>PVIW01000058.1:0-348637 GCA_004026585.1 Noctilio leporinus
TTTTGGATGTCAACTTGAGTATGTTCAAGAAGGTAGCTGTTTTTTAAGTTCTTTAGTGTAGTATAGGAACAAGAACCTGAAGCATCTCTTATAACTGATCTATGGTAGCCATCTCCTATTATGTCAACTGCAGCAGGTGACTCCCTCTCCTGTGACGTGAATCAACAGATAAGTCAACAGATGCTATGCACGATCCTGTGCAGCCTATGGCAGCTGGGTTTCAGGGTGTAAGGTGGGGCTATTGAACACTCTTCCGCCTGTGACCCACAATTAGACCAGAAGAGGAGCCAAGTACTCACCTCACCTGGCACAAATGAAACCAAGGCTTCCATGATTAGCTGCCATGATAAAAAAAAAAAGGGGGGAAATCCCTTTAATTTTTTTGTTTGTTCCCTCCCCCTCCCCCATCCATTTATTTTACAGAGTGGGGGCATCCATCTGTTGCTCCACTTATCCATGTACTCATTGGTTGACTCGCACATATGCCCTGGTCAGGGACTGAACCCGCAACGTTGGTGTCTGGACAGACCCTGAAATCCCCTTAATCTATTTCTGTTTTAGGAATTAAAACCAAAAATTCTGTCTTTGGCAAAAACTCCCTGAAGAAAACTCCTGTGAATGAGGGAGAGGAAGAAAAGTGTATCACAGGAAAAAAGTCTCTTGGATGGCTTCTGTTTATTGCTGGTGAAAAGCCAGTCCCCATTCAGGCCCCAAGTTCAAGGTCAATGGCTACTAACAAAGATGTCTTTTTCTTTTATCTAAAAGAAAGTTAGCCTGGCTGGTGACACAGTGGACCTAAAGGTCGCTGGTTCGATTCTCCAGCCAGGGCACATAACCAGGTTTCAGCCAGGTCTGTAGCTGGAGGCAGGTGAAAGGCAACCATACATTGATGTCTCTCTCCCTTCCTGCCTCTCTCTAAAAATAATAAATAAAATCTTTAAAAAAAAAGTTAGAAATGAAACAACTGTAATACAAAAACATTAATAATAGTAAAAAAGAAAGAAGTGAATAAAATTAACCTAGCTTTAGCTGGGTTAAGTGCAGGGTTTTGAGATATAATATGTAAATTGAAGTTCTGCAAAAGCAGGAGGCCACACAGAAACATAGTATAATTTCTTATTTTTCTGCTTAGAAGAGCATGATTCTCCTTCAGATTACAAATGTGCCAAGTATAAGAGGCAGGGGAAGAGTATGACGTTGATGCTGGCATGTAGAAACCCAATCACCTAAAATCAGAAAATTTTCAAACTGATTAGTGGGAACCAAACCATTGGCCCATATTCAGCTTGCTTGTTGCAGCTAGTTAGTTCATTATCATCACACTTTCCCTTCTCCTATGCGAAAAGGCAAACCAGCAGACTTATCAAAGCAACAATAAATGTTTTCAGTGTCTTAAAAGACTTCAGGATCTTACACTAAAACTGAGACACCTAAATGAGTGCAAACCTAGTTCTCTGAAGGGCTTGCTGTGGATTCAGGGAAGAGAGTAGAAATAAGGGTGGGACAGGGGTGTGAGACCCACCCAACAGCTACCTTCAGGGTGAGAAGGGCAGCAGGAGAGGAAGTCTGTGTAAGAATAACTGGTTTAAAATAAACCAGCTTTAGCCCTGGCTAGTAGCACAGTGGATAAGGCACTGGCCTGCGAACCCAAAGGATGCAGGTTCGATTCCCCAGCCAGGGCACATAACCAGGTTGCAAGCCAGGTCTCCAGCCAGGTCTGTGGCTGGAGGCAGGTGAAAGGCAACCATACATTGATGGTTCTCTTCCTCTCTCCCTTCTCCTCTCTCTAAAAATAAAAAATAAAAAGATCTTTTACAAAACCCTATCCAGTTCTAACATCCTGCAGATTCAAACTCAACCTAAAGGCATTAACCAGAGAAGGTAGCATTGGACATGGGAGATGGGGAAAAGGATAACAGGCTGATGAAGGTGGACACTATTCCACTAAACCAGCAGGACTATTCAACTGTGTCAGACCTACAAAGATTCAACAGCCTGTGCTTATTCTTGGTGATCTAAACTACCTTTTCTGCTCACTCCCCTCCACCGCCCGCTCTGTGGTCTCTGCATGCTTTCTCACACAGCCTAAGTGGCTGGTTTCCTTTGTGCTGTAGTCACACTTCAGACTGCAGTCAAGGGGAGGGGCGATGGGGCAGGAGGCCAGGGGTTGATGGAATGTGGAAAGCTCCAAGAAGCAACAGCAGGAACAAGAACAGCCACCTCTCCAGTTTCCCCTGCCCCAGAGAAATTCAAGCTTCCAGGAAAGCCATGCCAAGAGTTGAAAGCAGCTAAGAGGCCGCTTAGGGCCCCTACCTTTGTTATTCATTTATTTACGTCAAAGGAAGGTGCATCTTTAAGACAACAAAGCCTTTCTTTTAGGTATTGTTTTGCGTCTTTATATCCCATACTTAAGAACAGTGTACCTTGGTCCTGGCAGTGGACAGGGTGCCTGCCTGTGAACCCAAAGGTCGCTGGTTCGATTCCCAGCCAGGGCACATAATCAGGTTGCAAGCCAGGTCTCCAGCCAGGTCTGTAGCTGGAGGCAGGTGAAAGGCAACCATACATTGATGTCTCTCTCCCTCTCTGCCTCTCCCTCTTCCCCTCTCTCTAAAAATAATAAATAAATAAAAATAAAACAGGAGCATTAAAAAAAAAAAAAAAAGTGTACCCACGGTTTCAGTCCCCGCTTCCTGAGCCCCACCAGGAGTCTTGCAACCATGGTAGGAAGTACAGGAAGCACCCTATGTTGAGCTAAATCGGGCTGAGGCAAAATCCTGGGATCTGCTACTGGCTCTGCCTTCAACCAACGTGGCCCCTAAGCCTCAGCCCCACTTCTACAAAATCATCATTAGAGATAATCTCCAAGGAGGTTTTAACTAATAAGCTCTACTTGAAGCTTCTGTTTTCACAACTTCACAGTGAGTTCCATATTTGGAAAAAAGACCATTCATAGCCCATTTCCATCCAGTGAAACATCTGGGCTAAAGACATTGTTATGTGAACAGTGACTACCACTTCAATAACTTTTAAGAAATCTGCCCTGGCTGGTGGCACAGTGGATAGGTGTCGACCTGCAAACCCAAAGGTCACTGGTTCAATTCCCCAGCCAGGGCACATAACCAGGTCTCCAGACAGGTCCCCAGCTGGAGGCAGGTGAAAGGCAACCACAGATTGATGTCTCTCTCCCTCTCTGCCTCTCTTTCTTTCCCCCTCTCTAAAAAATAACAAATAAAATCTAAAAAAAAAAAAAATCTGCCACCTGGAGGAGTTTTCTTTTTCGACAGATCCTGCCTCAGGTTTATTTGTACAAAAAGCACAGGAGGACATCACCCCACAGAGAGCAGCCCAGGCGTCACAGCAGTCCCTCCATCCTCACATCAGCAGACAAGAAGCCTCTACTGTGGAGCTTTTGTGGTGGCCTGGGCCACTTTGAGGGCCTGAGCTGGAGCTGCAGCCTGGGGCTTGCTTTGAGACTTGGCTGTGGTCTTTGGAGCAGGTCTCCCAACCTTGGGGTGAGCGATGCAGACAAGTCAATTGAACTTATAGCTGCTACCCTTTGGGATCTTGGCCTTGACTTCCTTGGGCTTTATGAGGACCTTGACAGCCTGGGCACCTGCCCTAGTGGCCTTGACTTTGTTGGCCTCCATCTTCTTTAGGCCCCCCTGTCAGGCTTCCTGGCAAAGTCCACGTTCCTCAGGAACTTGGAGACATGTGCATCTTTGTGATTCCTGATGTATCTTCTGGTTTTTGGGAACTGATTGTATGTGGTGTGGCTCTTGGACTTGGCCATATCTGTACCCTAGCTGGTGGTTCCCAAAGCCTTTTTTGGTTTGTTTTTATTTCCCTAATGTCTATAGGGCCCAGGGTCTCTGCAACCTACACTCCTCCCCAAACGGCTGCACACCCTTCACTGCTGACATCTGCAGACTTTCTACTTTCTTCTGTTCCTGTTGTTCACCTAAGCAACCCAGGAAAAACGTGGATGATTATGACCAGTTCTGGGCATCTTATTTTCAGAGACTCAACGGAGGAAAAAGTCATTCTGTGTTAAACACCTGAGTGTCAGACACTGAACTAGCCTAGTTACTTCATCTAATTAAACCCCCACCACAAATGGGTGAAAATATCATGTTTCTGATAAGGAAACAGACTTGGAGAGGTCAAGTAACTTGTTCAAGGTCGCATGGCTAAAGCACCAGAAACAATATTCAAACCCAGGTTATGCCACAAAGCCTGTATTGTACTGTTTTCTAAAAAAGTTTTGGTGGAGTGAGAAGACTTCATTGTTTCTCTGTTATATTTTCAAGTCGGGCAACTAGAGCTCAGCAAGAATCCCCTGCTCTACACAGAAACACCTGTGGATCTGTGAAGAAGGGTGTACCAGGATGAGCAGGGGGGGCGCTGGGGGTTAGGACAGGGATGATGGCTACAGACACAGCTCAGTGTCCACTGTGACTCTGGCTAGCACAGCAGTAGGGTAAGTCAGGCTGCAGCCCTCACAATAGGGCCTGGAGCAGTAGGGAGGGGCCGCAGCAGTTTCGCTCCTGGGATAAGTGCAACCACCGCCGATCAATTTTAGAACATTTTCATCACCTCAGAAAGAAACCCCAGGCCCTCACCTTCCTATCTCTCCATCCCCACCCCCTTCCCAGGCCTAGGAAACCACTAATCTAGCTTTCCATATTCTGGAATTTCATATAAATGGATCGTATAACATGGCCTTTTGTGATTGGCTTCTTTCACTTAGTGTAATGTTTCCAAGGAAGGTCTGTTCTCTAATTAACTCCTTTGATACACTGTCTCAGATGAGAGAATATAAAAGGTGTGGACAGCTTATATCTTGTGAGAAGTGCATGATAAAACCCACTCCTTTTATAGCAGCAGAGACTACAGGAAGAGTTTTCAGATACTTAAAGGGCCCTTGGATCACTTTGGGGTATTGCTCCTGAGCTTGGGGCAAATGGAGAAGCAGATACAGAGAGACCTCACCTGACATAAGAAAGTGCTCACACTGACTCCAAGCCCACAATGGAATGGGCTGGCTAGCTATCAGTGAAGGATGCCCCAGGAGGAACGCTCCCCACAAACAGTAGGAGGCTGGTCAGTGACCCCTCCAACCAAATTCTCTGGTTCTGCCAAATTCACATAATCACTGTTCACTGAATTCAACCTGCGGCTGTACTCAGCAGGACTAGAAATGAATTCCAGCAAAATATTTGTTTTTCTCATTCCCCTGTGGTTTCTGTGAGACTTCAACAATTAATGACTATTCAACATCAAAGGACTTCATCCAACTAGGACCTACTCAGGCTATCTTCTTATTTTTCACCTGGGCTTAGGATCAAGGGGCTTGACCCCACTTTTCCAAATACCAACTAATTTTTTAAAATCTTCCTTTAAAAAAAAGTCCTATCTTAAAAAAATATATTTTTTTAAAATTTATTTCCAGAGAGGGGAGAAGGGAGGGAGAAAGAGAGAGAAACAACCTGTGTAAGAGAAAGATCAATCGGCTACTTCCTAGATGCCCCCAACTGGGGATTTGCCCCACAACCCAGATATGTACCCTGACTGGGAATTAAACTGGCAACCTTTTTGTTTGCAGGCCTGCACTCAAATCCACTGAGCCATACCAACTAGGGGGAAAACAAAACAAACAAACAAAAACATGTTGTTGATCATTACTTCAAGCTAGGAGCCAATATTGCAATAATATTAACATAATTTTACATATGAACTCAATCCAAGCTGCAAATAGTATTTTTCGTTTTCTAATGGGTCATTATATTATATCAAGTGACATCTATTCTTTTTCTATGAAGACCTTTTTTTTTTCTCCGTAGACTGTTTTATCTAAAAGTCCAGATTCCCCTAAACCCTGGCTGGTGTGGCTCTCAATGGATTGGTACTGGCCTGAGAACCCCAAAAGTCACTGGTTCGATTCCCTCCAGGGCATATAACCAGGTTGCAAGCCAGGTCTCCAGCCAGGGCCCTAGCTGGAGGCAGGTGAAAGGCAACCATACATTGATGCTTCTCTCCCTGCCCTTTTCTCTGAAAATAATTAATAAAATCTTTAAAATAAAATAAAATAAAAGTCCAGCTTCTCCCAAATGGCCACACATTCAGAAGGTTCAGAGTTGAACAGTACTGTCTGATTAAGCAATACCAACTTGACCTTAATGATCTTCCATTCAATTATTTCAAGTCAACAGAGATTGCCTCATAAATGCTGTTCAGGTCAAGGAGAAATTAGGGCATGGGGCATTCTCATTCTTAGGTGGGATAATCTCTGGATAATCTTGAAACTTATTTCGGGAAAAACAGATGTGGTTCAATAAATCCTCATCTTGCTCCAATTCTCCCAAAGCCCAGTTGCAAAGTCTCATCCTGTCCCCTTAGAAACAACTGGTATAGGTAAAGCAGAGTGGAGCACAAATCACAAGTTGGTTCCAGTTCTTTCCCCGGTCTAATTCCTTAGTGGTCAAATGGGTTTTGAGGTGGTTTTATAGTCTTTTTGAACCTCTTTTCCTTCCTCTGTAAAAATGGGGTGAAACCCCTGTCTTGCCTACTTCACAAAGTTATTGTAAGGCTAAACTGGCTGGTGCACATGGGAGTCTCTAAATCAGCAAACCACACCATCTTCTAGAACCCTCCCTACATTAAACACCAGCCCTTAGCAGAGCCCGACAAGCCTCAGCTAAAGGGACAGTTGTTTACATCTAACCCAGCTTGCATTCTTCCTCTAATTGGCTGCCTGAGTAATAATCTTTGTTTTAAATTTGTTTTAAAACAAAGTTTTTCTTTGGTCATATGAAAATGCCTTAAATAGGCAATGCTATAATTAGCTCCAGATGAAGCCTCATTTCCTCAAGTCACTACCGAAGGTCCTGTCGAAGGTCCTGTCGTCATCTTTTTCCTTTCTTTATAAACCCTTCCCTTCTTTTGTCCCAGGACGGGCTTCTAGCTCACATGTCCTTTACAAAGAAAATTTCCCTGGCTGCTTGCCATCAGTTTCTCTACCCACTTCCATTTTAAGTGATTTTTCCTTGCTGTTCCAATTTCTTCTGGGAGGGAAAATGGGGGGGCGGGGGGGGGGTAATGCTAAACACTACAGGTGTTCCATAGAAAACCTGACCCAACCTGTTGTAAGCTAGCAAAAGACTTAGTCACACAGCGTATGTTCACCCATTGCCCGCTGATAAGCACTCATCGCTGATGGCTGAGCAAACCCTAGCATTTCAGGCTCATCCCAAGGGTCACAGGAAGCAGCTGCCAAAGTCTGATGATGTATTTTTCAACGCCTATTCCCATGGCAAATGGCCCATTTCTAACTGAAGAGCCCCCCAATTCTCTTCTGGCTTTGCTAGTTCTGCAAAACTGAAGCCCTGCAGTCTTAATACTATTTCAACAGGAAGTGGTATGGGGTTCATGAGGCAGGGTGCCTTCCTGTTGCCTGCTTCTTTACAACAAAGCTGAGTCTGTCTCTTAATACAATACTTAAACCATTCTCCAGAAGACTAACTTGTACTCTTCTACACCTCTCCAGGTAATAAAAGAATAAAATGGGCCATTCCCATCCTCAAAGCTGTGTAATAGTTTAACTTACTCAAAAGCTGTAAGAGTTATAGAAATACAGTCCATGCAAAACCCACAAACCAAAGGAATAAAATAGAATTGTTTCATATCATAGAACTTGCATTACAGAGTCAAAAAATTTTAGACACAGTGACCAAAAAGGTAGGAAATCTTTGGTTAATCAAAAAGGCTTCTTTCAACACTGGAAAGAAAAACCAATAGCTTTCTCCTTCTTTGCCCTTAGAAATATACTGCCAAAAAAAAAAAAAAAAAAGGATTAGGATCAATATCAGATGTGCTTGAACTGCAAGAACACTGTGACTCTAGTTGAGGCACTAAGCATAGGACAAACACTGAATCCACTCCCACAGCCAGATGCCCCCGATATACCTGCCAGCATGTGCCGAGTGGGTAGGTTCAGAGAAACAGAAAGGTAAATCTGGGCCCGTAAGGTATAACAGACTCCCTGCATACTACCTTTCCAAGTGATTTACTCATCAGACTTGTATGGGAAAATATTGAGCTCCCAACTGCCATTTTGTGTAAAACTTACTGTAAAAAATTGTAACCTGTTGCTAAGCCTCTTGGATTTAAGTCAACGGTTCTATTTTGCATAGGGTTACCCTTGGTCTTCTTCCTGGGTAGATCCTAAGTAGGTTAAATACTTAGAAGTTAACCTTGGACATGAGTTAAAAACGCCTTAAGTACACCTCGGGCGACCACAAAAATTGGTTTAACTCTCCAGCATTTAACCACAGTTTCCCACCCTTGACTGTGAGATTCTCTAGCTGGTGTCTATACAAAGGGACCAAAGTTAGAGGAGAAACAGGTTACTAGGTACTCGGTCGTCCTCCAGCTTGTAGATCAGGCTAAGCCACAAGTAAATGAAATGCTCAGGGAAAGGGAAGCTACGGCTACAGAGTCGGATGGAAAAGCGCGCCCGGAGCGAAGGGGGAGAAGAGCCCCGGCTGAGATGCTTGAAGGAAAGGAGGGCACCTCTCCGGCCGCCGGCCGGCAGGAAGCCCCCCACCCCGCTCCCCTCTTCCCCTCGCCCAGAGCCCACTCCCGGCAGGAGCGAGAAAGAGACCCCTCGCAGGTGCGGGCCGCTTCCCCTTTCAGGAAGGCTTTCCCCCCAGTTCTGCAAGACCGGCGACCCTGCAGGGGACCCTAGCCCCATCCCCTGGGTCAGCACGTCTGCAGGGGTCGGCCGACGCCAGGCGAACTGTCGCCCCTGACCACGCACGCTCATCACAGCTGCCACCCTTTCCCAACTCCCACATGCGTCTGAGCGGAACCGGATCACAGGCTGGCATGGAAACCGGAGGGGAGGCAGGCAGGGAGGGGGAGCCGCTGGGACATGGACGAGCCCGCCAACGGTGGGCAGCGGGGGCACCTTCAGGTGCGGAGGTGAGGGAAGGCAGACTTCCGATACCTGCCTTCACTTCGGGGCAGCCGGAGCAGGAAGCGGCTTTCATCCATCAGAAGGCCCAGAGGGCGCCCACCGGCGCCCACGGAGAGCCTTTCCCCCGGCGGGCGAGGAAGGGCTCCATTCCCACCAGCGCAGATATACGGTCCTCATCTGTCACCTGGGGGTCCCACCCGGTCGAGCCCGTCCAGCCGACCTGCCTCGCTCCCAGGCCGTTCTGACCTGTCCCCTGGCGGCGCAGACCTGTCACCCGAACCTCCCCATCGTCTGGGACCCGACGGGGGCCCGTCCCCACCCGCGCGAACCGTGTGCGCCGCCTACCCGGAGCTCGCCCTCCGTGCGGTGCAGTCCTAGGCGTCGTAGTCCGACGGCCAGGTCGTTGACACACAGGCCGCCGTCGCGGTTGACGTCCAGCGCCTGGAAGAGGCTCCACAGGCGAAGCCGGTGGTCCGGGCCCCCGCAGACGGCGCCGCCGCACGGGTCTACGGACGCCGGTGACGAGGCGGACGAGGCGGCGGCGGCGGCGTCCGGCGGCGAGGGAGCCACGCAGCGGCACAACACACTGCTCACCATCGGGCGCGAGGCAGGGGCGCCGGGCGGCCAGGAGAACGCGGGAGACTCGCCGTGTCCCCAGACGACCAGCGCGGGTTCCGAGATGCCGGCAAACAGGCGGGAGGGGCCACTTCCGGGAGCCCCGCCTCTCTGGCCACGCCCCTAGGCTCGCCGCTGGCCAGTCACAGGCTCGGACTACCCCCCAGGGGGTGGAACCTCCCAAGGACTGCCCCTATCGTTCCCGTTCCCGACTCCCAGGATCAAAGGAGAGCGCCGGGCGCTTTCGGCTCAGCCTGGGGCCGATTCAAACCCCAGTTTGAGTCGGCGGGGATTGGCTGAGCCGGCCGAAGAGAGAAAATCACGCCGCTATAGGCAGAATTCATATGATTGGCAGGCGGACGGCCCCGTGTTCAGTTTCCATTGAGTAACACTGTTTAGACTTCGGAATGGTAAGCCCGGGAGGAGAGGTCGTGTACGGAGAGATTGTAGTCTTCGGTGGAGAAACAGGAGTTGTAGGAGGAGTGATTGTGAGCTGCAGCTCAAACCAGTTTGCGCCCGTGGGCGGAATTTTTAAAAAATTGAGCCGAAAGCACTAGGGATTATCAGGAGGCCGATTTTGATCATTAATCTCCCAAACCACCCATAAAACAGCTTAATTTAATGGCGTAATGGTCGAAATACTGATGATTTTACGTCAACACTTTTTCACTGGAAGTTAATCAAGACTCAGTGGGCGGAGCGCTCTGTAGCGACAGACACACCTTTAGACCAACAATCAGGCCACTTCCAGTAAGTGGGCGTGCTCTGTAGCTGAGCGACAGGTCAAAAGAACCAGTGAGCGAGCTGGTGTCGAGCCGCGCCCAACCGGGGGGGCGGGCTCCCCTGGAGATGCGCTGGGAGGCGGGAAGAGGGGAAGTGGGCGGATCTCCGCACACGCCGGCGGAAGAGGCAGATTCAGGAAGCCATTACGCAGCTGGCTGGCAGCGGTCGGGCCGGTCGGCTCTGGGCTCTACGCACTTTGCGTAACAAGGGGGTTTGCCAAAGACCTGGGGCTTGGCCTTGGGCAAGCCCAGACTATCCCTGGCAGGGGGGGTGGGTGGGTGGGCAGCGAGGCTGAGGAAGAAGAGAAGGGGAATTGGACAGTTACAGAGATTATAATTTCTTTAAAAGGAAGGGGTAGGGAGAGGCCATGGCCGTCCCAGCCAAGAAGAGGAAGATGAACTTCTCTGAGCGAGAGGTGGAGATCATCGTGGAGGAGCTGGAACTGAAGAAGCACCTGCTGGTGAACCACTTCAACGCCGGGGTCCCTCTGGCTGCCAAAAGTGCGGCCTGGCACAGCATCCTGAGAAGGGTTAACGCAGTGGCCACCTGCCGCAGAGAGCTGCCCGAGGTCAAGAAGAAGTGGTCTGATCTCAAGACTGAGGTCCGCCGCAAGGTTGCCCAGGTCCGGGCAGCTGTGGAGGGTGGCGAGGCCCCTGGGCCCACTGAGGAAGATGGAGCTGGTGGGCCAGGGACAGGTGGTAGCAGTAGTGGGGGTGGCCCTGCTGTAGCCCCCGTACTGCTCACCCCCATGCAACAGCGCATCTGCAATCTGCTGGGCGAGGCCACCATCATCAGCTTGCCCAGTACCACAGAGATCCATCCTGTGGCCCTCGGACCCCCGGCTACTGCAGCCGCAGCCACAGTCACCCTGACACAGAGTGAGTGACCTCTCCTGCCCAGTCCAGCGTGCATAAATGGGAAGGGCCAGCAAGAGATGAGGCAGACTGGGGAAGGTTGACTGTACAGGGCCAAAGATCAGATAGGAGTCTGGGAAGACCATCAGGCCTTCCAAGAGGTCCCCTGGACGGAAGTGATCAAGAAGTGGATCAGAAGTGAGGAAGTCTCTGGGACTTCCTCAGCGTGCAGTCTGGACTTCTGATGAGCTGGATTGCTCTCAACTGTGTTTGGCCACCATTCATGTCCATGACTGAATAGTGTGGTCCTTGAAGACAGAGACCATCTTTATATCCCCACAGGACTTATCACAGGGCTGGCACATAGTAAGCAGTCAGGATACAGTTGTTGGATGAGTAGACAGATGGGAATAATAATGCCAAGTTAGACATGGGTTCTGGATAGAGATGTTCTGGGTTTCCGGGGCAGCAGGCATTCATCAGGCACAGTTGAGGAACCTTGGGTTCCTGGTGTTAATCTACTCATTCATTCACTCATCACACAGTAGCACTTCCTCTGTGCCAAACCCTGTGCTTGGTGTCTAAGACAGAGGCCAGTTACAGTCTAGTAGGAAAGATAAGACATATATGAGTAACTGCACCGTCAGTTGGGAGAATTGAAAAACTCAGCAGAGAAAGAGACCTTGCCTTCTTGGTTGGGGTGATAACATGCAGTTGATATTGGTATTGAAGGGTGGAGGAGATTGGTCTTTCCCCTATGCATGGCCCGAACAGCCTACCAAGGATCCCTTCAAAAGTTGTCAACTATGCATAGCAACGGATCTGGCATGGGTTGAACTTTTTAGTTTAGATAAGGGTTTACACCATTAATCTGTTTAACCGCTTCTTGGCGCTGGGTTATAAACTGTACCGATCATTGATTCTCAGTGCATCTTTAGTGAATTGGGTGTGAATGTATCCCCCGCAGCACCGTATTTCTCAAGGATATTGAGGTGGGACAGGAGGTCCAACACTGACCGAAATCAATTTCAGTTCTGGAACAGGAAAGACCTTTCGGTATTCCATTGACCAGGGTGATCAAGGAGACAGGGAGGCACTTATTGGGCACTGTGCCACCCTACCCCCACCTCCTTTTCTGCTTGCCTAGATGAGACTGCAAGTCAAGAAAGCACTGAAAAAGGGTAGGACTAGTGTAGCCACAAACAGCTGTGTGCTGGCACTGTAGGGAGTATGTGGCCCTGCCTCTCAGCCCCATGGAGTGTTAGTGAATACTATGGACCATGGCGTTGGAGACACCTGGGTTCGCTTATGGCATTTGCTGAAAAGGCTGTGTGACCTGATGCAAAGTCACTCCATATTTCCAAGTCTGTTTCCTCTTTACTGAAAATGAACATCATGGGAACCCATCAAGCTAATGAGTGCAAAGGGCTTAGCACAGTGCCTGGCACATGATATTTTTTGCTAGTATTGTTAGCATTTTTGCTTTTGCCAGTTCTGGGACTGACCCTTTGGTGACCAAGAAGATTAAGATTTTAAAACCCCTTAGATTCTAGACTAAGTTAGGTATATGAAAACCTATAAAGCCATAAGAGGACTGAATAACTCAGCGTAAGTCTTAAGGGCTTCCTCCCCACATCATGTGGCCAACTCCATTCTTTCTAGAAAGTGACCTGACACTGCCTTTGTTCCTTCCGCAGTCCCCACAGAGACCGCCTACCACACACTGGAAGAGGGAGTGGTAGAGTACTGCACAGCTGAGGCGCCCCCACCACTGCCCCCAGAGGCCCCTGTAGAGATGATCAGCCAGCACCCCGACCCCTCAGTCAAGCCACAGGCACTCAAGAGCCGCATTGCCCTCAACTCCGCCAAGCTGATCCAGGAGCAGCGGGTCACCAACCTGCATGTGAAGGAGATCGCCCAGCACCTGGAGCAGCAGAATGACCTGCTGCAAATGATCCGCCGCTCGCAGGAGGTACAAGCCTGTGCCCAGGAGCGCCAGGCCCAGGCCATGGAGGGTACCCAGGCTGCCCTGAGCGTCCTCATCCAGGTCCTCCGGCCCATGATCAAAGATTTCCGCCGCTACCTGCAGAGCAACACGCCTAACCCTGCCCCCGCCTCTGACCCTGGACAGATGGCCCAGAATGGGCAGCCAGACAGCATCATCCAGTGAGGGCAGGCGTGGAGCCAGCCTCCTGCTATGATTGGATGACACCCCCGTGGTCTTGTAAGTGGGTTCTGTGCCTGACCTTGGCGAGGGCTGGCCACATGGACAGCTCCCTCTTTAATAGATATCTAGGAGGTCCACCATTTTCCAGAAAGAAAGGAGACTGGGAAGAGGAACTTGTTGGGATCCTGGGACCCAGACCTTTTACCTTCACCATTCAAGCTGCCTTGTTAAGAACCCGAAGACTAGTTACATGCTGGTGATAGAACACGTGTTGTCACGAGCTAGGGCTTGTGACATGACAGCCTCGGATTAGGACACTTGTAAAGAAGCCTCTCACTGCAGAACCATCACACAGCCACACGGCAAGGGGGAGTGTCTGCACTGAAACGTCCCACCCCCAGGTGCCATCTTTAGAGTAAGGTAATGTCAGTGGTGCTGGCAGTAGCCGGTTACATCTTCTTCCTCCCTTGGGAGGCCGAGTGACCGGGCCTGAGGAGAAACACCACCCTTTTCCCCTCACTGCGCCTCAGTTCTCAGGGGACCCTATTTAACGCCTGTGCTGTCATCCTCACCCTGCCCACAGCAGGGCCCTTGGCGGTGGACTGGGCTGCCTCAGTTACACTGAGGCTGTGGCCCGCCGGGCTCGGGAATGCTGTGTGTGGTGGGGACGGCTTGGCTGCCATTCTGTCTTCCACTGCGTCCCTGGGCAGCCCTTCAGTGGTTTGTCCCAACAGCTTTTGACTCAGGTCAAGCATCAGGCTTTGGGTGCTGTAAACTTCAGAGAAAGCAAACCAGTGTGGACGCTTGTTGCCCCACTGCAGTGGGTCTGTGGTGACCTGTTGGCACCTTCCAGAAGCCTTGCTTGTTTATTCTGTCCAGGAGCGCCTCCTGGGAAGGCCTCCAGGATCTCCCAGGGCTGCTCTGTCTGGCCACGCTGTTCCTCCTTTCTTCTCTACTGTCTGCACATTTCCAAAACGGGGAAAAAACAAAAACAAAAAAGCTGCTCTGCATCACACCCTAGACTCCCTTCACACATAGTTCAGAGCCCTGAGTTCTTTGGAGAGCCCCACTGGCTGGCTGGGCGACTCTGCAGGCCTGACTGGCTCTGAACGTAGGAGGTGGGAGCATCGCTGACCTCAGAAGTCGGACCTTGGATTTGATTTCTGGGCTGCGGAAAAGCAGACAGACCTTGGAGTCCTGGAAGAGGTGGTGTTCCCTGTTCCGCCTTGACACTTTCTCCCTTTTGTAGAGTTTACCCAGATGGCACCTGTCTGTTCCACTTTCACAATGAAATCAGTTGAATCAATTTCCGGGATTCCTGCATCTTTCCAGATCATTTCCCAAATTTGCCATCTTGCTGCTGGTGCCTTGGCCACACGTGGCTGATGGTTACAACTCAAGGCTCCAGATCGCCGTTAAACAATAAAGGTGCTGCCCTTCTGGGATCCTGCATTCAGAGTTGCCAGCTCCTTTGTTGCAGCCACAGACAGGTGTCCCAGAGATGTTTGAGAGGTGACTCCCATGCCGCCAATCTTTCTGGGGAGGACGTGTGCAGGGCCAGCTACAGAGCAGTGGCGAAGAGCCAGGCCTGTGAAGGGGTTGGGTAGCAGCCTGAAAGCTCAGCAAGGCTGGAAAGCAGTGGCCTCTGGCAACCTGGGCACACCTCCATCCCAGGAGCCTGATGGCCCCAGCAGGGTGGCTGCAGGGACTTCCTGAGGATTTTTTATTTGGTTTCGTTTTTCTCTGGGGTTGGCAATCTGAGCCAATATTGTGTCTGTTCCAATTTCGTATACAGAGGAAGGAAGCCTGGATCCCTTCAACTGACTGGTTCTTTCCAGGTCATAATTTTAAATTAAAGAAATAACACTTTTTTTTATACCCATGTCTGTGTCTTCACTGGTTATATATAGAAGAGATATGGGCTGGTGGAAAGCAGGGGCTGGCATGCTGTGGCCCACAGGTCAAATCTGGCCCCTGCCTATCTTTGTAAATAAAGTTTTATTGGAACATAGTCATACCCTTTATTTACATAATGTTTTTGGCTCTTTCTGTGCTACAGTAGCGTAGTCAAGCAGTTGTGACAGAGACCCTTGGCCCACAAAGCCTAAGTATTTACTGTCTGGCCCTTTATAGAAAATGTCTACCTATTCCTGGTGTAGGGCAGTGTTTCAGACCCTGAGAATTACCTGGGTGTTGGTCTAACATACCCAACCCTTGGCTTCACCCCAAACCTGGAAAAGACTCCTGAAGAGAGAGCTCTAAGAATATGCATGGTAAACAAGCTCTCTGGGTAATTCTGTTATTTCCTGAAGGTTAAGAACTTTGGTTCAGAGACTGGAAGAATTCAACTGAGCTGGAATAAGGCTGGCTCTCAGGAGTTTCTCAAAGCAGAGATTCTCATTTAAGGTTGGCCTGTATCTGGAGGGATCCTGGAATAGTTATTACTCACTTGGGTATTTAGTAATCACAAAAACTCTGTCCAGGCCTTATAAAAATTACCTTATTGACTCTTTGCCACAGCCCCATGAATTAGGTCCTAGCATTGTTCTCAGTTTACAGATGAGAATACTAAGGATCAGAGAGGTTAAACAATTTGCCTAAGGTCATACAGCTACCTTATTTCCTGGGATGGCCTATTCTCTTAACTATTGCTCATAACTACTTTACCTTGCAGCCTGCAGAAATGAAATCAGCTAGAAGTAATTTGAGCTTGACATTCAAGAATTTCTAGGTCAAAGGATGAGGTCTAGGAGACAGTTTTTGTCATTGTCCTTGGCACTTGAAAGGGAACACTGACCTCTCCTACTCTCTGCAGACTTTGGACTCATTTATATTAAGAGGGAAAAGGGTGAATTAACAGAATTAAACCCTCCACACCTTGGTGGTGTTGGTGGAGAACTGTCACTTATATTGGGATGATTTTTTTGGAGTCCTTTCTGAAATTGGAGTTTTATATTGTTAAAAGGAATAATTACAGGCCCAAATGGCATTGCTTGTGCTCAAAGTCCATGACACCAAACCTAGATGTAATACCTGATCCAATTGCCATTTCAATTTCTCCTAGAAATGTCACCTTTTGTTTTTTTTTTGAGGTGGATTAGAAATTCTTCTTCTTCTTTTTTTTAAAAATATTTTATTTAATTATTTTTAGAAAGAGGGGAAGGCAGAGAGGGAGAGAGAGAGAGAGACATCAATGTATGGTTGTGTTTCACCTGCCTCCAGCCACAGACCTGACTGGAGACCTGGTTTGCAACCTGGTTATGTGCCCTGGCTGGGGAATCGAACTGCAACCTTTGGGTTCGTAGGCCGGCACCCTATCCACTTGTGCTACCAGCCAGGGCTCTCTTCTTTTTTTTTTAATTGAGGTATAATTAACATGGGAAATTCTATTTGAGGTCTCCAATTCTCTGGAAACCAGGATTCCAGATTCAAGGCCCATAGATCTTGAACTCTCAGTTCTGTTGTAGTATTTGGAAAGTGAGTTGCTGGTGACTGATTGAAGCCCTTCCATTGCTTCCCAGATGCATAATCCCTGGAAGAGTAATAAGATGAAGGGAAGGTGGCAGCATTAATCCCTGATCTTTTGCCCAGGGTGGGCATCATCTGTTGGGAAAAAATGAATTTTTGGCCTTTCGGGTTGCATTTTGCCCTTGTGAGATCAGCCAGGCTATTTATTATTAGATGAGAAAACAGAGGTGGGGAAAATCAGAGAAGGATTCTATGGGAATTGTGAGGTCAGGATGAGCATAAAGTGTTTCAAATAAATGTTTTTAAAGGTCGTCTGTCTTCCCCTCTTTAGGTAGAAAGATCTTGCTTGGATACTCTATCCAGAATCTTGCAATGAGGGGTGAGTGGTTCATGTCTCAAATGGTTGGGACTTGGACTTCATCACCTCAAGCGTTAAAATAAAACCTTGGTTTGTATAGCTATTTTATCTCCTTCACTGTCAACTTGAAATGTAGAAGCTTCCTTTTTTTTAACATCATTTAGGTTTTGATTACTTTAGCTTTGTTTCTTAGATGCAACTTAACAACAGGTTGTTTCCTTAGATTAATATAAAGTTATGTTTTCAACATTTCAGAGCATTACAGGTTCACAACTACACTCACAGATCAGAGGGTTTGAAAAGGAAATGATAACATTTTCTTTTTTTTTTTTTTCCAGAGGATATGTGTTTTATTGATTATAAAGAAAGAGGAAGGGAGCAAGAGAGAAAAAATATCAATTGGGTCGATGTGAGAGGAAAACATTGATTGGTTGCTTCCTGTATGCACCTCAACTGGGGGATAACATTTTCTGAGAACTCAGGTTTTAAGGAAAGATTGTTAGAATTTGAAGAGAAAATGGAACTAGCAATGTTTTTAGACATAAACAAGATCCAAGACACCTACAAACATCTAATGGCTCAAGGAAACCTAGTGTTTTGGGTTGTATGAGCTATTTATAGTTACTTGCTATAACTATAGCAAGTTATATTTTGATGAAGTAAAACTCTTGATGAAAAGACTTTTTTTCCTCCATCGTGCATGTGTGCATGCATGCATGTAGAAATGTCATTTAATCAATCAGTTTAGAATTTTCTGGTCAAGTACTGGTAAGACAATCTGTCACCGGGGCCCACTCCGTTCCTCACACTTCCCATAGAAAGAAGAGGCAGTTTGCCTGATGTCCTAATCTAAAAATAATCCTTTCTTTTGTTTGTTAATAGCTTCCCCCCCCCAACCCTTCCTAAAAAATTCTTCCATTTTGTACAGTCCCTTGGAGCATCCTTTTAGTTTGTAGATGGGATGCTACCTACTCATGAATCACTTAATAAAACCAATTAGATCTTCACATTTACTCAGTTGCATTTCCTAATAACATAAAGGAATGTACCTCTGAGCCACCGAAGCTTGCTACTTCAAGCATGGAAATCACCTACATTTTAAAGCCCTTTGTTGGAAGCCTTTCAAAAAGATGTCCTTGGTGAACTGTTTTTATCCAGCTGTTTCTTATTCAGTAGAGGTTGCCCAACAGGGCTGCCTGAGAGGCAGCACTGCCTCGAGGAAAGATGGGCTCCACTACTTACTATTCACAGTCTCAGCCATTTCAGCACCCTAGTTTCTGTTCCAAAATGGGGCGGATGAATAATAGGACCTGCTTGACAGAAAACAGTAGTTCTCTTGGGTGGAATCAGGTACCACGTATTGAGCTGTTACTATGTCCAGATGCTATTTTAAGCACTCTGTGTATGATTTCATGAGATCATGGTGGTAAAATACTTAGCCCTTGCCTAGACCTTAGCCTGTGTTCAATAAATATTGGCCACTCTCATCTCAGTACAGCATCTGATACTCCAAAGGGGAAATAGGGAGTCTTTCCTGGAGGTCACAATAGGAGCTTGGTCACAGTAGTTTGGGTCAGGTTACAGAGGATGTGACCCTGGAACTAGAGGGTGCAGGGAGCAGGGAACGGAGACTAGCTGGGATTCCTGGCAGCCTGGGGCACGGGCACCAAGGCGGTTCCAGGGAAGAGCTGGAGGCTCTTGCTACAAGGGCTCTGGAAAAAGCAGGTTGAGCAAGTTGTCAGAAACCAGCCTGCCATGTGTCACAGCTGTCCATGAAGACAATAAACCAAAATAAGAGCAAGAGTCAAGCCTGTAACCACTTACTCTGATGAAATAAGTGAGAGGAGAAAGTGCCAGCTCCCCCATGTTCCCTTTTTGCAGTGAGGGAGCCATCTGGCTGCTAAGTGAACCCCTAACACAACTCTCCTGCCTGTTTTCTGGACGTGTGTGTTGGGGTGAGGGGAGGGGGAAGAGCTGAGTTGGACAAAGTCTACCCCCGGCTCGCAATCAGGTTTTGGCAAAGGTATGTGGAGAGGCTTGACAGCCCCCAAGAAGAAAGAGTCCTCACATGGAGGTACCTGGGCCAGGAATGCAGCTATGCACAAGAGCTCGGCTGGCCAGGGCACCTGCCTCCTTGACTGCAACTCCCCTCGGGGACTACAGTGCCCTGGCTATGCCCCAAGTCCGGTGTGGAGAGGGCAAGTCCAATGTGTGAGGCCTGCCATGTAAAACCCCTGAAAAATTACACAGGGGTTTGTGCCAGGAGCTGGACTCCTCACAAGTGTGCGCCAGGTCTTTGGAGTCAGCTGGCCTCTTACTTGCTAGCTGTGTGCCCTGGAATGAGGTCATTTAATTTCCCCAAGCCTTGGCTTCCTCACCTAGAAATCCTTCTCTAGTGAGGTTGGCGTGAGAAGTTAACAAGTTAGTGCCTAGAGGACACTTCGCATGGTGCCTGCTGGCACGTGGTAGGTGCTCAAGCATGGAGGCTACTTGTTTCAGCAAGCTATTGCTGTGTAACAAACCACTCCAAAACTTAGAGGCTTAAAACAACAATCAGTTGTTGGCTCACGATTTTGCAGTTTGACCAGGGCTCAGAAGCAACCGTTCATCTCTGTTTCTCAGAGTATCAACCAGGGCTGCTCAACTGGGCCAGGGGAGCTACTTCTGAGATGGCTCATTCATATGTCTTGCAAGTGGATGCTGGACGTGGGCTGGGAGCTCTGCTGGGACTGTCATCTGGGGCCAGGAGTTGGGGCTGGCACCTCAGTTCTCTACGTAGGCCTCTCCGTGCAGCTGCTTGGGCTCCCTCACAGCATGGTAGCTCAGTTTCTGAGAACAAGGAAGTGAACATTGCCAGTCCTCTTAAACGTTGGCCTTAGACCTGGCACAGTACCACTTAGTCATATTCTCAAGGGGGTAGAGGAATAGACTCAGGGTGGAGGTGTGGCTCAGACACACACGGAGTGGAGGAACTGATGGTGGCCATCTTTGGAAAGGAGTTAACGTGCTGCTTTGATTATCATCAGTTGGGGCCAGGGCTCCAGACCCATGAAAGACAGCCTCTCTCAAATTCTTGAGGGGAAGGACTCCTTCCAGTTCACCAATCAGGAGGCAGGGGAAATTTGGGAAGCCCCCCCAAATTTTGAAAGAGAACCCATTGAAGCTACTTTCCATTTCCAGTAGTTTTGAGTCAAGAGATGAGAAAACTGTGGGCAGGACAGGGCCACTGTGACTCCTTTTCCAAGGCTGGAAATCTTGCACATCTGAAATGAGGCCCAGGCCTAGGAGGGTCCATCTTTGCAGACTTGCCTGATGAGACTTCCTGACCCCTGGAGAAATTTTAAACAAATGGTAGGAGGTGGCAAGGTGATTGCTAGGAGGAGCAGGTGGGGACACACTTACTCTTTTGGGTCAAGCTGATGAGCTAAACTTGGGATGGGTGTTTACAAAGGAGGAGGTGGTTCCCAAAATGCCCTGCTTAGCACAGAGGCTGTGCTGGGGTGTGCCAGTTCTCTGCCAACTCAGGTCACCTTCTTTGCCCCGCGTCTTCCCCCTGGCCAATTCCTGGGCAGCCCGCAGGCCTCAGTCTGGATGTCACTTCTTCAGGCGGCCCTTCCCAACCACCTGCCAGCCCAGGTAGGTCCTCCCCTGCGGGGCACTCACAGAACTCCAGGGACAACAGTGTCCTCTCTCAATCCATGTGGACTTGTTTCAAACTGACCCCCTCATGGGGAGCCCCACGGCTTTAGTGACCTTTAGCCCAGCTCTGTGACTGGCACTTCCATTCCAAGCTGGAAGCCCAGGGGACATCCTAGGTTCCTTCTACTGTCTCGCCCCTCACATCCACCAGTTGTGAAGACTCTTCCTCCTGCCGTCCCTCAAACCTGTCCTCGCTCTCCTGCCTCTCCCACTCCAATCCTACCTCCTCTCTCACCTGGGTGACCCACAGTAGCCTCCTCCTAGGCCTCCCTGACCCCAGGAACTTTTAAGGAGGGTGTTTAGGCCCTGATCCCTGTTCTGTCCCTGAAGTGACTTCTCTTATCTCTCAGGGTGGAGAATAAGCTTCTGAACGTGACCTACAGAGCCTTTCATGATCTGATGCTGCTTCCCATCTTGTACTTCGGTCAGCCACACTAAAAGTTCACTTCTTTGTCAATTATATCTCAATAAAACTGGGACAACTTCCAAAGAAAAGAAACAAACAAACAAAAGATCTTGCTTTATTAAAAATGTCAGGCTCTGCCCCAGCTGGTGTGACTCAGTGGATTGAGCACTGGCCTGTGCACCAAAGGGTCGCTGGTTCGATTCCTGGTCAGGGCACATGCCTGGGTTGCAGGCCAGGTTTCCAGTTAGGGGACCTAACTGTGAGAGGCAACCACACATTGATGTTTCTCTCCCTCTCTTTTTCCTTCCCTTTCTCTCTAAAAAATAAATAAAATTAAAAAAAAAAATGTCAGGCTCTTTTTCTACCCGCAAACCCTTGACTTTGCCATTTCTCTTACTGTGAACAACTTTCTTCTTCATCACTTTCCTAACTCCTATTAATCCTTCACATCAGCTCGGGCATCACTTCCTCCAGGGAGCCTTCTCGGGTGACACCCTGGGATTCCTTTCTCACACTTTCATCACACTCCACTGTAATCACATGTTAAAATGTCTGGATCCTGCTATAGGAGGGTTTCTCAATCTCAGCACGAGAATCACCTGGAGCTGGATCATTCCTTATTGTGGGGCCCTATTGTAGGATGGTTAGCTGTATCCCTGACCTCCGCACACTGGATGCCAGTAAACCTTTCCCCTCCACTTCCCCAGTTGTGATGAGCAGAAATGTATCCAGATATGCCTGAGGTCTTCCAGGGACGGGCAAAATTCCCCCCAGTGAAGAACACTGGTCCTACAGCAACAACATCCGTGTTTCCCTCCCTATTAATAGTTATCGTGAGTTTTATTTGTACTTGCTTTTTTTCCATTTCTTGTTTTTTCATTTAAAAAAAATTTGAATTTGCTGAGGTGACATTGGTTAATAAAATTATATAGCTTTCAGGTTTACAATTCTATAACACATCACCTGCATTGTGTGATGTATTATAGGTCAAGTCTCTTCCCTCACCGTCTGCACCCATCTTATTTGTAGTTACTTGCCAACTGCATAGCACAGCCTCCTAAACGGGTATTTGATACTTTTCATCGCCCTGTTGGTCGAACTGAACCCCAATGGAAGTGCTGTAAGATGTTTTTCATTTGTCCCATTTGATAGGTGAAGGCTGGGGGCGAGATTCACCTGCTGGCGTGTTCTTTGTAAAGACAGAGCTGGGAGTCTCTCCCAGGCAGGCCTGGCAGCACAACTTCCTCTTTGTGAGTCAGCCTCGTGTGACCCTGAGTGTGAATCAGGCTTCTGGAGCTGAGGCCTGGACCCTGGACCTGTGACAGGTGCCTCGGGTGCCCCACCCTGAGTGGCTCTGCCTCACCTGTGTGCTGTGACCTTGGGCAGGTCGCACCTCCCCACAGGGCTGCTCCCTCCCCTGCAGTCCCTGCTTCTGAGGGTGCAGAGAGGATTAATGAGATCAATGAGGTCGATAGATGATGGGAGGGACTGTGCACAGGAGACATGTGGCCCCAGAGCCCCACACAGGCCCAGAAATGAAGACAGCCTTCAGCCACTCCGATGAGTCCCTTGGCTCTGCTGACAGGCCCCTCCCCCACCCCATCTGCACGAGGTTGGCTGCATGGAGGCTGAACTAGGAAATGCAGACAGGCAGGAATGTGGGCCCATCCGGCCAGATATTCTTCTTCTTCTTTTTTTTTTCTTTTTTAAACAAAAACAGCCACAAATCTGGGCTTTTATGTAACATGTCCCAGTTTAAACATATGACATTTGTAAATCTTGTGCAAGCCAAATAAAACACACCTGTGGGCTAGCATCAATCCATGAAGGTCAGTTTGCAAGCTCTGCACTTAACTCTTTGGGGGCCAGTCGGTACCTCTTGGGGGAGCCAGAGGAAGGCAGCTGGAGGCAGAGGCCGGTAGGCAGGAAGCCTAGGTGCCAGATTCATCTTGCACCTTGGTCTCCCCATCTATATAATGGGTGTTGGCCATCCTCAGGATGCCCCTCCTGAACATTCCTCCTTTGCTCAGGCAGAATCTGACTCACTGGGAGGACATGGGCTGGGTTCTTTGCTAGAAGCTGAGTCAGTCTTGACAAACGTGGCAATGATACCCACATGTCACCTGCCTGTCAGGAACCAAGCACAAATGGGGACTAGCTGCCACAGGGCCCCTGACCAAGGCCAAGGCTGGTAGAAGCGCTGTTATTAGGCAGGGCTCCAATAAGCAGAGACAGGGATTGAAGCTTTATGGGAGGTTTACTCAGATGGTTGGCAATCTCAGAAGACAGCTGGTTTGTACCCTAACAGGCTGTCTTACATTTTATTATAAACGGGCCCTTGTTATAAAGAGAAAAAGAGTGTAGGTAAGGGGTTTGGAATTAGGGAAAATGTGAATAAGCTCATTCTGTCCGGGACAGAAAGTCTTTATGTCCTGGACCAAGGTCTTCCTTTTTTGGGGGGGTGAGTGGAAGCAGAGGTCATCTTACCTAGAGCTGTTGGGTCATCTTCCATTTCCTGAAAGAATAGCTTTTTACATATGTTAATTACTAAATTATTAACTGGAGTCAAGGTGATTCAATAGCTTTTATGTACATAAATTACTGAGCTTATTGGCTGCGACCTGAAACTAAAATTTTCCAACATTTGAGTCCCCCATCAGAGCCACACTTCCTTTGCTTTCAGTCCATGCAGTTCGAAGGGAAGATTCTAATTCTCGTTTCAGTGGTAAGGATGGGGTCCAGGACTGGTCCATGAGAGTAATGCATCCCTCTGCCCACAGTGATTGGTTGAGCACACGACCCAATCAGACCAATGAGAATCTGCCCCAGGACTTTTCACTCTTTCCAATGAAGTTTCCCAGCCGGTGAGATGAAAACCTGAGGCTCTCGGGTGGTCACCCCATGGAGAAAGCTTACCTGTGAGAGACAAGGCAGCAAGTGACTCTTAAATAGGCTAAGCCACAGTTAGACCAAACCCTAAATAAATCAGGAAGTTTCTGAGTTAACAGGATTAACAGAGTGAGGACATTACTAAGCTTGTCCTGAGTACTTTGGGGAGCAAAGGAAAGGAGGCGATGGAGGACTCAAATGTTGGAAAATTTTAGTTTCAGGTAACAGCCAATAAGTTTGGTAATTAATGTACATAAAAGCTATTATTTCAGGACCTGAAGGAACGACCCACCTTGACTAGTTAATACGTTTAGTAATTAACATATGTAAAAAGCTATTATTTTAGGAAACTTAGGAATGACCCTCCTTGGCTCAAGGGTAAGAAGACCTCTGTCCCTTTTCCCACCTTCCTCTGAAAAGAAGACCTTCACCCAGGACAAACGAAGAATGCTCCAGTTTTGATCTCATCAACATTTTCCGTTTTTCTCCTTATATAAAGGGCCCATTTATAATAGAACGTAAGACAGTCTTTTAGGGTGCAAACCTGCTATCTTCTCAGATTGCTGACCATCTGAATAAAGCACCCATAAGGCTTACAACCCTGTCTCTGCTTATTGGGTCTGGTAGAAGACAGGCAGCATGAACTCCAGCTTTTCCGGTTTCAGAGGGATGGCCACGCTATGCTTTAAACCGCCCAATCATCTCTTTTTTTTTTTTAATTTATTATTTTTAGAGAGAAGGGAACAGAGAGAGGCAGAGAGGGAGAGAGACATCCATGCATGGTGGCCCTTCACCCACCTCCAGCCACGGACCTGGCTGGAGACCTGGCTTGCAACCCAGCCATGCGCCCTGGCTGGGAATTGAACCAGCGACCCTCGGGTTCTCAGGCCCGTGCCCTATCCACTGTGCCACCAGCCAGGGCCCAATCATCTCTTTAGACATAATAGCACACAATTGTGACTCTGAAGTACTGAGCCAATAAAGAAATGAGGAAGAGACTGCTTGTGTCAGGATAAATTCGTCTGGCTCTCCCACTTCAGCGTGCTGCCCACCAGGTACCACCAGCAGACACCTGCTCTTGCAAGAACATAAATAAACACCTCACTTTTGCTACACTCCTGGCCTCACTGTCCACTTGTTTTATGGACTGGGTGAGCATATTTCTCACATATCTAATAATGAAGCCAGCCTAGGAGAGGCCCAACAGAGGATGGAGGAAGATTTCAGCTCAGGGTTAAGTACTTGAATCCAGCAGTTCCTGAAGATAGGTGTACCCTCCTGGGTTTACCAGTTACAGCACCTGTAAATTCCCAGTCTTGCTGATGTTATTTTAAGCAAGTGGTTGTCAATAGTGGTTGAAAGAGTCCTAAATCTTTTTCTCATGGTAAGGATCTGTGATTCAGATTCCAAGTCAAAGTATCTTGGGAGTATTTGCCTAGACCAGCTGTTTCTAAAGTTGTAAACCAAGGGATTTTAGCTTAAGGACCATCAGGGATGTAAATGGATATTTCTGAGCCCTCCCTTGGACCAATGGGAAAGTATGTGGCCCCTGGCAGCCTTTTAACAGGCTCGCATATGATTCTGACCAAATCCTAAATTCCAAAACACTGGCCAACCCCTGCCCCTCCTCCTTTTCACCCACTTCCCTCCATGTCTGAACAATCTCTGTCCATCTGTCCACAGCTGATTGGACAAGGACAGGACACCTAGTACGAACCGGGCCAATTGGGTTTCTTTTCCCCAAATTGGGAGCTGGGATCCAGAGGCCCACTCAGCCGTTTTGGCTGCTGGAACCTTTTTACACCTCACATACCAAGAAGTGGAAAAGGGTGCTATCGTGTGGGGGTGTGGGGGCAGGGTGGGGGGAGGGAACAGTCCAGGAGAGCCAGGGCTGAGAGAGACCCACAGAAGTGACTATGGTTTCATAAAGCTCCCAGCCCCAGCCTGGGCCCCGGGCCCCTGCTCCCTGCCCCCTACCCCTACCTCTAGTCCCCTTCCCCATGCCTGCAGGAACTTGGTATTTTTATAGCTCCTTCCTCTTTTTGCATTAATGCGTGGGATTTGTTACTTGTGACCAAGAGCCTTTTACCTAAGATGTGGTTTTTCCTCAAGGCCCCAGTTTCCTTATTTGTAAAACGACCAGTATTGTGAGGCACATGTCTTCTGCCCCCACGTAGCAGGTCCCACAGAAAAGCCCCCTGTGGGAGCTCAGGAGGCCTTGACGGCAAAGGGTATGGGTGACAGGCTTTCACTCCGCAATGCTTCGCAAACATTGGTGTGCATGAGAAATGGCCTGGAATCTCTTTGAAATGCAGAAGTGGAAGCTGTGATCCTCGGGTGGGTTTGGTGGAGCCCAGTTATCGGTTTGGTTGTTTTACAGTTTTACTGAGGTAAAATCAATATACAACTTAACTTCATGTATTTAACAATGTCATGAGTTTGTATGTAACATCTGTGAAACCATCACCACAATTCAAACAATGAGAATGTCATGAAAAATCTCCATCATTATCAAGTTTTCTGGTGCTCCTTTCCTTTCTTTTCCCTTCCTTCCTTTCCTTTCCATCCCTTCCCTTTCTTCCTTCCTTCCTTCTTCCTCCCTCCCTCCTTTTTCTTTCTTTCTTTTTTACATTTTATTTATTTAATTTTTTTTAAAGATTCTATTTATTATTTTTAGAGAGAGAGGCGAAGGGAGAGAGACATCAGTGTATGGTTGCCTTTCACCTGCCTCCTGCTACGGACCTGGCCTGCAACCTGGTTATGTGCCCTGGCTGGGGATCGAACCAGCGACCTTTGGGTTCACAGGCCGGTGCCTTATCCATCTTCCTTTCTCTCTTTCTCTCTTTCTTTCTTTCTCCCTTTCGCTGCAAAAAAAAACTATTGTTTCTGTTTGGCCCAAGGTATGACAGAACACTCCAGGAATTGGCTCAGGCAAAAGCCAGGCACCAAGGGCATGCAAGGGCGGCACTTGAGGGCCTCTGAGGGGCTCCAAAGGCTCCTAGCCATGCTTGAGGTGGGGGGATCTTTGGAAGAGATACCAGCCCAGCCCAGCCTGGGGGCTGGCCAGTCTTCGGAGGTTAGTCAGGTGGTCACCCATCTTCTTGATGAGTTTCACCTGCTCATCCAGGATGGGGCTCCTCAGGAAGTCACAGAGCTGAGGATCTATGTGGGCAGAACCCAGCATGCACAGATTCAAAGGGCCTGGGTCAGGTTGTTCTCCAGGATCACAGCATCTTCCATGGCGTCCCGCGTTTCACCTTACTCATCTTGGCATAGCTTCTGCACATCCTGGAAGAGGGCCAGGCCACTGCATTGGTTTTGCATCTTCAAGAGATATCCGGTGCCCTTAGACTCCTCCCGAGCCAACTCACAGAGGAAGTGGCCCACACCCTCCAGAGCCACGTTGTCTCTGTGGAAATAGAAGCCCAGAGAGAGGTAGTATAGGAGGTCCACAGATGCAGGTTAACCAGATGGTTGATGGCCTCCGCCTTGCTGGAATACTTCTGATGAATTTAGGAGTTCATGTTTGCTTAGTAATAAGGAGTTATGTTCCAAAAAGCAGTATTAGCTGGTCTGGGAGGCAGAGGATGGCTGTGATGGTTCTGAAGGTGGCAAATGGAAAAGGATGGAGGGTGGTCCGAGGCTGGGAGAAAAGGTGTCTCTGGGTCTGTTGCGTTCGAGCACTGTTGAAGCAAGAGACAGATCAGGGGACCTACGAGGGTCCTGCTCTTGGTGCCCCTTTATAACCCTCCCTTCTTTCCCTCTCCCTCCCCATTCTTCCCAAAGCTCCCACTGGTCTACCTTCTGTCACGCTGAGCCAGTTGCACTTTCTGGAATTTTTCCTAAATAAAATCATGCAGCATGCGCTCCTCCTTCATCTGGTTGTTTTTCACTCAGCCCAATTAGTTTGAGGTGCATCCCTGCGGATGTGTTTATCGATAGTTCGCTCTTATTGCTGAGTAAGATATTCTATAATTTGTTTACCTATTCAATCACATATGGATGGATATTTTAGTCATTTCCGATATTTGGCTATCACAAATAAGGCTGCTGGGAACCCTCATGTATAAGTCTTTGTGGGGACAAATGCCATCATTCCCTTGGCTAAGTACCCAGAGTGGAACGGCTGGATCATAGTTTCATATTTTAAGAAACCGCCAAACAGTTTTTCACAGTGGTTGCACCATTTACATTCCTTCCCACCAATAGTGCATGAGAGTCCTGGTGGCTGTACATTCTTGTCAGTATTTGGTTGGGCCTCAGGCATTATTGGTGACTTAAGAAGGTAACATTCCTCACACTCTGAGCACACTCCTAAAACAGTGGAAACTGGTACAAAATCCTAGGACAATCTGCTGATGGTTCACCAAAGTCTTTAAATGTGGGTTTCTTTGACCCGGCACATTCAGTTCTAAGGATTTTTCCTTAAAAAATAATTACCCAAGAGCAGTAGGTTGTCAGTCCCAGGATCTTTGCTCCTGGGGTTGTGCTGAGGGGAGGGGACTACAGAGGCCCCTGGCTGGACCATGTGGCCCAAGGCACTGTGCTCTTGTGTGCTCAGAGCCCTTTTGCCATCAAGCTTGGGTGGAAGGCTCAGAGGGACTGGAATCTGATATGTCCCCAGCAGGGTAGCTGGAGGGACATGCAGAGCCAGTCTCACCTGACTGCATCAGCAGTCTGGCTCCATTCTGTCTGGCCTGGCCTCGAAGGCTCTAGAACTCAGGCTATAACCAGCACCACCAGTGTAAACTGACACCACCACCTAGGACCTAAGAAAAACAGCTCTCTGCCCTCCAAGCACCAGCAGTATCTCTGGGACACAGGGAGGTGGGGCCACTGCCAACATCAGGCCAGGACCACAGAAGCTGAGTGAGAAAGGGAGCTCACAGCTGGAGATCTGGGTTCTAGAATAGCCCTGTCTCAGCTGTGTGACTTGGGCTAACCTATTCCCCTTCCTAGGCCCCAGTCTCCTCAGCTGAATAATGAAAAGGTGAATCAGATCATCAGTCCCCTCTGGCCCTCCAGCGAGGATTGAAAGCATGGGACCAGCCAGGCCTGAGTTCCATTGCTGTCTCCATCACTTTCTGTGACTTGACACATTATTTAGCTTCTTCATACCTCAGTTATTGTCTCCGACCTAAGGTCCTGCAATGGCTTCCCATTGTGCTTTGGGTAAAGGCCCTCCGATCTGCCCCTTCCCACCCCTCCAGCTCCAATTCCCACCTCTGTCCCCTCATTCATCACACGCCAGCCATACTGGAGCCCCCAATCCCCTCTCCCTGACCCCAGGGCCTTTAATGATGCTCTTCCCTCTTCCTGCACGTCTTCCACCTCTCTCGATATCTGGGTCCTATTCACTTATCAGAGTTCGAATGTCACTTTCTCAGGAAGCCTTCTGCTGACCCCTCTCATAGCACAACTGGACTCATTAAACAATTATGTCCATGTGATTACTTGTTTGATGACTATCTCCATATGGCTCTGTGATCCCCCTGAGAGCAGGGATGAAATAGTCTTGTCTGGGGCAGTGTCTCCTGTCCCTTGCATGGGATTGGCATAGAGCAGGTCACCTAGTAAATTTTTAAAAAAGATTTTATTGACTCATTTTTAGAAAGAGGGGAAGGGAAGGAGAGTAAGAGGGAGAAGAATATTTATGTGCAAGAGAAACATCAATTGGTTGCCTTTTGCACACCTCCAACCAGGGACCTGGCCCACAACCCAGGTATAAGCTCTGACCAGGAAACAAACCGGCAAACTTTGGATTTGTGGGATGACACCCAACTCACTGGGCCACACCAATCAGGGCCACCCCAGTAATTTTGTTAAACAGGCAGTGCTAACAGCATATTGTCCATCTTAAGATGGGTCTCCACCCCAATTTTAACATTTCCGAAATCAGGGCATATTTTGCAAGTGCAGAGAGCAGGTAGCGACTGTGACTTATTTGTCAGTACCGGCCCACGCACATCAAAACTTGCATCTTGGAAGGGCATCCGAGCGACAAGAGTGCATACTTTGGAGGAAAGCCCTTGGTGACTCAGGACAATATTGCCTGGAAGAATACAGACCTCAGTGACTCCAAATGAAAGAGTGATGTAGTAAAGTCAGACTCTGTGCAAAACTTGCAGGAGTATCTGTATCTTCACTAAATTATTTTGGACATAGTTTTATTTTTTATGTATGTGCTATAGTGATATATGATGATAAATGTCTTAAGTTTTAAAGGATGCTTTCGATAAGTATTTTAAAACTCTCTAAGTGATACAGAGGTGCTGTATCATATTTTACCAAGTATCGCTTTTTTTCTTTTTTAGTGGCACAAAAATAAACGGTGCATCTTTCAAGTGAAAGCATCTTAGATTGGATTCAACACTAGGTCCTGCCTTACTAGGACTGCGGGGACCCTCAGGGAGAGACCCGCACAGGGCGCACAGCTCCTGGCGGCCACAAGGGGCGCTGTGTCCCCGGCGGGGCCTTTCCCCGGTCCGAGTCTCAGGAATCTGGGCTCAGAGAAGCGGAGCGGCGTGTCCTTCTCCCTGTGTCTTGTAGGTGGCGCTATACAACCACAGTCGTCCGCAGCTCTGAGCAAAACCTAGAGTGTCCCGGCTGGAGGGTGGGGATGGGTGAGGCTGGAGGGAACCCCCGGGAGCGCCCTGCCCCAACGTGGCGCAGCTGTTCCGCCACCCCAGGGAAAAGACATGGCCAGTTCTACCAGCTCGCCCAGCCCAGAGGTGGCTGTGGGTGTGGACAGTCCTTAGGAGAAGCCAAGCCCTGCTCTGTTGTCTTACCTTCCTTCCCCTTTCCTTTCTGGCCTCAGCCTCCCTCCCAAACAGTGAGGCATGAGAGCCCTCAAACCTGAGCCCTGCCCTGCCCTGACCGTGTGGCTCGGGTGGTTGATTGTAGTCCCACAACACCAAGGGTCACCCGTTCCATCCTGACGTCAGGGCACAGGCCTGGGTGGCTGGTTTGGTCCCAGGGCCAGGCACGTATGAGAAGCAAACAATCTACGTTTCTCACGTGGATGTTTCTTTCCCTCTCTTTCTCCCTCCTTTCCCCTCTATCTAAAAATAAATCAAATTAAAACCAACCAACACACAACAACAACAACAAAAAACCCTGACAGTAAAGGTCTGAGGTGGCTGAAAGGCCCCAACCAGCGGCCACAAAGTTGCTGGCTTATCTGCAGAGCCCAAGATCCTGGGACAGCTCTTTGTCTGACCTTGCCACCTTCCAGAGAGGTCATGACATTTCCCAAACACCCTGGGTTGGGAAACTGAGGCCCCAAACGATGAAATGACTTTTCTAAGGCTATCTAGCTGTGAGTGGTTGGAGCCAGGAGTGAAAGCAGAGCTACCTGCTCTTTCTACCAGGTCCGTGCAACTTCCTGTGATGGAAGTGGATGCAAAACAGGGTGGGAGAGGATTTCCCACAGAAGAAAATGAGCCAAGAGAAGTTCCCTGGTAAGATGGTGGATTAATCATACGTGCCTAATTGATCTCCCTACCTGAAACTACAGTGAAGAGAACTTTTAAAAAGCCATTGCTTTCTTTGGAAGGACACAAAAAGCACAAACTATAAAAGAAAAACTCGATACATTAGATTCTATCAAAATTTAAAAATGTTTGCTCTTCAAAAGTCATGATTAAGAGAATGAACAGGCAAGCCGCAAACTCGGAGAAAAATATTTGCAATATATGCCTCTGACAAAGGACTTGTCTCCAGAATATGCAGATGATGTCTACACGCAATCATAAGACAAACAGCTTCATTTAAAAGTGGGCAGAATATTAAACAGCTACTTCACCGAAGAAGATATATGAGTAGACAATAGGCACTTTATAAAGAGATGTTCAGGGGCCCTGGCTGGTGGCACAGTGGATGAGGTGACGGCCTGAGAACCCAAAGGTCGCAGGTTCAATTCCCCAGCCAGGGCACATAACCAGGTTACAAGCCAGGTCTCCAGTCAGGTCTGTGGCTGAAGGCAGGTGAAACGCAACCATACATTGATGTCTCTCTCCCTCTCTGCCTCTCTTCCTTCCCCTCTTTCTAAAAATAATGAAATAAAATCTTAAAAAAAAAAGAGAGAGATGTTCAGCATCAGCAGACATAAGGAAAGTACAAATGAAAATCACAAGGAAATACATACCACCATTGCCCACTGGAATGGCTAAACTTTAATCTCAGGTATTGGTGAGGGAGGGCGTGGAGCCCCCAGAACTCCTATATCGTGCTGGTAGGAATGTGAAATGGAACAGCCACTGCCACTTTAGTAAACAACTCTGTAGTTCTTGTAAAGTTAAACTTACATGTCCTAAACACCCAGCATTTACCCAAAAGGAATGAGAAGAGGTCCACCTCAAGACTTGTTCAGGAATGTTCACAGCAGCATTATTCATAATGGGCAAAAACAGCTCAAAGGTCCGTCTTCAGGTGAATGGTGGACACACTGGCGTGTCTATACCACAACACTTAGTAATAAAAAGCAGTGAGTTATTAACATGTGAACAACATGCATGAACCTCAAAATAACGAGGCGGAGTGAAGGAAGCCTGACAGAAACAAGTTTATACTGTGTGGTTCCATTGATAAAAGATTTCAGAAAATGCAAACTAATCTCCAGTGACAGAAAGTAGGTTAGTGGTGGGTGGAGAGGACAGGATTACAAAGGGACACAAAAAACTCATGGGGGTTAGGGATCTAGTCAGTATCTGGATTGCAGTGGTAGTTCCATGGATAGCCATGTATATCCATGCTTACCAAATTGTACATTTTGAATACATGCAGTTTATTCTTCATCAATTCTATCTCAACAAAGCTATAAGAAAAACTGATTATTGCCCTGGCCAAGTTGCTCAGTTGGTTGAAGCTTTATCCTGTCCACCAAAAAGGTTTCGGGCTAGATTCCTGGCCAGGGCACACACCTGGGTTGTGCTTTTGATCCGTGGTCGGGGGCATATAGGAGGCAATGGGTCAATATTTCTCTCTCACATCAATGTTTCTCTTTCTCTTCCTTTCCCTCTTTCTTGTCTAAGTATATCCTTGGGTGAAGGTTAAAAAAAGAAAAAAACAGAAAACCCTATCCCTGGCTGTGTGTCTGAAAGGTCACTAGTTCGATTCCCAGTCAGGGAGGGCATGTGCCGGGGTTGCTGGCTGGGTGTCTGACTGGGCGTGTATGAGAGGCAACTGATCTATGTTCCTCTCCTCTTTCTCCTTCCCTTCCCTTCTCTCTGAAAATAAATAAATAAAATATTTAAAACTCTAATTATTAACTTCAGAAAAACAATAAGAAAGGAAATGCATGCTCAGCAATGAATGATATCTACATAAGAAAGATTATAGCCCTGGCTGGTAGCACAGTGGTTAAGGCGCTGGCCTGCGAACCCAAAGGTCGCAGGTTCGATTCCCAGCCAGGGCACATAACCAGGTTGCAAACCAGGTCTCCAGTCCGGTCTGTGGCTGGAGGCAGGTGAAACGCAACCATACATTGATGTCTCTCTCCCTCTCTGCCTCTCTCCCTTCCCCTCCTTCTAAAAAAAAATAATGAAATTAAAAAAAACTTAAAAAAGAAAGAAAGAAAGATTAAACACTGAAGTGTGATTTTTCTATTGAGGCATTGAATATATTCAGTGAGTTGCATAAAGCAGCATACAAATCCGAGGTGTGTTACCTTCACAGTGGATGATGGAGAGGAAATGGGGGATGGGGCAGGGGCCCTAAACTCTCCTTGAGCACAACGGGTGGGTAGTGTAGACAGGGAGATAGGGGTGGGTAGAAGATAACTAAACAAATATATCAGAAGAGAGAGCGTGTACTGCTTACTTAGCAATATGAGATGTGTAAACGCTGGGGGAAAACCAGCTTCAAGTGTCAGAAGTGGTTGCCAGTGGACATGGGAAGGCCAGGGAGGGGCAGACAGGAAACCACCCTGTGTTATTATCTTCCTTTCAACACAGCTTGATTTTGTTCTCTGGGCACGTATCATATTTTACCAACTTGAAGATACCCATTTATTCACGTTTGAACAACTTTAAAATCAAGATTCATCTGTTTACAACCCGGAGTGCACCTGACAGCTATAACTGGCAGTGTTTTCAATGGTGTGTTACAGTTGGTGACAGATTCACTGAAGTATGGCCTCATTTTGAGAAAATAATTATTTCAAAGGAAAAAATGAGCTAATTGGAATAGCTGCTGCTTATTGAACTCCTACTGTAGGTCAAACACTGTGCTTCCTGCCCATGTTTTTATTTAATATTCCACACAATCCTGGATTATTATTCAAATTGGTGAGACGAAATTGAGGCTCAGAGAGGTTAAGTGACTTCCTTAACATCACCCAGCTAGTAAGTGATAAGCACGAGTCGGAAACTTAGGGCTGCCTGACTCCAGGGTATGTTACCTTGCATTCACTCGTTTGGAAGAGCTTTTTCCACTCTCCTCTTGGTTTTAAGGCCTAGGTAGAAACAAGGGTTTACTCAAAATCACACAGCAAGACGAAGACAGAGTTGGACCTAGACTTGTGTTCAGTGCCTTTCTCTTGAACCTAGTTTCTCCCGAACCTAGTTTCTCCCTTATTGTCACGGCATGCTCAGGACACCACTGAGAGCTTACAGCTCCAAACGCAAGTGACACTTAGGAGGGCAGGGCCTGGTACCTATGTCCCGTGAACAGACCTGTGAGTGTCAAGATCAGCAGCCTAGCCCTGGCTGGTGTGGCTCAGTGGATTGAACCCTGACCTGCCAACTGAAAGGCCGCTGGTTTCATTCCCCTTCAGGACACATGCCTGGGTTGCAGGCCAGGTTCTGAGCTGGGGGCATATGAGAGGCAATGAAAATAAATAAAAAGATCAGTAGCCAGGCCTGGCCCGGATCAGGCAGCCCCACAGGAGAAGCCTGGGGGTACCAATGTGGAGGGAAGTTGGGAAGGGGGACCAGAGGTTTGTTTTGAAGCTGTACTTACACAGCGCACTCACTCTTTTTATGTAATGGTAGGTTTGTTTGGGGTGGCTGAGGCTGGTGGTTATTATGCAGGGGAGGGGGATACATCTGGCCAAGCTAGTCCATTGGTTTTGCCTCCTCTCTTGGCAAAGGATTGTTCCCACCTCCCAGCGTTGTAAAGAGCCCTTGTCACCATTTACCAACCACCATCTTACCAGCCCTCCCAACAGCCGCCCGGAGAGATCTCTGCCTCACAGAGAGGAGCCCGTGTGATCCCAGAGCCGGTGTTCCAACACGTAGCACACTGCCTCTCCCATAGTGTTTATTTGTATGTCTGATGGCACTTGTCCTTTGCGGGGGCAGCCCCCTAACGGGAAAGCCACATCCTGTTTCTTGCTCTGCCTCACAGATATGAATTTTCGATAACGGGACCTCAGGAGCTAATTTCTGACGTGCAGCCCTGCCTCCTCTTTCCTTTCTCTCTTTCTGGCCTGTGGGAGAGCCCCTGGCGGCCCCCAGCCTGCAGGGCCACTGTCTGCCTGTGGTTTTTGCACCAGTTTCACACCTCAGCTCTTCGAACCTCACTTTCCCCTTGTGGCGACTGGGAGGAGGGCGAGCACTGGCTGCTCAGGTTGTGTGGAGACTGGATGGGCCGCTGCGTGCTGTGTTCCGTGTGCAGCACTGCCATGCTGGGAATCTGGAGGAGTCAGGGGACATGGATGTGACCCCTGGTTCTGTCACTAAGACTCTCTTGAGACGGACATTACTGTGGTTCATGCTCATCATCACTGCTCAGCTTTGTGGACCCTCTTCTCCCATAGAAAGAAGCCATCTAGAAAACTCATACCAAGTCTCCCCTGCTCCTGAAAGTGCTAAGAATCCTTGAGCTGAGGGGCCCCTGAGGTCATGGACTCCTTCCTCTGCAAATCGGGCACAGGGCCCTCTGCCCCAGCACAGTGTGATGAGAACTCAGTGAATTATTGCGTGTAACTTTCCCCACGGGAGGTTCATTCCGCAGAAAACCTCCCTCCAGCAGACATGCAAAGGGAAGCGAGCAAGGAGGCCTGGAATGTAGGTAAGGGGAGATCTCCCTGGTCCGTCAGTAGGTGCCTCAGGTGACAGCCTTCAAGATAGCCCCGGTGCTCCTCCATGCCTGGTATTCACCCTGGGAAGCCAACCCCTCCCACATGTCCTGGAGTTGATCTGACTAACTGGTAGCCTAGTGACCTGGCATTGTGTGTCACTTCTGAGATGAGGTTAGAAAAGAATGTGGCTTTTATCTTGGGCTCTCTCATGACTCCCTCTGGGGGAAGCAACTGTCAGATCATGGGGACACCAAGATGGCCTCCAGCAAGGCCCATTGAACTGAAACCTCCAGCCGCAGCCAGCAAGGAAGCAAGGCCTGCAACAAACACAAGACCGAGCCCAAGACCCAATCCTCCAGCCCTTTTGGACACGGCAGCCCCAGCCAAGAGCTTTACCACATCCTCATAAGTGGACTGGGGCCAGCACTACCCAGCTGGGCCACTCCTAGATTCCAGCCCCTCTCCGAATCTCCGAGATGGTAAACGTTTGTTGTTCCAAACTGAGCACCGAGGTAATTCGTTACAGAGCAGGAAATAACTAACACTGGCCCCCATGCAGTCCATGTGGTGTACACGTGTTACGAAATGCCAGCTCAGGGTTAAAGGGCATGTGTTCAAGCACGGAAAGACATCCAAGGTATGCCGCTCAGTCAGAGGAAACGGTGCAGAACAGTATGTATCGTGTGATGCTTTTTGTGTAAAATAAATACGCTGTCATTGCAGAGCAAAAAAATCTGGAAGAATCCATCTGAAGTGTAACAGAGGTTATCCCTGGTTTGCAGAGCAGTCAGGGAGCACAGGGGACTTTCATGAACGCCTGTGATGCTTGGACTTCTTTACAGATGTAGTCATCTTCGTTTGGTAAACTGATGGAAAAATACAGTCATTTTTAAAAGACTTGTCCAACATAAACTTGCTAGAAAAAAAATATATGCGCACAATAAATTGGCTTCAAAAACTGATAACCCTTAAAACCTCAGTGTTTAACAGGTTCGATGTTGGTGTCTCAGTTTTGTCAGGTTCAGTGAGAAGCAGGGAAGGATGGGGAGAAGGACTGTGCTCCATGGAGCCATGCGATCTGGTTGACTGAAGCTCTGCCATTGTCACATGCAGCTTTCCAGTGTCACTGGGCATAGGTATTCGCTGGCAGAGTGGGGATGTGAGCAGGATAAGGATGAAGTGAGAGACTTTTCATGGGTCAGGTCTAGGAATGACGCCTGGTCACTTCTGCCCACCATCCACTTGGCTAGAACTCAGTGACCCTCTCTGGCCAATGGCTCCTACTCAATAACCTCAGGACCATCTGCTCCTCAGCCTGTCCACTTTCACTGCACTCTCCTGTCCAAGGGCCTCGGCCACAGGAGTGTTAGGACAAGACCCTCCTGCTGCCCCTAGACGCTGCCACCCCCCTGGAGTAAGGAAGCGCTGATGCAGCACATTCTAGAAGGGTTAACTCTCCCCAGAAAAGGCCCAGCCTGTCCTGTGTGGTGCGTCATTCAGGAACACAGTCTTCTAACCTGGTGTCCCCGCTGCCTCCCTCTCCCTGGGGCTAGGCTCATCAGCTTGGGTGGGGCTGTTTGAAGATGAACCGGGGGTCGTGGAGCCCCAGGAATTGTTTGCAAACTGCCATGTGCATCCCTGTGTCTTCAAACCAGCCGCACCAAGGTCAAGAAGCATGATGCCTGCTGTCCCTATGCCCTGCATGCACACCAGGCACTGCTCTGAGGGACCCTGCCAGCCACTCTCTGTGGAGGCTCCAAATCAGGAAACTGAGGCTCAGAGAGGTGACATCATGTACCCAAGGCCACACAGTTCCTAAGAGGTAAGGCCGAGAGAAGACTGCAAGCTTGTCTGCCTGACTCCGAAGTCAGTGTTCCTAATCCTACTCCACGTCATTCATTCCTTCATTCGTTCATTCATTTGGCAAACGTTTGTGGACCACCTACTGTGTGCCGGGCTCTGTGCTGAGGATAGAGGAGTGAGAGAAACCCCAAGTTGACCAAGTCCTTTCCCTCATAGAGCATATGCTTAGTGGGTGGGGGATAGAAAAGAATAATAATAACAACGGTAGCAGCAAACACACAAAGTCTGGCCAGAAAGTATCCAGCCATGTACTATGAAAAATAGAGACACTTATTGAAGAGGATATAAGACACAAGAACATTGTGCATAGAACAATGATTCCTCAATCTCCTCCAAAATAACACCATTGAGGAAATCTGGTTCATTAGTAGCTGTTTGAATCAAGTCATTAGCAACTGCAGCACGATGTTCCTTCTGCTCAGGTAGCAGAAGCCACAGAACGAATTTTGCCTCCACATGGGTCCTGCCAAGATCCTGCATCAAACTCTTGGACATAGTAGTTTTGGGGATCCTCAGATCAGTTTCCAGTTGTCACACTGTCAGTCGCTGATCTTTGTTGACTGCAGCCTGTACAAGTTCAACATTCTCAAACGTTCTTCTTGCTGCAGGCCTTCCAGAACATGGGTCACTTTCAACAGATTCTTAACCATCTTAGAAGTGTTTGTGCCACTTTTTTTTTTTTTTTTTTAAGATTTAATTTAATTTTTTTTTTTTTTTTTAGAAAGAGGGGAAGGGAGAGAGGCAGAGAGGGAGAGAGACATCAATGTATGGTTGCCTTTCACCTGCCTCCAGCCACAGACCTGACTGGAGACCTGGTTTGCAACCTGGTTATGTGCCCTGGCTGGGAATCGAACCTGGGACCTTTGGGTTCACAGGCCGGTGCCTTATCCACTGTGCTACCAGCCAGGGCTTATTTTTTTTGAGGCTTTCCCCATCCTGTTTTCCATAGTGGCTGTACCAGTTTACATTCCCACCAACTGTGAGTGTTCCATCACTTTTTTTCTTAATAAGCTTTAAAAATTTTTTGGAATAATGTCAGATTTACAGAAAAATTGCAAAGATAATACAGAGTTTCTGTATACCCCTCACCCAGTCTCCCCTGATGTTATCTTAATTTACCACTGACGCTTGTCAAGAGAAACCAACTTTCATACATTGTTATTAACTAAACTCCAACCTTTATTCAGATTTCATTCGTTTTTACACTGATGCCCCTTTTCTGTTCCGGGACCCAGTCCAGGATACACATGATGTTTGTCATGCCTTCTCGATTTTTCTCTGGCCTCTGACAGTTTCTCAGCCTTTTCTTGCTTTTCATAGCCTTGAGTTTTGAGTACTGGCCAAGGACACTGTGAAACGGCCCTCAGTTTGGGCTTGTCTTCTCACAATTATGTTGGGATTGTAGACTTTGGGGTAGGATTCAACAGAAGTGGGTGAAGTGCCCTCCTTGTTTCATCACATCAGCAGGTGCATGACCCGTATGGGACATCACTAGTGAAATTAGCCTACTCTTAGTTAAGATGATGTCTGACAGGTTTCTTCACTATAAGGTGGTGTTTTTTATTTTAGATCATTTCTGATTTTATTTTATTATTATTATTTTTTATCCTCATTTGAGGACATGCTTATTGATTTTAGAGAGAGGGAAGGAAGGGAGACAGAGAGAGAGTGGGAGAGAAACCTCTGATGTGAAAGGAAAACATCAGTAGTATCTTGTAGGTACCCAACCTGGAGCCGAATCTGAAACCTAGGCTTGTGCCCTAACTGGGAATTGGACCTGTGACATTTTGGTTTATAGGACAATGCTCCAACCAAGTCACGCTGGCCAGGGCTAAAATATTTTCTTTTGTAAAAACAAAAAAAAATTATGTATTGATTGATTTAAAGAGAACTATTGATTTGTTGTTCCACTCGCCCATGCATTCATTGATTGATTCTTGTATGAGTGCTGGCCAGGGATCGAACTCACAACCTTGGTGTAAAAGGACAATGCTCTAATCAACTGAGCTATTCAGCCAAAGCTATAAATTTATGTTTTTTCCCTTTTCCATACTCTACTCTTTGGAAGCAGATCTCTAAGCCCAGCCCATATAGAAAGGGTGCAATTAAACTTCAACTCCCGGGAGGAGTAGCATAATTATTTGGAATTCTTCTGTAAGGACAATTTGTCACTAGCCTCCCATTTATTTTTTAAATCCAAGCATTTACATATATCAGTCTGGATCGTGTATATTTTTTATACTTTGAATTGTAATTCAATACTTTGTTATTTATTTTGATGCTCAAATTGTTCTGGGTTTGGCCGTTGGGCGTGCTTTCAGGTGGGCTCTGGTGGCCCCTTGATGTGCCCCTGACTGGCTGTTTTGTGAGCATTTCCTTGCTTTTTGATCCTGTAGGATGCTCCATGTTCATCTCATATTTTCTCTGTCTTAGTTTTAGAAAGAGCCATTGCTCAGAGTCTTGCTCATGTTCCCTGGAGAATGGTACTTAGAAACCAGGATCTGGGCACTGGGTTTCAGCTGTCTGTTGCTACTGGGGTGTCATGTAGGCCTTCATGGCCATCCCATGACTTACATCGTTTTTCTTTCTTTTTTCAAATATGTATTTATTTTTAGAAAAAGGGGAGAGGAGGGAGCAAGAGACTCATCAGTTGGTTGCCTCTTACAGGCCCCCAACTGGGGACCTGGCCCACAACCCAGGCATGTGCCCCGACCAGGAATCAAACCAGCAACCTTTTGGTTTGCAGGACAAAGCCCAAACCACTGAGCTACACCAGTAACGGCCCATGACTTTCGTTATATCTACTCATTCAGAGCTGATGCTGAGATCCAGCCCACTGTCACTGGGCATCTAGAAGCATGAATACCAGGAGGATAGATCACTGGAGGCCATCATAAAGGCTGCCTACCACAGTGGCTCCAACCAAAACAGGCCACTGCGAAGGTGAGGACCACTGCTCATGTGCATCGGCAGGGGACATGCAGGAACACAATGCAACTGTGAGCAGGAATGAGGAAGTCCTTTCTTCACTGGTAGGTAACGATCCTCTGGCCTGTAGCCATGAATGTGATGTCCGACTTTTCTTTTCTTTTAAAGATTTTATTTTATTCATTATTTCCAGAGAGAGGAGAAGGGACAGAGGCAGAGAGAGAGAGAGAGAGAGAAAGGGAAAGAGAGAGAGAAACATCAGTGTACGGTTGCCTTTCACCTGCCTCCAGCTACGGACCTGCTGGAGACCTGGCTTGCAACCTGGTTATGTTGCCCTGGCTGGGAATTGAACCAGCGACCTTTGGGTTCACAGGCCAGTGCCTTATCCACTGAGCTACCAGCCAGGGCAGACTTTTCTTTTTCTAATGAGAGAAAAAACAATATATATTTGTATTTGCATAAACTACCCCTGGAAAGACGCACAAGAAGCTCATAACACTGAATTATCGGGGAAAGGGTTGGGAACTGTATAGCTATATTTATCTATTTATATAGACTTGAAATTTTTTCAGAACAATGTGAAAATATTATCTGTTCCAAACATTAAAATTGAAAAGTTTGTAAAAGGTCCTGTTATGGTGAGCAAAGGACAAAATCTGGCCATTTCCCTGTGGTTCAGAAGGAGAAATGGAGTAGGCAGACCAGGCCCCTTGCGGATACCCAGGCTGGACTCATCATGGTGAAGGGGTAACCTTACTCCCTCAGACATCGTTGTCCCTCACATTCAGTCTGTGTGGTCGTTTGAATGCTGCTGTTCTTGTAGTTGGGTTGGTGCTTAATTTGTAGCTGTGCGCCGTCGTGGCCTGAAGTACAGGACTCAGGAGCCCGGCTGTTTGTGTCCAAATCCTGGCTCTTTCCCTTCCCAGCTGAGTAACCATAAGGCACCTCCCTGAGCCTCAGTTTCCCCTTTTGTAAAATGGAGGCAATAATAGTCCCTACCTCATAGGTGGTGGTAAGTATTTGGTGAGTTCATGCATGTCAGGTGCACAGAGCAGGGGATCAATGAACACCAGACACACGAATACAATGAATAGACCTTCAGTGGGCAGGCGGGAGGCGGGAGGGAGGAAGAGGAGGCAAAGAAGGGGAACAGTTTAGCCAAGGAACTAGTATGGAAGAACCATGGACATGGACAACAAGTAGGACTGACTTTGTGGGGGAGTGGGTGGGTGATGAAGGGGACAGAGGGGAGTAAAAAGGGAATGGATGTAATACAACAACAATAAAATTAAATAAATTAAAAAACAACAGTTTAATAAGATATACTTTTCAGTAAACAATCTTGATCTTGAATAAATAATCTGGCTATATTTTATTTAATTTTTTTTAAAGATTTTATTTCATTATTTTTAGAAAGAGGGGAAGGGAGAGAGGCAGAGAGGGAGAGAGACATCAATGTATGGTTGCATTTCACCTGCCTCCAGCCACAGACCTGACTGGAGACCTGACTTGCAACCTGGTTATGTGCCCTGGCTGGGGAATCGAACCTGCGACCTTTGGGTTCGCACACCGGCACGTTACCCACTGTGCTACCAGCCAGGGCCTGGCTATATTTAAAAAAAAAAGAAAAAGAAAAAATTTTTGTAGTAAAAAGAATACATCTCACTTTTAAAATATTTAAACCCTAAATAAGTGTAAATAAAAATTGAAAGGTCCCCCCTCTACCCACCCATTTCTATTTCTAAACATTAACCAGGTAGCAGTTCATTAAATCATCTTTCAGACTTACATCAATGTACACACAAATACATAAACATATAAACATACATATGGTTATTGTACAACATATATGTAGGATGATATATATATATTTTTAAATGATCATCTGAACTTTATTAAGAGAAACTTATCAACGGGAGTAAAATACACACATTTGAGCTTAATAATTATCATAACTCAAAATGTCCTTGCTTTTCTTGCCCCAAAACAATTGCTATTAAAGACAATGTGGAGGCAATCCCTCCGTAGGATGATATTTTTATTAGGAACATTGTGGTTTCTTTTTTGTTTTGATTTTACTAAGTGTCTAGTGGTTTTTACTTATGGGCTTATTTAATGCTCACAATATTTATAAGGTAGAGGACATGCCAGGTTTATTTTTTTCTTCCCTTTTATTATTTTTATTTTTAAATTTTTATTCTATTACACTTGTCCCAATTTTCACCCTTTGTCCTCCTCCACCCAGCCCACCCCCTGTTCCCCACTCCCACCCTGAATTCCCTCACATGCTTGTCCAGGTCCATGGGTCATTCATTGCCTAACTTTTTTTTTTTTTTTTTTTTTTATCATTTTGATTTGTTGATTTGAGAGAGAGAGAGACAGACAGAAACATCGATTTGTTGTTCCACTCTTTCATGCATTCCTTGGTTGATTCCTGCGTATGCCCCAACCTGGAACTGAACCTGTGACCCAGGCTCATCAGAACGATGCTGCAAGCAACTCAGCTACCCAGCCAGGGCAAAATACCCACTCTTGGGATTCAGCAGCCATGATGCAAGGAAGCTCAGGCTGGAGTGCAGGATGATTAGAGGCTACAAAGTGGGAGGCCCTGCAGGTTGAGAGGCCCCCTGGGAAGTTCTAGCCCAGCCAAGCGTAACCCACGAGCAAGCCCCATTGATGCCTCGTAGTGCCAAAGATCTGGGCAGTTTTGGGGGGTTTGTTACTCAGCAATAGGTAATAGAAACATAGATTGTTCTGCAACTTAAAAAAACTCTTTATATCAATGTCTATGTAGATCATGAACATCCTCCCGTGCCAGTTCCTATTGATCAGTTTGTTCATTTTAATGACTGCGTAATTTTCCATGGGACCAATGAACCATAATTTACGTATCCATCTCCTACTGATTGACATTAAGCAGTCCCTGATTCTTTGCCTTGACAAACAGTGCTACTTCCTTGGGTAAATCATTGCCAACGGACATTGGGGAGTCTTTAGGATAAATTCTCTGATGCCAGATCCTGGGTCGAGGGGCTCATACTCCAAAAGTTTTCACAGATATTTTCAAATCACCCTCCAAAATTTGCTCTCCCACTGGAATGGCTAAAGGAGACAAGCTCCCAACCCTCGTCCGCTTCTGGTGCAACCCAGTTGAACAGCCACTTAAATAAACAGCCGCATCAGCCAGCGTGAGCATGTGAAGTTGCTACAGAAGTGGCCGGGTGGAGTGAGGGCCCGGGCTGTAGGGAAGATTTGCTGCAGCTGCAGGGAGCAGGGTTTGGGGCCTCCACTCTCCCCCCACCTCCACCCCTGCCCCTGCCCCACCTCAGTTCCTTCCTCTTCTGCCTGGGCAGCTGTGCTCAGCACATCCTCTTTCAGTGCTGCACTTGAAGGCTCTGCGCTCCCCAAGCAGACCTGCCTCATGGACAGGCCCAAGTTCCTGCAGCCTTGACCCCCACTCACAGTGACCCTTGGGCTCTGATGGGCTGCAGCCCCAAGTCCTGACTCTGGCAAAGGGAGGAACCTTCCAGATTTGCTGTGTGACTTTGCACCCATCTCAGACCTTCCCTGGGCCCATACCTGCTTCTTGAAAAAATGCCTTTGGGCTCTGTTATTTATTCTTTCAGCAGACAGTTTTCTTTTTAAAAAATTTCATTCCTTTTTAAAAAGATTTTACTGCCCTGGCTGTGGTACCGTGGATAAGGCACCTGCCTGTGAACCCAAAGGTCACTGGTTCAATTCCCAACCAGGGCACAGAACCAGGTTGCAAGCCAGGTCTCCAGCCAGGTCTGTAGCTGGAGGCAGGTGAAAGGCAACCATACATTGATGTCTCTCTCCCTCTCTGCCTCTCTCCCTTCCCCTCTCTAAAAATAATAAATAAAATATTTTAAAAAATTAATACAAATATTTAAAAATTTAAAAATATTACTTATTTTTAGAGAGAGGGGAAAGGAAGGAGATACAGAGGGAGAGAGAAACATCACTGTGCAAGAGAAACAATGGTTGGTGGCCTCTTGCATACCCCCGACTTGGGGACCGGGAATTGAACTTGGCTACCTTTCAGTCTGCAGGCTGGTGCTCATCCACAGAGCCACACCAGCCATGGCTCAGCAAACAGTTTATCTGTTTCTCTATCTCTCTATCTCTTCAGCAACTTCTTGAAGAGGTACTCTGACGTCTGAGCCCCAGTGGTTTAGTGGGAGGCAGAGATTGATCAGGTAGCAGGAGATATACATTTTTATGTACTTACATGTGGGAATATGCCATCTGAAATCCAGTACAACTACACAGGAACCTGGTTTAGGTGGAGGGTTAAATGGCCATCGAACTGACACCTGAGTGTGGAGGAGTCTGGGTGGAGAGCAGGGTAACTGCATTACAGGTGGGCAGAATGGCTTGTGCAAAGGCTCTGAGGTGGGAGTGGCATGTCTCATTCTTTTCTGGGCCTGAAAGAAACTCAGTGAAGGGGAGAGAAATCTGAGATGGGGTCTGAGGAATCATCAGGATCACGCCATTCAGAGCTTTGTAGGCTGCAGTGTTGCTTTTTTTTTTTTTAATTCTGACCTAAAGATATATTCATTGGTTGTAAAGAGAGGTGAAGGGAGAGAGGCAGAGAAACATCAATGTGAGAGAGAAACAACTATTGGTTGCCTTCTGTATGTACCCTGACAAAGGGATTGAACCTACAACCTAGGCATGTACCCTGACTGGGAATCAAACCTGTGACCTTTTATTGTATGGATGATACCCCAACCACTGAGCCACACTGGCCAGGGCAACAGTGTTGATTTATTTTATTTTATTTTATTTTTTAAAAGATTTTATTTCATTATTTTCAGAAAGAGGGGAAGGAAGAGAGGCAGAGAGGGAGAGAGACATCAATGTATGGTTGTGTTTCACCTGCCTCCAGCCACAGACCTGACTGGAGACTTGGCTTGCAACCTGGTTATGTGCCCTGGCTGGGGAATCGAATCTGCGACCTTCGGGTTCACAGGCCGGTGCCTTATCTACTGTGCTACCAGCCAGGGCCAACAGTGTTGATTTTTAAACTAAGAGCATGGGGGAGCCATTGACAAGATGGTGAGATTAAATGTGATAACCTCCTATAAAGTTTGTTTTTTTAATTTTTTTTAAAGACTTATTTACTATTTCCAGAGAGAGAAGAAGGGAGAGAGGCAGAGAGGCAGAGAGGGAGAGAAACATCCACGTATGGTTGCCTTTCACCTGCCTCCAGCTACAGACCTGGCTGGAGACCTGGCTTGCAACCTGGTTATGTTCCCTGGCTGGGGAATCGAACCAGCGACCTTTGGGTTTGCAGGCCGGAACCTTATCCACTGTGCTACCAGCCAGGGCTACCTATAAAGTTCTTAACCCAAGGTTAGTCCCTTGATGATTATGGGGGATAACTCAGCTAATCCAGGTTCATTTTTCTATTTTAAGGTCACATAATTGGTGCCCTTAATTCCATGTGGCTGGTGATTTACCACATTTACACTAATCCCAGTATTAGGTTGCAGACACCCTTAGGTGGGAGGCGGTTATTATTCTCCCCTCTGACTGGGCCTGCCCTTCCTCACCATCCTAACCAGGCAGGTACAAACTCAGGAGGAAGTGGGTGTCACCCACGTTTCTAGAGAAGAAACAAAGGCTCCTCACAGCACAGCACACCTTTGTGAAATGTCTTCTTCACATTCTTGGGGGTTAGTATTATTTGTTCCATTCCACGTCTGAGAAACTGTGGTGAAAAAGGTCAAGCGGCTGGCCCAAAGTCACGTGGGGCAGGAGTGAATATTGCTGGGCTAACTCCCCAGGCCTGACCCCAGCCCCTCTCCCTCCCTAATCATCCCTGAACATCTTGATGATTTTCCAAGCCACTCCGACGGCGTTCTGTGGCCAATTTGCCCTTATTTCTGGCTTTTGGCCAAAAGTCATGGGGTCATACGTGAAAGACTTCCTCAAACCCTGCAAGTCATCACTGGTTTCTGGCTGAATTAGAAGCACGGACTGCTCCCAACATACTACCAATGGGGCTTTAATGGGCATAGGTTTCCAGAGGACTTTCTTGGCAATGCATTTCAAAAGCCTTAAAAATGTGCATTGCTACCCTGGCTGGTGGCACAGTGGATAAGGTGCCAGCCTGTGAACCCAAACGTCACTGGTTTGATCCCCAGCCAGGGCACATAACCAGGTCGCAAGCCAGGTCTCCAGCCAGGTCCATAGCTGGAGGCAGGTAAAAGGCAACCATACATGATGTCTCTCTCCCTCTCTGCCTTTCTCCCTTCCTCTCTCTAAAAATAATAAAATCTTTTTTAAAATGTGCATTGCTTTTACTCATGGATGCTACAAAGAAAATAGACAAATATGGAGAAATGCACATATAAGGTTGCATACTGCAGCATTATGTAGAATGGCAATATCAAAGCCAACCAAGACGTTCACGAATAGGGTCTTGATGAAGTAAAAGGATGGGTCAGTGTTGTAGCACAGCCATTAAAAATGATGTAGACAAAAAAAAAAAGAAAAAAGAAAAAAGACATAGACAGCCCTGGCTGGTGGCAGAGTGGATAAGGTACCAGCCTGCAAATCCAAAGGTCACTGGTTTGATTCTAGCCAGGGCACATAACCAGGTTGCAAGCCAGGTCTCCAGCCAGGTCCGTAGCTGGAGGCAGGCGAAAGGCAACCATACATGACGTCTCTCTCCCTCTCTGCCTCTCTCTCTTCCCCGCTCTCTAAAAATAATAAATAAATTCTTTATTTAAAAAAGTGATGTAGAAAATAAGCCAGTCAGTGAAGGACAAATATCATATGATCTCACCCATTACGGGACAATAATGAGCAAAACTAACAATAAGCAAAACAGAACCAAGTATATGAATACAAGGAATAGGCCTTCAGTGGTCAGGGGGAAAAGGGTTGGGGGGAAGGGGGAGGCAGAGGCAAGGAAGGGGAGCAGCTTAGACAAGAACCTAGTATAAAGGAACCATGGACATGGACAACAGGTGGGATTGACTTTGGGGGGAATGGGTGGGTGGGGAGGGGGACAGAGGGGAGCAAAATGGGGATGGATGTAATACAACAACAATAAAATTAAAAAAAAAAAAAAAAAGTGATGTAGAGCCATTTAGTGATATATATAGGCCTTGAATGAGCACATGAAAAGATGCTTTGTTCCATAATTACCAGGGAATCCCAGAAGCCACAATGAGGTACCACTGCACATTTATTAGAGTAGCTAAAATGAGAAAGACTGACCATATCACCCTCGCTGGTGTGGCTCAGTGGGCCGGGCATTGTCCCACATACCAAAAGGTCACTGATCAGATTCCTGGTCAGGGCACATGCATGGATTGCAGGCGAGGTTCCAGGTTGAGGGCAGGTGAAACAACTAATCGATGTTTCTCTTGCACATTGCACGTTGATGTTTCTTTCCCTCTCTTTCTCCCTTCAAAAAAAAATTTTTTTTTAATCTTAAAAAAAAAAAAAAGATTGAGCACATGAGATATTGACAGAGAGGAAGAGTCCCTGGAAACTGCACACAATGGTTGCTGGAGAGGGTGTGAAATGGTGTAACCATCTTAGAAAGCAGCATGGTAGTTTCTTCAAAAATTAAACATATACTTACCCTATGATTCCACTCTGAGGGGTTTACCCAAGAGAAATAATGGCAATAGTACATGAATGTTTATAGCAGCTTCATTTGTAATAGCCCCAAACTGGAAATGATTCAAGGGTCCATCAATAGGTGAATGGATAAACAACTGTGGTATAGCCACTCAATGGAATCTACTCAGTAATCAAAAGAAATGAACTATCAATTCACACTTACATGGATGAACCTCAAAATAATTATGCTAAGTAAGAGAAGCCAGACTAAAAAGAGTATATATTCTATAGCTCCATTTATATAAAATTCAAGGAAATATGAGCTAATCTGTAGGGACAAAAAGCAGGATCAGTGATTCCTATGGTGTGTGTGTGTGTATGTGTGTGTGTGTTGGTAGGGTTGGGGCAGGAAGGATTACAAAGTAGCACAAGCAAACTTTCAGGGGCACAGATATGTTTGGCATCTTGATGGGATGGATGTATCAGATATTGAAACATACTGTACACTTCAAATGTGTGCAGTTTATGGCATGTCAAAAACTCAGTAGAGCTATTTTTCTTTTAAAGTAAAGATGCCTTCTTGATACATGGATAAATTTTTAACATCATCTTAATAACCCACAACCTTTGGACCAACTTGCTTTTTTTAAAAGGCAGGTTCCAACAGTATGTACAATCTGATTTTCTTCCTGGGAAAAAAAAAAAGGTGTTGGCATGTATTTTCTGGGGGATGGGATCAGCGGAGAGGTAGACTTTGCCTTTAAAATTTCCTGCATTTGCATAATGTTTTTTCAGTAGCCACATGTCTGCATTTATATTCATAATAAATAAAGCCATTTCCATTTTGCAAGAGGAAGACCAAATAAGCACCCTCAGAGGGCCCAGGCTTCCCTCCACCCTGCCCATCCTCTGCAGCGGAGGCGGAAGGTGACCCACACTGTAGGGCTTCCTGTGAGCTGGTCCCTGAGCACAGCGGCCCCCAGGGCAGTGATGAGAGCAGCTGCAGATGCTTCCCGGAAGGCCCGGGAAGGAGGGGAGGTCAGCCTGGGCTAAACCAGAAAACCACCCACGGAAGGGGCCCAGGCATTTCCTCTTTCCTCTGCAAAAGCAGGGCCAGCGAGGAGGGGAAATGTGCACAGGGTTTGAATGAGTGAAGGCACCCCATCATGGGGATGAGAAATTTAGAAGGAGGAGGCAGTGCAGCCCAGCTCCCAAGGGACCAAGACAAAGGCCCGGAAAAAACAGGATCCTCTGGAATTCTTAGTGCCTAGGGTTACCTGTTTATCAACCAGTTTGGGGGCATACAGCTGCCCCTGGCAGGTAGTTCTGGGCCAATGAAGACTGCTACTGAGCCAGGTTCCCAAGGTAGAATCTGATTGAGTCCAGGTCCCTCCCGTGGTAGTTCCCCACCCAGGTCTGTGCCACGGCTCCACAGCTGCTCAGACACCTGCCCCGGGGCAGCAGAGCTCTGTCCCAACAAGAATGGCAAAAGCCCTCTGAGGATCTGAACTCAGGTACATGGGGGAAGGTCAGCCTGGGTCAGAAGGAGCAGGGTGGGGAGATACACCCAGAGCCAGCAGGGAGTCAGAATAAAGGTGATTCCGAAAGATTTCATCACCTCCACCAGAGCTCCTGTCGCATAGCTGAAACACCAACACAGCCACCACAACAAGTTGTCATAAAAAGATGTGCTGAGCAATTTCCACGCAGGTGGATGCTGAATAAGCAAGCAGACGGCAGGGCTCGCTCCAGACGGAATGTTGGAGAACCTTGTCTAACCACTAGCGTTTAACACTAACATAAATGCTGACCCAGCATCTTCTACAGGCCAGGCACCCATCCAAGCTCCTCACATATACTCAGTCATGTAACTCTCCTCACAACTCCAAGAGGTAGGTACTATTACCTCCATTTTACAGATGGGAAAACTAAGGCACAAAGCGATTCAGGCATGTGCCCTAGTTCACCAAGGTGGGGTTCAAAGCTGGGCAGCCTGGCTCTGCTGTTCTGCTCATAACCAGTGGCCCCTAGGCACTGGTGTTTATTCCAGGCACTGGGATACAGACCAAGACACACATCCCACTTGTAGGCCTCATTGCCTGGGGAGGGGACATGGTCATAAATAGCAATAACCCACATCACTAACTGTCACTGTTGTTTCAAGTGCTGCAAGTGTGGTGCTCCAAGATGATCTAGAAAGGCATCATCCTTCATGGAGAGGGCAGGGAGGGCTTCCCTGTGGAAGTGACACAGGTGCTGAGGTCTTACAGAGTGACAAGGGGTGGGCCAGGTAAAGTGCTGAAGGAAGGCATTCAGGTGAGAGGAAAAAGCATGTAATACGTGCCCCAGATAAGGCAAGTGCTTTGTTGAAAGTCACTCCAGGCAACGGTAACAGGGTGACAGGGCACGCATGATAAGGACCTTACCCTGGCTTCCAGGTGGCCAGTGGCTCCCTGTGAGCCTGCTCTGACTCCCCACCTGCAATGAGAAATGCCAGAAGCTCTCTGAGGTAGCAACAGGACAACCTGTGGTCACAGGAGATGTTTGCTACCAAGTGGCCCAGAAGGACATTAATCACTTTTGTGCTGGGTTTGCTGGCGTCATGATGATTCAGGGAAAAAGCCACTTGCTGGAACCTGGAAGGGAATTCAGCTGGCTGAGCTACCCATGCGTGGAGATGCTAATCAGCAGCCTGCCTGGGCACTGCTCACCTTGAATGTGGGCCTGGTGGCTCACCCAGACCAGCCCTGGCCTCTCTCCAAGGGCTTATTTGGACGCTTAGTTAAAAAGCAAACTCTGGGGTTTTGAGACATGCTTTGGCCTCAGCCATCCGATGCCTATTCTGAACAAGAATGGTCAATTTCTGGATCCCAATGGCAGCATCGGAGCTGTCACAACAGGCTGGGTCACTCCTGAGGGTCAGGTACCACTTAGCAGGGCAAGGCAACAGCTGGGCCAATACAGGTGGCAAGGGCGGTGAGGAAAGGGGAGCTGACCCGCTCCTGCTCTCTAGGCAGAGCTGGTTCCGCCTTTCTAGAGGGAACCTTAAACACGTTCCTGACGTGTGGCCCAGAGGTTCAACTTCTACAAATTACACTCCCCGCCAAGAAGCTCCACAGGCGCTCATCTCTAAGTGGCCTGAAATAGTTACAAAGTGCAAACACCCCAACCGTATCCTGATGCAACTGGCTAAATCCAGGGTGGATGTCCTCACCCCAGACAGGCAATTTACTGTGCAGCCCTGGAAGAAAAGGTCCCAGCTAGGAGCAGCCTCTAAGAGTCACTGTTGGCTGAAACAAAATAACATAAAAGGGACAAAATAATGTGCATTGTATTGTTTCTTTAAAAAAAAAAAATACTAACAGGGCCCTGGCTGGTGGCACAGTGGATAAGGCGCTGGCCTGAGAACCCAAAGGTCGCTGGTTCGATTCCCAGCCAGGGCACATAACCAGGTTGCAAGCCAGGTCTCCAGCCAGGTCTGTAGCTGGAGGCAGGTGGAAGGCAACCATACATTGATGTCTCTATCCCTCTCTTCCTCCCCCTCTCTCTAAAATAAATAAAATTTAAAAAAAAAAAAAATTACTAACAGGTTGCAAGCCAGGTTGCAAGCCAGCTCCCTAGCTGGAGGCAGGTAAAAGGCAACCATACACGGATGTCTCTCTCCCTCTCTGCTTCTCTCTAAAAATAATACAAATCTTTTAAAAAATATTTAACAAAGTTTAGTCAAAACTTAAAAAAAGAAATACTAATACTCCAAGGGTTTTTTTTTTTTTTTTTTTTAATTGTCTGAAGCATCTAAAGCCCACTGTTAACAAAGGTTTTATCTGGGAAAGGCCATGATGGGGACTTTCATTTTTTAAAACTTTTTTGGTTGTTATAGTATAAAGTTGTGCAATGCTTGAAGTTTTAAATGATGAGCATGTGTTACTTTTGCTTGGAGAACTGTCTTTTTTTTTTTTTTAGTGTAAGCATTGACCGCTATAAACTTCCATCCCTAGCCTGCTTTTGTGTATCCCATAAATTTTGTCTCTGTTTTCATTTGTTTGTCCAGAGATGTTCTAATTTCCCTGGCGATTTCTTCTTTGACACATTGGTTGCTTCAGAGTGTGTTGTTTTGTTTCCACATATTTGTGAATTTTCCAGGCTTCCTTCTGCTGTTGGCTTCTAGTGTCATTCCACTGCAGAGGGTGTGCTGTGTTCGAAATCAGAAAAGCAGTAATTAAAGCGGAATAAGGACCCTGACCGGTGTGACTCAGTTGGTTGCGCATCATCCGGCAAAGCAAAGGGTTGCCGGTTTGATTCCTGGGTAGGGTACCACCTGGGTTGCAGGTTCGGTCCTAGGTTGGAGTGCGTGCCAGAGGCAACCAATCTGTGTTTCTCTCTCGCATCAATGTTTTTCTCCCTCTCTTTCTACCTCCCTTCCTCTCTCTCAAAACAAAGCAAAACAAAACAGAAAAAGAGCTCTGGCTTAGAGATCCAAACCCAAGATTTGAAGTTAGCACCATCATTGATCACCGATGTGACCCTAAACGTGATGTTCTTCATAGGATTGAGCTCCCTGTCCTCCATGTGCAAAAGGGCCCCTGAGTCCCCGTGCGACCCTCACCCTGTGGGAGGTTTAATGTCAGCAGTGTTCTGTTGTTCATTTCTTCCATCCTTTCCTCAATACTCATCTCCTGGATTCCTGTAATATACTAGGCCCTGAGGGGGGATGGTGATGGGGGAGGCAGACGTAAACTCTTCTGTGAAGTGGGGATGATGATTCTTAGTCTGTTCAGGCAGCTGTAACAAAATACCACAGACTGAGTAGTGTATAAACAACAGAAATTTATTTCTCAAGAGTTCTCAAAGCTGGGAAATTCAAGATCAAGGAGCCAGCAGATTTGGTATCTGTGAAAGCTAGCTTTCTGGTTCATAGAAGGTTGTCTTCTTGCTGTGTCCTCACATGATGGAATCAGGAAAGAGTTCTCTGGGGTCTCCTGCAAAAGGGCACTAACCTCATTAATGAGGGCTTCACCCTCATGACCTAATTACCCTCTTCTCCAAAGGCCCTACCTCTAAATTCCATCATCATATTGGGGGTAAGATTTCAAATATGACTTTTGAAGGGACACAAACCTTCACTCTATAGCAATGATAGGATCACTGCTAGTGGTTGGTATTTGAGGAGATCCCTGGAGCACATTGCTTAGCCTGGGGAATGGGCCCCTCCAGGGTGAGATCAACGTGGAAGCTGTTGTTATTTTTTCAAGATTTTACTTATTTATTTTTAGAGAGAAGGGAAAGAAGGGAGAAATAGAGGGAGAGAAACACTGATGTGTAAGAGATACATCGAACCTGTTGTCTCTTGAACTCTCCCAACTGGGGACTTGGTCTGCAACCCAGGCATGCTCCCTTACTGGAAATCAAACCAGCGACCCTTTGGTTTGCAGGCTGGTGCCAATCCGCTGAGCCACACCAGCCAAGGATGCTGTTGCTGTTTAGAGAAAGAGAAGTGACAGCATTAAGGTCTTCTTTAAAGCCAACTGTCTTGCAGGCAAATGGTCAACACCACCCTGCCTTGGGATGCATCACTGGTGTGGACGCCCTCCCCTCACTGAGGTCAGGACCATTGTGATTGGGTGCACTTGTATCCCCAGTGCTTACAGCACTGCTTGACACATAGTGGACACTCAGCTTTTGTCTTAGTCCAATGGGCACTATTCTAAGCACTCTATAAATATCTGCTCCTTCACTATGTATAATATCACTGAGAAATAAGTAATATATTCATCTTTTAAGGTCAGGAAACAGGTCACACAGTCAAGAAGTGGCAGAGTTAGAATTTGAACCTAGGGTGGTGTGTACTGAAAGAATGAAGGAAGGGAAAAGTGAGGTGCAGGATCTGGGGTGTCTAGGTCTGAAATGCAGAATCAGAGATCAGAGTCCTTAGCAACCTCCACCCTCAATGTCCCCCATGGTTTCGCAAGTAAAAACTGAGGGCTGGGGACCGGGGTTGTGGGACCCCAACGCCAAATAGGGCATTAAAATTCAGGGTTCCCTGCTTGCAGCCTGGTGACTCCAGGCAGTCAAGAATATGGGATGTGTCAGAAAGTCCAGAGTGTTAAATTCCCTACTGTCACTACGAAGAGGTTCATAATGAGTTGCATAGAAGAGGACAGGTTACAACATATAATGTGATGTTAATATTCAACATCTGATAAACACTTCCCATGTGCCAGGTAATATACAAAGTCCTTTATACACATTACTACCTTGTCCAATCCTCAAAAACCAGTATGGCCACCATACCCATTTTACAGCTGTCAAAACTGAGCCTCAGAGACTCTAAGCAACTGGTTCCAGGTCACAGAGCTCACAGATAGGTAACGCAAGCTGAGACTCACACCCTGGTCTGATTGCCCTGTCCCAGTGGTTCCCCCCTGCTCCCCCACAGTCCCCCAGATGCCTCACCACTAAATGGTACCACTGACAATTTTTACATTTGAAAGTAATAGCTTTTGCTGACAGTGACATGAGGGACTGCAACTAAGAATTCAGAAAATAAGCAGAGCTCAGCAAGGGCTAAAGGGCTGTGTGTGCATGCAATACCTGAGAGGACAGAGAGGTGACCTGGGAACACCTTAGTAAACACAGCCCTGATCACTGGGTGAAAGGTGTCGGACTCCTGCCCGGTTGTGTGAGCTGTGTCCACCTGCTGACTCCTGGCCCATTGCAGGGGGCGGGGGCAGCCTGAGAAGGTCCAGAAGACCTCAGCAGGTCTCATAGCACATGGTCAGGCTGCCTGAGAAAGACCTCAGTCAACTCTTCCCTTCCCGCCATCGGGGCTGGTGGGCCACAGACACGTCCTGGAAATGGGACGCTCCCACCCCAGGAAGGTGTCCTTCCGCAAGTCTGCTGCATGGCCTTGGTCTGACTTTGCTCAGAAGGAATTCGATGGGACTCCACCTCCTGACTGGCTCTGCGCCATGCCCTTTTCCCTCATAGTTTGTGTAATTTGCGGGGTGGCCATTATCTCCATTTTATGGCCGAGGTTTCTGAGGGCAAAAGAGTAACCGGCCTGGAGCGACAGGGCCAGGGAGGAGCAGGGCTGGGCTTTGAACCCAGGTCATTTCAGGCAGAAGGAATGCCCTGACAACTGGCGGAGAAGGGAAAGTGGAAGTGGGTAAATTCCTGAGTCTCACCAGGAGGCCAAGGTGAAGGAGGGAGCTGGCCTGGAATAATCACACCATCCTCTCTTAAACCCTTCCAGGGTCCCCATTACCTTTAGGATAAAGCACAACATCCTAACGTGACCTGCCCTCCTATCAGAGGGGGCCTGCTTGCCTCTTGCAGATCCTCAGCTCCTACGATCTCCCAGCTCAGACTTTCCCTCTACCACCTCCCCTGTCTCCAGGCTGACTTCCACCCGTTCATCCATCAGCTCACATGCCTGTGTCCCAGGCAAGCCAGCGCTGACCACACACACACCAGCTCAGGCCCTCTGTGTTCGCCACTCTCCAAGCCATCCCGACCTCTGCGTGTGACAACTCTTATCACTAGGGCCACAGCTTCGTGCGTACCAGTGCAGCCCCAGTCCCAGCGCACATGGTGTGAAAAATCACTGTAAGAAAAAAGGAATGAATGACATGAACGAGGAAGTCATGTCAGACATTGGAAGACCAGGATAGGAGGCAGACACAGGGCAAGGACAGAGAGGCTGCTGGGCTAACTAGCCAGTGGTACTAGTGACAGTTCTCCAGGGGTAGGGCCAGCTCTCAGGGCTGGAACACGGGCTTCTGAAATGTGGACTTTGTCCTGTCAGCAATTCAGAGTCCTGGGCTGAAGGCCTGGTTTAAGAGACTGCAGCTGGTTTCAGAGCCGCAGCAGGACACAGGCTGCTCTGCGGAAAGCCACCGAGATGTCGCTGGATATGATGGAAATGGAGTAAAACACAGGTTCAACATGGAATCATCTGATTGCACAGGGTCGTGTCTGGCATCATAGCTTGACCTTCACACACTCACTAATCAGACCTGCTCAACAGCCCCAGGAAGCGAGGGCAACTGTGGGTCCCACTGGACAGATGGGGAAACTGGGGACAGGGAGGGGGAGTGATCACATGCAGCTAGCAGTTACCGTATTGTGCAGATATGAAACACTTTTACCACTGCAGTAGTGCCCTGCGATCTCGGCCCTGGAGGTGGCCAAATCCCAAGACCTGTCCAATGCTCTTCTCTAACAGAGAACAAGAGGTCAGGAACTGGGTCAAAGTCACACAATGAGTCAGTGACGAGGTTGACACAGTCTGGGTTCCTGACTCCCAATCCAGTGCTCGCTTCGCTAAAGTTGGTGGACTCCTAGCTCTTAGCTGAAGTTTGGAAAGGGGTTCCTGAGAGGTAAAAAACACCATAAAGCCCTGTCAGGTAGCTCAGTCGGTCAGGGCACCATCCCAACATTCCAAGGTTGTGGGTTTGATCTCTGGTCAGGGCACATACAAGAAACAACCAATGATGCATAAATAAGCAGAACAACAAATCAATGTTTCTCTCTCCCTCTCTTTCTCTCTAAAATCAATAAATACAAAATACTTAAAAATTTAAACAAAAGACACTGTAAACAAAGTCCAAAGACAATTAAGTAGAATAAATACTTTAACACAGATAACACAGATTGAAATCCACAATATGCAGGCAATAAGCTACTGCAAATAAATAACAAAAAGATGACTGAGCCCTGGCCGGTAGCACAGTGGATAAGGTGCCGGCCTGCGAACCCAAAGGTCACTAGTTCGATTCCCCAGCCAGGGCACGTAAGCAGGTTGTAAGTCACGTCTCCAGCTGGGTCTGTGGCTGGAGGCAGGTGAAAGGCAACCATACATTGATATCTATCTCCCTCTCTCCCTTCCCCTCCCTCTAAAAATAACAAATAAAATCTTAAAAAAAAAATGACTGAGCCCATTTAAAATGTGGACCAAGGAGAAGGCCAGGTAGTTTACAGAATAAATTCAAAATGCCAAACAATATGGAAAGTTACTAGTGAAAAAAATGCAAACATGGCAGTATAGCTTTTTATTCATTTTTTGAATTAAAATTTTTTTTTTCAAACAGATTGAAAAAGATGGAGACAATGTGGGAACAGGCACTGTCTTATTCTGTTGGTGGGAGTGTAAATGGGTCCAACCTCTTTGAAAGGCAGTCTGGCAGCTCCTCTCAACAGGAAATATGCAAATACCCTTTGACTCAGTAATCCCTGGGCAGAAGCCCAGGGCCACCTGACTGCAGAACCCGTGCTCTGAGCCATGACTCCTCTCTGTGAGCGATGGTCAGGCTGGGGTGGGAAAGGGCAGTGCTGGCTGATCAATGGGGAGACTTGTGGACTTGGCCGTGGGAGGTTTAAGCAGAACAGATCACCATAGGCGAGTTCTTTGGGGACTTTTATCTTGTGTGACTGGCTCAGATGTTAGTGAGGAGCCCAGCAAAAATCAATATACCCTTGGTCAGTTGCTGGGGGTGGCTTGCCTGCCATTCCAGTTCTGCAAATAATTGGAGTCCAGTCACCGGTGAGTCAGCACTGACTGCCCTTGACAAGCAGGGCTGGGAAGGCAGCATGGCGTGGCACGCTGTGCTGGGTGTCAGGTGACCAAGAGAGTGGTACAGCTGGGTAGCTGTCCTCAACATGGTTGTGGCAAATGACATTCTCCACCTCCTGCCTTCCTTCCCTGTCTTCCGGGAAGTGCTTAATACACTCCAGGTATTGTGACAGAAAACAGAAGGCCAGGAGCCTTCATTTTTTCTGCATCGTACAAATTGTCCGCAGCTTGAGGGCCCCAAAAAGGGAGTGAGCATTGTGCCTGATGTAGGGGGGAAATGGAGGGGGAGAGGGTTCTTGAGCTGAAGTTTGACACTTAGTAGGTGTCATCAGGTGGACAAGGCCAGGACCTGTGGGCAGGGCTGCAGGGACCTGAGGGAGGCAGACAGGGAGAGGCTGAGCTAGCTGCTGCTTCCAGAGGGGCCCGGATGCTGGACTAAGAAGCTTGGATTTTATCAGAGGGAGACAGAGAAGTATGGGCGTGTGTGTGTGTGTGTGTGTGTGTGTGTGTGTGTGTGTGGTCCAGAAAGTATCCAGCCATGACATGTGAAAAGTAGAGACATTTACTGAAGAAGATGTAAAATACAAGAAACATTATATGTGGGACAATGACACCTCAGTCCCCTTCCAAGTAGGCACCTTGGGGCCTTACACAGTTCCAATCATATCAGCTGCCCTGTCATTATTTTTCTGAATCTCATCAAGAGCCTGAATGAAATCTCTTCCCTTTCAAAGGTGGTTTCAGTTTTAGGAAAAGCCAGAAATCGCAGGGCACCAAGTCTGGGCTGTGTCACCTGGGTGATTTGATGTTTCACCAAAAAACTGCCCAAACCTGGTGCATGAGAAGGCATGTTGTCATGATGAAGCTGCCCATCACCAGTTGCCCATAGCTGCAGCCTTCTGAATCATCTAAATCGTTTCCTTGAAGGAATATTCCAGCTTAATGCAAAACTGGATGCTGACTCATTGCTCTCCTTGCTCAGACATTTTGAATGCAACGGCCACACAGCGCACACGCTCACTCCACAGCATCTACCGCCCCCACTGACCAGCACAGTGAAGCCATCATTGTTCACGCATGCCCATTCCAGTCCTCGCTCCTTGGCCGCCAGGTTTCATGGATGCAGCGCATACCATTCTTGTCACCTTAACGGTGGCTGGACTTTTTCCGGACAGACTTTGTTTTACATTATAAAAGTTGTTCAGTCATACTACAAAGAGCAAACAATCCCCAAGAATGTTCATTCAAATAGAGTGAAAACATCCCTCTAAATCCTCTCCTTAAGTGCAAGCCTCTGTTAACAGTTTAGGGTGCCCTTCAAGATTCTTTTCAACGAATCCATCAGTTATTCATTTTTATTCATATAAAGTGCACTGTGCCGCAGTCGTGTGGATGTCTCTCACCTCAGAAATACCCATCTCCACCATTCGCAACAGCAGCACAGCATCTCATTGATGACCATTCCCTTCGTTCCACAAGTAGATTTATTGAACCCTTTTGTGTACCAGGCACTGTCCCAGGTGCTGAGGAGGGAACAGGAAGTAAAACAGTCCACCCTCAAGGCCGCACTCTTCCTGTGGCCGGACATCAGGCTGCTTCTGACATTGTCATATAATATACAACAGTGCAGGGACCATCTTGCACGTGTACTTTTTTAATGCATGTGTCAATATTGTTGCTATTAGGTAACTTTAAAAGGAGTTTTGCACATTGAAATTTAAAAATTTTTAAAAATTGATTCAAGGGAGAAACACTGATTTTTTTAAAAAAGGTTTTATTTATTTCCAGAGAGAGGAGAAGGGAGAGAGGCAGAGAGAGAGAGAGAGAGAAACATCAACGTATGGTTGCCTTTCACCTGCCTCCAGCTACAGACCTGGCTTGCAACCTGGTTATGTGCCCTGGTTGGGAATCAAACTAGTGACCTTTGGGTTTGCAGGCCTGCACCTTATCCACTGTGCCACCAGCCAGGGCTGAAACACTGATTTCTGTTGTTCCATTTACTTATGCATTCACTGGTTGTTCTTGTAGGTGCCCTGACCTGAAATTGAACCCAAAACCTTAGCATATTGGGATGATGCTCTATCCGACTGACTACCTGGTCAGGGCCTGCACATTGACTTTTTTAAAAAACATTTTTTTTCCTTTTAGAGAAAGGGAAGAGAGGGAAAGGAGAAGGCAAGAAGCATCAGTGTGTAGTTGTCTTTCACATGCCCCCAACTGGAGACCAAATGGGGACTTGGTCCACAACCCAGGCATGTGCCCTGATTAGGAACTGAACTGGCGATCCTTTGGTTTGCAGGCCAGTTCACTAAGCCACACCAGCCAGGGCCTCATTGACTTTTGATAGTTATTGACAACACTGGGTGTTAAAGTAGGAGATGACATAATTAAATGTACAGACACCCACCCATCCCTACATCCATCCATCCATTTACCCATTCATCCATGCATCTATACTATACGTCCATGCACTCACCTGACAATCATTTATGGGGTGTCTGTCACGTGGCTGTCCTGAACTGAGCATGGGGACGCCATGGGTATGGTGTCTGAGATAAGTAAACAGCCTCACGAGAGTTGGTCCAGGTCCAGGTAAGGGGTCTCTAAGGCCATCCCACTTTCTCCCGCTCTGCCTCTAGAGGCTATGGTCCCATTCAGTTCCTGCTCCCCTCTACTCCTGCCCCACACCTGTTGCTGTGCTTCTGCTCACGTACCTTCTGATTTCCAGAGCCTGATGACATTTAGTCAAATTCAAAACCCTGGGAATATTAAAGAAAGTTCTTTTTTTTTTTTTAATATTTTATTTCATTATTTTTAGAAAGAGGGGAAGGGAGAGAGGCAGAGAGGGAGAGAGACATCAATGTATGGTTGCGTTTCACCTGCCTCCAGCCATAGACCTGACTGGAGACCTGGTTTGCAACCTGGTTATGTGCCCTGGCTGGGGAATCGAACCTGTGACCTTTGGGTTCGCAGGCCGGCACCTTATCCACTGTGCTACCAGCCAGGGCTAAAGAAAGTTCTAATTGCGTAACTATTATTGGGCAGCGGGTGCTGGGCTCTTCCTCTGAAATGTGTCCCCTTTTTCTTCCCTTCGCCCTGGCTCCACTCTGGTCTGAGCCACCTGTCTCGTCATGGGATACCTGGCTGCCTGCTTCTGTTTGTGCCTGTGACAATTAACCCATTCTCCAAATAGCAGCCAAAAGGAACTTCTTAAAAGATATTATTGATCTTGTCACTAGCTTGCTTACATCCTCCAAGGCTGTCCCTTTGGGCTTAGAATAAAATTTAAATTCCTAGGACCACAAGGCCATGCGAGCAGGCTCCTGCCAGACCCCAGGCCTCTTTCTCCTCCCTCTACTCACTTCCCACCCCACCCCAGTCACACTAAGTCCTCCAAACATGCCAGCTCTTGCCTCTACCCCCAGAGGGTCCTATGCTTGAGTCCCCTTTATTAGTTAGGTCTGGATTGAGATACCGCACAGAGATGTTCCTAGACTACCTCATCTAAGTCAAGACTCCAATCCAATCATCCTAACATTTCCCTGGGGCTCCTTTTCTAGACAACTTGTACTGGTCTCATTATATGTCTGATCAGGGTGTCAGGGAGGTAGGACAGGCTATCCTTAAGAATTTTGGGGGCTTGAGAAGTATCGAAGTGCTGGCCTGGGGTTCCTGCTGACCACTCTATCAGATTCCCACGTCTCCAGGCCTGAGCCTTTCACAGGCATAGTCTTTTCTTGAATACCTGGAAAGGTTAGTATTCTCAGAGATGGAAAAGTTTAGGCAGTGTCCTTCAGGATTCCTTCCTACACACAAAGCTTGCGCAACACAGGTGGCCAATGTTAAATCAGCCAGATTTGAACCCAACTCTGTTGACTCCAGGGCAAGTGGTCCTAGTCATACTATATCGAACTCTTTTTTCAGAGCCCTCAAGCTCAGTGTCCTGAACCAAGGTCACACTGCCCATGTGCAGGAGAGCCAGGATTCTAATCTGTGGTTGTGTCGCCCCAAATGGTGCACCCTGTCCTGGCACCACACGGTCTCCCTTCTCTAGGTACCACCTGGGAAGTGAAGGGAGGGAAACTTCCTGGGTCCCCTGCCTTGAAATCGCAGAGAGACGAATACCTCACCCGAGTTCAGTCTGGCAGGCAGGCCCCCACTCTGATTCCTGTTACAGTGGCCTAGCGTTACTCAGTCACAGCCAGGTCTTGGGACACCATTGGCGGGCTCCTTTCTCTGAAATCCCTTCCTGGGCTCAGGTAGCCGCAGGGTCTCATGCTGTGAAGCAGGCCCAGCCAGGATTCATAAGGAGACCCCCGCCCCTCCCCAGTGTGGGGAGCACTGGGGTTTGTGTTCCCCAGCAGCACACTAGAGTTTGTGCTCCAGGGTCAGGCTACTAGTCAAGTGATGTAAACTCCCCAGGCCCCAACTTCCTTGGCTGCAAATGGGGGTACATAAATGGGTGCTGCTATTATCATTATCTTTCTATCTGGCTAACCGTATTTTCTAAATTATGGGATTAAATTGGAGATAAATATGGGGTGGAGCAAAAGTAAGTTTACAGTTGTGACTACATGAATCATGGTTTATTCTTGTATTATTGTTTAATTATATTATTTGCTATGCAAACAACTGTAAACCTACTTTTTTTGCCCAATCCTGTACAGGTGGCCACCCACTTTACAGCTGGGAAGCAGGAAGAAATCACAAATCTGAATTCTTAAGTTACATGTCTGGATGCAAATCTAGTTGATTCTTGAATGCCTCTCAGACCCATCCTCTCATTTTCCTGGAGTGCTCAGGTTCCGCCGTCATTGTCTCTTGCTTGGATGGCCACAAGAGGCCCTTCACCTGTTTCCCACCTTCTCCTCTCCATTCTACCTGCAGCCAGAGCAAGCTTCTTACAACAAAAAGCAAATATGCCTGGGTCACTCTCTCCTGCTTAAAATTCGTAAGTGGCTCCTTTCTTTACTCCAGTCTACAAGACTCTGTAAGATTCCAGCCCCATGTCTTGCCACATTGTACCCCACCAAATTGCCAAAATGCAGCCACATGGAGGTACTCACAGCTTTCTGAGGGCACTGCTCTCCCTGGCCCATAGGCCTCTGGAGGTTCCCTCCGCCTGGGCCCTGTCTCGACAGGGGCATGCAGCCTGTGGGTGGCCTGCAATATTTTATGCCACATAGTTTCTGAGTCCTCAGCACCACCATCCTGACTCCATTGAGTTCCTCCAGCCCCCTGTGAAGTCCCCCATTACAGTTCTCACCCACCAGATTTGCCTCTGTCTGCTTCACCTATTCTTGAGCTTGGAGGGCACAGACTCACCAGGCTCCCTGCCAGGTCCGAGCCTGGCTCAGAGTAGACTGCCTCTAAACATTTGCGGACTAAATGAACGAACTACAATATGCCAAAGGTCTGAAAGGTATAAGGCTCCGGAAGCGGCCTCTACACCCAGGGCCGTTAATCTAGCCGGGGAGACCAGCCATACCTAGGTAAGAAACTAGCTGACAACAAAAGGCTTAGATAGCAGCTTGGGATGGGAGAAGCTGGGTCTATCACAGGTTGGTGATGAATTCCTCTAAATCACCCTCTCCGCGCAGCCTTTGCAGACACTACTCAGAGCTGAGAACTGTAGGTTCACAGGCTGTAAGACCTGCTCGGTCTAGTCCCCACCACTTCTTTGGGTGTCTTTTCTGAAAAAAATTGGGACTTGCAACCTGCCAGGCCTAATGAAGTGGTCAGCGTGCTCTGGTCGGGATGGGGGGGAACACCTGGAGGGCCATTCTAGTCCTGATTTTCACATTTTTCCTTCTTTTCATTGTTTCTTCTTTTCTTCTGTTCGCGCGCTCCTCCTCGCCCCGCCAGCGCCAGCTTCCCGCCCCGACCCCCACTGCCTGCACCGGGCCCCTCTCTCTTTGCCTCCGCTCCACCCCGACCGCGGAGGCGAGCCCAGCCACGCGGCACACCAATGCCAGCGCCCCGAGCCGCCTCCGCCCCTCCAAGTCCCGCCTCACGCCGCCACCCACCAATCACGCTCCGCGCCCACTCCACCGGGCCGCCCAATCGCTGGCAGGCTGGGCCGCCGGCGCCCCGCCCCTCCCGCGCTCAGCGGCGGCTCCACCGGCGGCGGCGCAGGGCCTCGGCATTCTCCCAGCCGCGCCGCGCAGCATTAGGCTGGGGTCGCGGCATCGGGAGCGCCAGCAGCGGTGCTGCTGCTGACGAGGTGCTGGGCAGAGGCAGCGGGCGAGGCGGGCGCCACCGGCCGGCCGGAAGGGCGCTTTAGCTTCCCCGGACCCGCGGTGCGGGACCCAGGACCGAGAAGGAGGCGGCGCCCTCGCTGTCCGGACCGGGCCCAGTGCCGGCTCGGAGTGTCCCCGAAGCGCCTCCCGGAGAGGCCCCCAGAGTGCCTGGCCTCCCCCCGGGGGTGCCCTCAGCCTCCCGGCATTCACCTGCGCAGGCCGCCTGGCACCCAGGTGCGGGGGCGTTTGCGTGGCGAGGGCACCTCCCCGGGCCGCCAGCGGGGTGGAGGCGGGGCCGCCCGCCGTCCCGTGTCTCACCGGTCCACCCAGCGCCCTCGGTCTCACAGGTCCGTCAGCCGCGCTCGGCCGTCGGGCGTGAGCTACTCGGGCACCGCGGGTCGGGATGCTGCCTGCCAACGCGGCCGCTCGCGCTCCGCCTGTCTTTCCTTCTTGGGCTAAGTCCCGCTGTTTACATGCCGGTGAAGCCCCTAGCCACTCCGAGTGTCTCCGAGCCCCGGTTTCCCGAGGGTGAAGCCAGCCGATCCTCGAACTGGACTGGTCGTTCAGACCTGGGCCCTCCGGACTCAGATCCCTGCCCGCTCTGCTGCCTCCGCCACCATCTGGGCGGGATCGGGCTCTAGTGTCTTGAGGAGGGGGTGTGGTGTAGGGAAAGGAATCCTGGGGATTTCTGGCTCTCCCCCTTTTTTGGCCTTTGAGGCTTTAGACTCAGGGAACTCGCTCATGGCTTTCTTGATGAAGAAGAAGAAATTCAAATTCCAAACCACTTTCACCCTGGAGGAGTTGACGGCGGTCCCCTTTGTGAATGGGGTCCTCTTCTGCAAAGTCCGACTGCTGGATGGCGGGGATTTTGTCAGCTTATCGTCAAGGTAGGAGCTGGGACAGTATTGCCTTCAGGGGAGGGAAGTGATGAACGAGATCTAGCCAGTTGGCTAATGTGGAAGCACCCCTTGGGGCCGAGAGCCCTGAGGGCTGTGTGTGTCTGGATCAGGTTTGCACAAGGGCTGAGGGATCAGGGGGGTCTGGGCCTGAGGAATCTGACAGTGTCCACACCCATCTGCAAGTGGCCTGGCAGATACCTGGGGGTCTCTTCTTTCAGCCCCGTCTTGGGGCCCTGTGTGCAGCCTGCTGTAGGTCCATTCTACACACTTGCACGAATTGCCCAGCAGGTTTGTGCCTGGAAGGGGCAGGAATGGGGAGGAGTGTTCCAAGCTATCTTGAACCCAGCTTGTCATTTGGGCTGTCATATGACTTAGAGCCCAGGCCACCCACAGGTTCCCAGGCACCCCAGGTCTGCCTGGAGAAAGGTGGCTGGATTTTGGCCTGCCCAGCCCCCTCTGAGTGACTGTCCTCTTCTAGCAGAAGCTGAGCTGCTTTGCATTGCAAATACCCTTGTCAAGGAGGCTACAGCCCCCTCTGAAAGAGGCTTGATCAACTTTGGTTTTGTGTTCCCCATCCTGCAAGCTGCCCAGCTCATCCATGAGGGCAACTGAGTTCCCAGGCTGCACCGGCGAACTGGGCCCCCCTGGGGTCATGTAGTCCTGGCCTGCCCAGGAGGGGGCCTTGGAGTTTGACAGATGGGGGTTTGAGTTCTCACTGTCATTTTCTGGGCCTAATACAAGTCTCTATCAGAAAGTGGTGAAGATGTTTCAGTAGATGGAAGGCGGTGCAGGGTCTGGCCCAGAGCCTAGGACAAGCTGGTTCCCTTCCCTCGTCCGTCCCTCTGCCCTCTAGGCCTCCTTGTGGGGTGCCTGTTACAGAGGGAGAAACTGAGGCCCAGAAAGCGGAAGGAAGTGGCTTACCAGGGACTACTCAGGAAGCAGTTGTCAACTTGGCTTGTTAGGAGACTTGTTGGATTGATCTGGTGGTCAAATGTTCTTTCGGGAGGAGGGGAGGAGAGCCATACAGCCGAACCCAGATTTAGGAATCTCCGGTGTGGACAAGGTGGGGTGCATTTGGGCTCACTCAGGCCTGGAGGTTGTCCAATCTACTGGGAACTGCTTATCTGAGGGATGCAGACAAGGGCTGCCCTTTGCCAAGGGGGTGGGATATATAGGAAGCCTGTGATTCTGAGGCTGCCCCACATAGCAGCCCAAGTTTCAGAGAAAGGGCTATGCTCATAGCTAGGGCCTGGGTTGGTCACTCACTCACTGGCCGGGTGGCTTTGGGCAAGTTACCTAACCTCTGGAACTCCAGCAACCAGCAATTATTGGTGTGGTGCTCCCCGTTTCACTAGCACCTTTCACTTAGCCCTTTGACTATGCATGCCGTGGAGCAAGGTGGAGGTTGGGTAGGAGGCCCTGTAAGATTATTATCCCCATTTTATAGAGTGGAAACTGAGGCGCAGAGGGAGCGAGTGATTTGCCTGTGTCAGTACAGCAGAGCCCAGATTCAAACTCAGCACGTGCTTTTTACCAGTCCCATTCTGCGCAATGGGGGAGGTGGTACATACTCATCCCTGGAGGAGTGAGGGGGGATGGATACTGTGTATACCATGTCTGGCTCAGCAAATTGTTGCAGCAGATGTGGTTGCTATGGCAGAGAGGTCCCAGCCCTTAACATCTCCCAGGTCTTGGGGGGACCAGCTAAGTCAGCAGGGGACCTACATGTGAGCTGGGGGTGGGGCCCATGTCTTGGATCCCACTGAGGAATATGCAGCCCCAGACTGAGGTCTCTACTGGCCTCCCCACCCTACCTGTTAGCCTCCATTGCCCTAAACCTGCCCCCTCATTGGGAGTCTGGAAATTTCCATGTCTCAGCCCACAGCTGCTGGATTTCACCTTTGCCCCCCCTTCCCTCCTGGCAAGGGGCCATGGATTCCCTCAACCCAGGGAGCCTGAGCAGCTTTGCCCAGCCCTCATCCTGGATGAAACCTGAGCAGGGCTGAGGAGGGAGGAGCTGGCATTGAGCCCCCCAAAGCTGGGCACTTCGAGGACTCTGGGAGCCTGTTTGCTGATGAACAGGTGTGGCTGGGAGGAGCAGACGTCAGTGATGGGACCCGAGGCTGCTTTGGATTTTGCTCCGAAGAAAGGAGTTTCTGGGGGTTCTTTAAATTTAATTTTTAAAGTTTTTAAATCTCCACTTCAATCCACCCCCCCACCCCAACCTGGTCTGCAGCCTGGAAACCCCACCTCACAGCCCACCCCCCAGACAGACAAGCCCCAACGTTTTGCAGTTGGGACAGGGTTAAAGGTGATAAGACTGCCTAAGACCCTGGACCCAGGGCCAGTAGCATACTTGTCCCAACAGCAGGGACCCCTGACATTGCCCAGAGACTGGTGGAGGTGGTGGCAGGGGTGGTGTCTGAGGGAGGCAGGCTGGAGGCTCCACCCATGCAGCACCCTCCTTCCTTGTTGGTGTTTCTCTCTGTGTTGGGTGCCATGGCAACAGCAGGGTACACAGCTCCAGCCTGACCCACTTTGATCAGGTAGAACAGGTGGTGGTTCCCAGCGTTATCTTCCTGAGCCTCCTATGAACCACAGTCCTCACGGCTACCCCTTTCTGATGCCCATGCTGAGAGTTTGGAACTCATGTGGCTGATAACCCTGTTGGCCCAGCCACATGCCAGAGGGCACCTGGCTGGTAATTTAATTGTGAAAATAACCGTTTTATCGTCTGGTTTAAACTGCCTTTGAATGTGCACTGGCTGTATGTCAGGCACCTTGAATGCATGATCCCCAAACCACCCCGTAAGCGGATGAGGAAACTGAGATCAGAAGACCTAAAGTGATGGGCCCATGTCACTCAGCTAGAGAGCAGCATAAGTGTGATTTAAATTTAGGCTGGTCCAGCTTCAAAGTCCTGCCTTCCCTTGGTGGCAGAGGGCTGGACACAGCTACAGCCCTGTGTGATGTCCCCAGACCTTGGAAGTAGGTTCTTTTCAGGTGGGGGATACTGGAAACTCCAGATAGGGATAATTTTGAGGCACTGAGCTAGATCCTGTAAGATCTGAGGATAAGGGGCTCTGGGGACATAGATGAGGGTGGGGCTGAAGTCACTGCTGCGGTTTTGGGGGCCAGGCACAGACTGGTACTGTGGCACAGTGGACATGTGCCAGCGACCCTGTCCAGAGGCCTGGAGACTTCCCCAGGGGTTCCAGGGGGGACACAGGGGTCCCAGCCAAGTCTGGTGAGTAGAAGCAGTGGGCCAGGCCGTGGTTACCCCAGGGTGGGCGGGGAGCTGGTTTCTAGCCTCAAGCTGGTCTATCCTTCAGGCAGGCACAATCCCAAACATCCTGAAAGGTCTCTGCATCCAGCTGGCCCTGGTCCTACGGCCTGCCCCATGCCCCATGCACGTGGCTGGCAGTGCCAGGGTAGGGAGCGAGAGGGAGGTGCTGATTTACCTTACAAGTCCTCTCTGGAGGAGACCGGCAGAGAGCGCCTCCTCAGCCAGTAAATGAGAAAGCTGAGGCCTGGGCCAAAGAAGTCACTTGTTCGGGTCACTTCATGGGAGGAGCTAAGGGCACAGCTGTGTGGATCCTGGTCTGGCCCGGGCCTCCGTCCTGGGTGCCTCAGTACCCCTTTTTGCATGAACAGGACAGGCAGGGCCCCTCCAGGGGCTCCTCCTGCTCTGAACTTGGGTGCTAGGCTGTCCAAGTACATGACTTGGGGAGACACCTCCCCCTTCCCTTCTTCTTTGGAAACTTTGAACCTTCTGTTGTCTCTTTTTGTTTTTAAGATTTTATTTAGTTTTAGAGAGAGGGAAAGGGAGAAAGAAAGAGAGGGAGAAAAATATTGATGTGTGAGAAAGACACAGACTCTGCTGCCTCTCCCACCCCCCTACTCCCAACTGGGGACCTGGCCCACAACCCAGGCTTGTGCCCTGACTGGGACTCCAACCAACGACCTTTCAAGTCACAGTCAATCCACACAGTCTTGAGTGGATTTCAAGACTCAATCTGCTGAGCCGCACCAGCCAGGGCCCCATTGTCTCTTCAGTGGAACTTTTATTTGAGCAGCCCTTTGAAAGAGGACGTACCTGCTCCCAGTGTCTTCCCTCCCTTGGCCAGGCCTTGAACCTGCTGGGATGGGAGGCTTAGAGGGATGTTTGAGATTTTGGGGAACAGGAAGAAGGCCTTGGACAGGTCAGCTCTGCAGCTGGAGGCCCTGTGCCCAGGCCTGGCTGCCCCAGGTCTTTGCACACACACCACAGGCTTGGCCAGGCCTCCACTTCCCCAAGACCCTCTTCCTTACTCCCTCCTTGAAAAAGGCTGCCGAATGCTGCTGGGACCTGCTGCCCTGGAGGCCTGCCCTCACGCACACCTTGGGAGGGGGGAGGCAGGCCATGGAGATGACCTGTGACTTGTCCTTTGGGCCTGAGCAGGTGAGGATGTAGAGGTCCCACACCTATGGGGCTCTGAGGTGGGCAGGGCATCCATTTCCTGTCACAGCAGGAGCTCTGGAGACCCAGTGTGGGGAGGGAGGAGGGGCCACATTTATTGAGCACCCCCTTGGTCCTGAGCTTTCAGAAATGAATGGGCCCAGACAGACCTGCCTCCATGGAGCTCCCTGGGATGGGGGCAGCGCACCTGGTGGGCAGCACGAGAGAGACATCAGCCAGGCAACCTGGGTCAGGTCCTCCCCAGGATTCTGTTAGATCCCCATGGACCAACTGGGGATGGCATTTCTGTTCAGTCACCTGTCCATTTGTTTGACAGGCGTTGATTGGGCACCCACCTCAGGCTGGACAGAGACCTTGACTTCATGGAGCTCTTGGTCATGTGACAGGGCACATCATTGCACTAGGGAGAAGGGCCTGCGGAGTGGCCCTTCAGAGGCGCCCAGAAAGACAAGGGGGATTGGATGGGAGAGAGGTTGGGAAGAGCCTTTCGGGTAGAGGCCCCTGATTGCAAGGCCCTGGGTCAGTGGTCTAGGCAAGGGGCTGGAATGGTCGGGGTGCAGAGATGGGCAGAGATGGGCAGGATTGAATGAAGAAAAGGAGGTGGCTAGGTTGGACCATTCCCGACCCTGGAGGGGCAGAGAGCAGTAGGGCCTGGTTTGCTAACTAAGCTGATGGCTCTTGGTTGCTGGTGAAGATGAAAGGGCCTGACTGGCACCCAGTGAGGGACAGGCCGGTTGGCTGGGCCGGTTGGCTGGGCCGGTTGGCTGGGCAGTGGCAGGCGGAGTGGGCTTCCTCATCCTGAGGTGCTCGGTGCCACTCGCAGCACTTGGTAGGTGCTAGAAGCTGGAGGTTGAGAGGGTGCACGGTAGCCAAATGTAGCCAGGGCGTTTGGTCTCATGCTGTGTGCTCCACTGGTTGCTGACAACATAAAAACCCAGGCTTTGGGTATCTTTAATCTTTGTTTTGTGTTCACCCAGGAACATGTTTTTCATTGCTTTGAGGGAGAAGGGAAGGGGGAGAGGAGAGAGCACGAAAGAGAGAGAGAGAGAAAGGTAGAGAGATGGATTTTGGTTGCCTTCTCGTACACATCCTAACCAGCGTACAAGCCCAGACTGGGGATCAGACCTGCACCCGGGGTATGCGCCCTGAATAAGAATCAAACCCACAACCTTTGGTCTATGGGACAATGCTCCAACCAACTGATCCGCAGCAGCCAGGACCCTTTGCTGTCTAAATGGGAAGATCGGGCAATGGTGCTGCATGGCACCTTTTGGCGCAAGGGGCTTTGCAGCTGCCTTCTCCATGGACTGCCTGCTGCAGGCTTCTCCTGACCTCACTGCCCGCCCTGGGATCCCTGGCCATGGTCTGTCTCCCTCATTTTCCCCGGGCCAGCCTGGTCCTTGGGGCCCTTGTGAAAGGCCTCCCACGTGCAGTTGGAGGCTTGAGGAGGCGGGTGCCTGTGGAGAGAAGTCGTGCTGACAGGCCACAGAGTCCACCCTGTCTGTCAGTTGGTGGCATCAGGCCAGCTGATAGCTTCCCTTGGGGTCAGGCCATCATACTGGTGCCCTTGGTGAAGCCTGAAGCTACCCAGCCTGTGCCTGGCCTTGGTGTCTGTCTGCTCCTTGGACTGGCCTTTGCAGCCACTGGCTACACCGTTGGCAGGTGCCAACATGGTAGCCCTGTAGTGTACCCACCAGCCTGGCACCGGCAGCGCCCTGACCGGAGGTGACCTGGCTCTTGGAGCCAAGGCTGTTCCCTGAGGTCTGTCCCTCACATCGAGCTCTGTTCTGGGAGTTTTACTCTGGCCAGGGGTTCTTAGCAGTAGCCACACCATCTGTGGGCTCTGCTGGTCTGGGGGGCCAGGGATGCTGAAGGCCTTTGAACTCAGCTTGTTCGGTACCTGGAAGTCCTGACCTGCGTTCAGGAAGCCCTGCCTAGGCTGTGTGATTGCTGCTAGCTGTCTGTCATTGGGCCTCAAGAATCTGGCGACTCGGTGTGTGGTATCTGGTGACTGCCATGTGGTGAGATCAGTAGTCACTTGCCTGCCGCCGGGGTGGGCAGTACTAACACCCTTAGTAACCAGGGTACATTTATCCTTATCACCCAGGCAGCCACAAAGGCTCTAGCCTGAGAGATGTCACATTTGCTTAGAAAGAGACCCAGAATTAAGGTGGGGTGGGCGAAGGGTGCCTCCATTATCCACCTTGCTTGGCAAGTGTTTTGGGTTAAGGGGACACCAGACCTGTCCCCAGGGCTCCACATGTGCTCTGTGAGCTGAGGTCTGTCCCCCCTGGGCCTTCTGGTTCTCCAAGAGGCCACACCATGCTATTGGTGGCCTCGGTGAGTGAGACCTGAAGCTGCCCAGCCTGTGTCTGGCCTGGGTGTCTGTCTGCTTGAGCGGTGGTTGCGAACCCCCTACTCTCTACTCTGAGCCTGTTGGCATCCTGGGCTTGGAACAGTTCTTCCACGCAGGCCTGGGACCACCTGCCCCCACCCCTGCCAGATGCCAAACTGGTCCAGTGCTAGGAGGATGGAGCGCCGGTGGAGGACATTTGCCTCTATGGACACACTGGTGCCTTGTCCCACACTTAAGCCTGGGGAGGACATTCCCGTCCTGCTCCTGCCTTTGCTGCCTATGTGACCTTGGGCAAGGGACTCAGTCCCTAAGTCTCCGTGGCCCTCCCCACGCAGTGAGGCTGCTGGTGCCTGCCTCGCAGTGTTCTTGGGAGGACACGGTGAGATAATGCCTGTCAGGCGTCCAGCTCAGCTCCCGGCACACGGTAGCAGCACGGCACTTGCTGCAGTTCGTCCTCTCGTCCGTGGGCTGAGCCACGGCAGTGGGCTGGATGGCACACCTCACTTCCCTCTGTGATAGCTGGCACTTCTCAGTGGGCCAGGACTGACCAGAGTATTGTGGGTGGAGGGAACTTCCCAAACGGGGCTTTCTCTGGAGGGGTAGGGCAGGTGAGGAGCACACCTCATGTCTAAGGGACAGGGCCCCCTTCTGGAGCTCAGGGTGCCAGGGGAGTCTGTTGGCGTAAACCTGCCCTGCCTTGGGGTACGTGGCTCTGAGCTGTAGTGCTCCCATTGGGTGGGGCCGGGCTGGGCTGCCTGTGGGAAGGGGCCCACTGCAAATTTAGCTGTGGGACCCACTCTGGCCAGCAGAAGACAGCTCCCCACATGAAGTGGAGGGCAGGGGAGTAGGTGAGAAAGACAGTGGTCCGGGCCCTCCCCTTGCTTTCACCACACCCTGTACTCTTGTTTTTGGCTTCTACAGTTGCCTCTTCCTCAAGCTCCCTACCCCCAGCTTCTACACTTAGCTGAACTGCTCAGCACAAGGGCTACCTCTTCCAGGAAGCCTTCCCTGGCTTCTTTTGGCCCTGCATCCCACTGTGGGCCCTCATGTCAGGACACTGCAATCTCTGTGCACCTCTTAGCTCTTTCCTCAGACTGTGGGCGGGAGTGGCCTCTTTTGCACCTTAGTCCTGGTGCTTCCTGCCATGGGTTACCCCGGCGCAGGGCTGCGGCACTTTTTCCTTGGTATGTAACTAGTATTGACTACTGCCAGCTGCTGGGGTCCAGCCCCTCCCGCTGGTGCCAGAGGTGTCAGTCTGTGTCAGGAGCAGCCCTCGCCTGAGTCGCGGGCAGCTGGGGACACCGCTGGGTTGTGTTGGGTGGACCCTCTGTGGAGGGAGGGGAGGGAGGAGGTTGCGGCTGCCCCAGGCTCTGCAGTTGGACCTTGGCAGCTGCCCTCTGTCTGACTCTGTGACCATGGCCAAGTTCCTTGTCCTTTCAGCCTTGGCTTCCTCCTCCAAACCGGTGCGGGTGCTCATATAGGGGTGGAAAGGCTACTTGAGATCAGGGCACCTGCTCAGACAGGGCCAAGTACTTGGCAGCTGAAAACAGACTAAACCTGCTGAGAGGTTTGCCGGGTGCTGGGGAGGGCGCTGGGAGGGTGGAAGACTGAGTCCTGTTGTCACGCAAGGCGTCCTCACCTCCCACCACTTCCTCTCTGATAGCCTGCCGCACCGGACTTCTCTCCCACAGACTTCTCAGCAGTCTGGAGCAGCACACCTGTGGCTCCCTGCCCTCGTCCCCCAGGGGCCATTTCCTGGGGACACAGCCCAGGAAGCGGTTCTGGGCCTGGGCTTAGAGATGAGCAGGTTGCCGGTAGTGGGAGGAGAGCAGCCCAGGGCAGATGGAGACGAAGGCAGGAGTGCAAGCCAGCGGCCGGGGACTCGGGCCGGGAAGACCACGGGAGGGGCTGGAGTCTTATGTGAGGGCAGCCTCAGAAGGGTGTGAACTAGTCAGGTTTTTATTTTAGAACCACTGAGGGCAGCCTAGGCAGGCGGGTGACTCCCTGGGGCTCCAGGTGACAGAAAGGGGAGGTGGCTGTCAGCTGAGAAGGGTGGCTTCCCATCCCTGTCATCATGGGACCGTTAAAAACAACACTTGTGCCTACTGTGCGCAGTGAGAACGCACAAGCTGCCGCTACTCACAGCGGGGCTGAGTGTCACCAACAGCGCTGAGGGCGGGAGGCTGGGGATGGGAACGTGCTGTGTGGAGCTGTTTATATCAAGTTCAGAAGCATTCTGGTTAAAAAACACCAAAAGCCATCCATCCTGGGGCAAGTCAGGGATGTCATCTTTGCCAGGATGGAGGTCGTGTCTGGAAGGGGCCTCTCGGGCCTGTGAAGTCCTGCTTCTGGGGGGCTGTTGGGAGGATCTGCAGCCCACACGTGTCTGAGTTGGAGCCCAGGTCCCCCGGACAACAGTGCTGAGAGGCCCGGAGGAAATCCCTGGGTCTTTCCAGGGTCTTTCTGGCAGGGCAGCCTGAACCATCCAGATCTGGTTATGAGGCTATAAGTCATCTTGACGGCTGCCAACGGTCCTCTTTGGCTGGGGCTTTTCCTCTGCCTTGCAAACCCTCGCTCGGGCTGCTGGGCTGTGGGCCTTGGCAGTTCAGAGGGAGGGCGGACTCCTCAGGCTGCCAAAGCAGGGGATCTGTCTGAGCCTTGCTTTCTTCACCTGGGCAGTGGGGTAATAAGCTCCTTCTTGGTGCGTGGAGTCACGTACCTAGTGTAGCTGCTGGCACAGAGTGCTTAGTGCAGGCTGGCAGTGGTTGGTATTAATCTAGGGCAACACTTGCAGGGGGGCCAAGAGGGGTTGAGAGCAGAAAGGAAAGGTCCACGTACCTCCCTCTCTCCCTTTAATTGTTTTTCTTCTCTCTTCCGGTGGTTCACCCATTCAAGCAAACCTTTGTGATTTGAGCCAGGCTGCTGTCCTGGCCCTGCGCTGGGCGCTGGACACAGTCTCTGACTTGGGGGCCCATGAGCCAGGAGACGATTAGACACATCAGCTCTCAGGGAAGTGCTGAGTGTAGACGGGAGGGGAGGCATCAACCTGGCCTGCCTGCTCTGCCCTGACCCTCGCTTTGGAGGTGGGCTTTTGGCTGGCTGGGCATTCTCCCTGCCTTCTAGGAGAAAGACCTGACCCTGGGCTCCTGCAGTGCCTCTCGAGGGTTTCATGCTAGCGTGGACCTGGGTGAGAATGGCCATGCCCATTTTGGAAGCCAGCAGGATGGAGGCCCAGGCTTCTTCCGGGTGCATCTGCAGTGTCTTGCTCGGCCCGGCTTGCAGGGAGGCCTGTGAATGCGTGCGGAGGGAGTGAGGGACAGAAGCAGCGTCTGCCCAGGGTTGGTCTAAGTCTGCAGGAGAGTCAGGTGTCCGCGGAGGAGGTAGAGATCAGTAAGTGAGCCTCACGGTCCCACCCGACCCTGTGCCCTTTGACTTGTGGCTGGAATCTCCGAAGATGACTGGAAAGACAGGTGTGAGTCTTTGCTGGCCCTGTGAGATGAGACTCTGGCTGGGTGACTCTGCTTATTCCCTGGTCATCTCCGAAGTCCAGGAAGCCATGGGGAGCGGTAGGAACACCTGGGGTAGATCCAGCACTAGCAGTGACCCCTGACCCTCAGACTCTGCAGAGAGCCAGAGGTCATGGCCTGACCTCAGCTGGGAGGCTCCTTTCCTGGAGGTGGACATATCAGAGCAAGGAGACCTAGAGCAGCCCTTGTTGGAAGCAGGGCTGAGAAGGTCACTAACTGAGCCATCAGGTACTTACTGAGCACCTACTATGTGCTAGGCCCCATACTGCAGTGAGTGAAACAAAGGCCTTCAGGACCTTCATGCTCTGGGACAGGAGCCTCTTTCACTGTTCCCCATACCTAAGACCCAAACCCGGAAGAGGAAGCAATTTGTTCAGCCGCAGTAGTTGGGGGGAGGGCACTTTCAGGAGAGGATATGTATGGGGTTATTAAGAGGCTCAGGGGACAGGGACATCCCCGTGACTTGCTTGAGCCCAGCCATTTGAGGAACTGGGCTCTGGGAATATGGATCCCTCCCTTCGGTCACTTCCCTTCCTGGGGTGATTCAAATATTACCCAGGTGTGAGTCAGTCAGAAACAGCCCAGACACCTGGGCCATCTGTCAGTCTACCTCCCAGGATGCCCCAAACTGGTTCATTTCCCAGGGTCCTGGGGTAGGGAACGGGGACTCTGTCAGGGCCTTGCATGCCTGGCTTCTGGCAGGACCACCGTCTCGGAGTCACTTCTGATGGTGGTGGCCATGAGTCAGCCTGAGTCCCCTCTGGGTATGTGCCTGGCCCTGTACTTTCCTTAGGTCTCTCAGCAACCCCATGAGACAGGAGCATCATAGTGATCACAGAGAGGCCAAGGGTCCAGTGGGTGGCCGAGACTGGCCTCTCTGTCCCCTGCACCCATAACTTTCAAGGAGGCCTGCTAGGAGTCTCAGTGGCTCAGGAAGGAAATTCTCAGAGCATAGCCAACCCTGAGGCTCTGCGTTTGCTACAGTTGTGTGTCCTGGGGGAGGGTTGCTACAGCTCAGCTGGTCTCTGGTTTTGTATTTCTAGGGCCTCCAGCCTGGCACAGCTCTGGCTTGGGGGCCCAGTTTGCGATTCTGGGGCCAGACAGCGATGGGTTGGGTTGCAGCCCTCTTCCAGCCAGACCTGGTGCAGGTGGCTTCTGTGCTCTGGGCCTTGGTTTTCCTGCCTGACATGAGAGAGATGATACCTGTCTCCCAGGGGGAGGTTGGGGTCTGGATTCTGGGAGGGCAGGCAGGGAGAGCTCTTAGTGGAGTGCCTGATGCAAAGAAAGTGCTCCTACAGGCACGTTTTCCTGTCTCTCCCTCCGGATGACACTGACTGGGCTCGATCCTTGACACCGCAGTCTTGACGGATTTGGCCCCGTGCACTCTGGCCCCATCACCTCCCTTCCTTTGGCGTAAGCCTGGTCTCAGGGAGGCTGCCTCTTCCCTGCTATTGAGATTCGTGGTGAAGGGTCAGCTCACAGAGCACAGGAACATTGATGTTGCTGTCCCCTGGGAACGGCGCTCATGTCTTGGCACATTTCCCAGCCACCCTGCAGGGTGAGGGGGTGGGGTGCACACCACCCTCACCGCCTGTGTGACCTGTGGGCTCATCCATGAAGAGGGTGGTGGTTGTGCAGCGCCTGGCTCATGGGAAGGGTGCCCGGGAAACAGGCCCCAGGCTGGGCTGCACTGGGTGGTGCACTGGGGTGGACCAGCACTTTGCCAAAGCCAGCAGTTTACTGGAGCCCTCCAGGCTGTGGGCGAGAGGGAGTGTCCCCTGGCATTGCAGGAGCACAGCAGCTGCATTCCCTGGTGGGGGAGCAGCCTCAGCGGGACCCTGGCTGTGGTGGGCAGAGTATGGAGCTGTGTGCCTGCTCCCGGGAAGCAGGGAGCCAGACCCTGCCCCCTGGGGGGTGATCTGTCTCGGTTACTGGGCGGGTGAGTGGCAGGGTTCGAACCCACGTGCACATGACTCCAGGCATTCTTCCTGCTTCCATGGATGCTTCCCCACCAAGCCTGCGAGACCTGGCTGACGCTGACCGCTTTTCTCCTTCGGAGTGTCTGAAGCTCCCGCTGTGCTGTCTGCGCTCCCTCCGAGGGTCACTTGCTGCGCCAGCCTTTTGCTCTCACCTCACCTGCCAGTCTCCCTCAGGGCTCACAGTTTTGGCAGGAGAGCAGAGGAGGATCTTGGGATCCAGGTGGCTCCTCTGAGCGCTCTAGTCTCCAGCACAGAGCAGTTTGGCTTCTAGGAACTTCTTGCTGCCTCCCCGTGCCAGGGGCGGGGGCGGGGGGGGGGTAGGAGGGTGTCGGCTGTGTCAGAACTGCAGCAAACTGCTTCCCCTGCACACGGCCCTGAATTCCTGGCAGGAGTCTGGGCTGCCACGCTGGCCATAGCGTTGTAGCCATCGTCATTGCTGTCGTCCGTTGGGATGAGAGGTTCCACCGCCCCACAGCTCCTGGATGGACGCCTAGGCTGGTCCCTGGGTGGGCCTCTTCCCCACCCTCTCTCCCCTCCTCCCTTCTCTCCCTCTCCCCTTCCCCAGGCCTGTGCTCTCTTCTCTTCAGGGGAAGCTCAGGCAGATGTTGTCAATTTAAATTGTTTCCTTATTAGACTCTCGCCTTTCCCTGGCTGGGTTTCATCAGCCAGCTGGGTTTCATCAGCCGAGGACCCCTCCCTCCTCCAGGAATCTGGCCAAGGGCTGGGAGATCAGAGTGGGCTGGGGGTGCAGGCAGGACTCTGTGGCAGCCCCTGGCGTCTGCCCGATGACGTGTGATGGAGCCTTGCTTTAGTTACCTCTCCTCGTAGGGGCTGAGCGGGAGGAATCGGGGACCAGCCCTCTCGGAATCCAGGAGTCCGGCTGGGCTGGGAGGTCCCTGCGGTCCTCCCCAGTTCTAGTGGGGTGCCCAGCTCCCGCCTCAGAACCACCTGGAGCTTGTTTTAAAAGCTTAGTCCAAGTCCTGCAGCGCTGGTTCTCCACTCGGGGCAGTTTTGCCCCCCTCCCCTTCCCGGGGGAACATTTGGCAATGCCTGGAGACGTTTTTGGTTGTCACAGCTGGAGCTGTGCTCCTAGCAGGATGCTGCCAAACATCCTGGTTCAAAGTGTCACTAGCACAGAGGTGGAGGAACCCTGCCCTACAGAGCGAGCCTGCAGTCTGGCAGGGCCTGGGAATCTTCATGCAACGAGTCAAGGGCTTTTCACCTGCCAGGCCAGGGCTCTGTGCTGAGCAAGCTGGTGGCGAGACAGACTTGCGACAAGTGCGTATGGCCCAGCAGCAGGAAGAGTGCGGTGCTGAGGGTGGGGCTGGGGTCTCTCTGGAGCCCGTTTCCTGGGCTGTCCTGCTCATGCCCTGGGTTCCCTTCTCCTGACTGCTCCTGTGACCACGGCTTGCCTTGCTTGGCCTCACCTCCCCATCCCACCCCTTCAGCCATGGGAGGGGCCCTAAATGGTCCCTGTCTGCAAGGACCCTGGGGGTGTGGCGGCCTGCGGCCAGGAGGTGGCTCCCACTGCACTGACCCCTCGCCTTCCTGATGAGTCAGTGTGGAATAGAGGCCCTGGTCTGGAGCTGCATGGGAGGTCTGGCCTGAGGGCTCCGGCCGGGTGGGAGTCCTCTATTTCAGGACAATCCAGAAATAGCTGAATTCTGCCACTGTGCTGGCCACAGTGGGCTATGCGGGGTGGGTGCAGGGCTCGCCCTGCTCCTCTGGGATTTGGACGTCTAATTGTATACCTTAAAGCTAAAAAACGAGACTCCCCTGAAGCTGCCCTGAAAACCCGAGCTCTGTAATTACCTGTCCCCTGGCTGGCAGTGCTGGGCCCGAGGCCCAGGCCCTGAGGCCCCAGGCGAGGGAGGGTCAGAGCCTTCTTTCACTGTTCCCAAGGGGTCCTGCCGAGAGGGTGAGGGTGGGCTCAGGCCTTGAGTCAGGTAGATGGGGGTTCAAATTCCTTTTGCCTTTGACCAGCCCTTCTCACCTCACATCGTGTTTTCATTTTTTAATTTAAGTTTCACTTACAGAAACAACTCTTGGACAAAAATGAAGACAGTGGTCCTGCAGCCCCTCACCCCAGCTTAGTCCTGCGCGGCTTCAGTAGCCTCTGCCTTCCCGGGAGTTGGTCCCCACAGTGGCTTTTTGACCTCTGACCTCGGTGCAGTCAGAGGACTCCCAAAGGAGTTGATTTCCCCCAAGCATAAGTAAAAAGTCAGGACTAGTTTGCTTCCAGTTCAAAAAGAAAGGGAAAGAGCCTGATGCGCCTCCCCCAGGGCATCTGCATTTCTTTTCTGTTCTTCCCTACCTGCTTGTGCACTTGTGGGTGCCTGGGCTGTGAGCACCTCCGCACAGCCCTGTTGCGAGTGTGGGGCCAAGGTCCCCTCTCCCACCTCGCGTCCCGCCTCTGCCCCTCGCTTGGTCTGCTCCGGCCACATGGTCTCCTAGGGTTTTCTTAAGCATGCAGGGCAGGCCCGTTCCCACCAGGGCCTTTGCACTTCCTGACCCCCAGGCCTGGCCCACCTTCACTCAGTTACCTGCATAGGTCCCTCTGGCACCTCTGTCAGCTCTTTGCTCAGATGTCACCTTCCTGTGAACACCCTCCCTCAACCCGTAGCTGGGCGCTGCCTGCCTCCTTCCCTGGTTCCTCCCCCCCAGCACTGCCTTAATCACCATCTGGGTGCCTGTGCCTCCTTTTGTCATCCGCCACTCACTGCCAGACTATAAGCCCCTTGAAGGCAGGAATTTCTGTTTTGTTCCCTGTTTCTGTCCCTAGCACCTTCGGCTGTACCTGGCACTTCGTAAGTGCTCAATAAAAGGTTTTTGAGTGAATCAAGTGCAAGATTCCCTCAGACCTAGTCTGGCCACTCCTGCCCTGGGCTCCTGGCCGGCTGCTTGGCATCCTCATGTCTGCCTTTTTTAGAACACCTCCCCACTCCTGTTCCTGTCCCCCCATTATCCCTGCCTGTGCGTGGGACCCCATGCGGCCTGATTGGGAGAGCTCAGCTCCCATTCTCCAGAGGGACCCTGTGGCGGCTGTGGGCCTGAGTCCTGGGCATGGGCTGGACGCAGGTGGGCCTGGGGTGAACACTAGGCTCTGCTGCTCGCAGCTCTGTGACTAGGGATGGGTTCCTCAGCTGCTCTGAGCCTCGCCTTCACTTCTGTGAAGTGCGCATGATAATGCCAACTTGTAATGTTGAAGAGTTCCGGGTGGCACACAGTAGGCCTTTGGGAAATGGCCACCTGTCGGGGGCGTTCATTTTCCCCTTGCTGTGACCTCCTGGGGTGGGCCAGGGCGAGGCCCTGAGCTTCTTCCCTTGGGAGTGTTGGCATCTGATAGAGTCGTGTTTGGAGCCCAGTGGAAATAAGAGGGAGGCACAGCCCTGATCCACAGAGCCCTGCCCTGACGCCCTGCTACCTGAGCCTGGGAGGGCTCCCTGGGTGTTCCCATGCAGACACACAAAGGGGAAGGGAGACAGCCCACATTTGATATGGGTTTTTGTTCCTAGACACTAATCCTAATTCCTCTGGGTGTTTCAACATGCCCAGCATTGTGAGCTTCCTCCTCGGGGCCCCAGCAGCTGCATCTAGCTCCTGGGCTGGGTCCAGCAGAGGCAGGAGAAGTTCTGGGGGCTCACAGGGGAGCTGTAGTTCCCAGCTTTCCCTCTTTATCAGCTCAGGCCTCTGGCTGCTTGGGAACTGTTTCCACTCTTTGTCCTTCCACCCACCTAAAGCCAGAAGTCATAGTGGCAAGACAGAGCCCCTGTCAGAATAAAATTCAAAGTCCTCACCATAGCTCCGAGTTCCAGCATGACCTGACCTCTGCTCCCTGCCAACCACATTCCCTCTGTTCTCAGTCCATTCAGCTACTGCCTCTGTGCTGCGTTTCTACTCGCCTAGCATGTCCCTACCTCAGGGCCTTTGCACTTGAAGTTCACTCTTCTAGACAGTGCTTTCCCAGCCTTTGCTCAGCCCTCAGCCTCCCTTCACTCTGGGCCTCGCTTAGATGTCACTACCACTGGGACTTTCCCCAACTGCCCCCCAGGAGTGGCAGCCCCCACCTTCTCTGCTCTACCCGGTGCTTTCTACACCTTCCTTTCCCTGCTCTGTTTTCTCCATTTTTCTCTTTATCTGACTTACCCTGTAGCATTATTTTAGGGGGAAGGGAGGATCAGTTGGGCTTTTTAGATGAAATTCACATTACACAATCCTCTCATTTAAATTGTACAATGTGGTGGTTTTTAGTATATTCCGAGATATGTGCGCATCACTACAATCTATTTTAGAACATTTCATCTCCCAAAAAAGAAACCCTGTACCCGTTAGTAGTCATTTCCCACTTCTCCCCATTGCCCCCCCCACCCCGCGCCCCGCCATCACCAGTCTGCTTCCTGTCTGTGGATTTGCCTATCAATAGAATCACAATATGGAGTTCTTTGTGACTGGCTTCTTTCACTTAACATAGTTTTTCAAGATTCACCCACATTGTAGCCTGGGTAAGTGCTTCATTTCTTTTGATTGTGGAATAAAATTCTATTATATATATCCATTTTTCAATTGATAAACATTTATTTGGGTTGCTTTCACTTTTTAGCTATTATGGAATAATACTGCTTTGTACATTTGTGTACAAGTTTTTGTGTAGATGTATATTTGCATTTCTCTTGGATAAGTACCTAGGAGTGGAATTGCTGGATCATAGGGTCTATATTTAACCTTTTGAGGAACTGCCAGACTGTTTTTCGAAGTGGCTTCACCACTTCACATTCCTACAGTTTATGAGGGTTTCAATTTCTTAGTGTTGCTAACACTTCACTGGTTATTATCTGTCTTGATTGTAGCCATTCTGCAGGGTGTGAAGTGGTAGCTCATTATAGGTTTGATTTATGTTTCCCTGGTAGCTAATGATGTTGAGTATGTTTTCATGTGCTTATTGGCCAGTCGTATCTCTTCTTTGGAGAAAGTCTGTTCCGATCAGGGAGGGGGAGAAACATCAATGTGTGAGAGAAACATCAATCAGTTGCCCCTCACGTGCCCCCAACTAGGGTCCTGGCCCGTAATCCAGCGTGTGCCGGTACTGGGAATCCAACTGGCAACCTTCGGCTTGCAGGAAGATGCCCAGCCCACTGTGCCATACCAGTTAAGGCATCCTTTTTTAAAATTTTTTATTTCATTTATTATTTTTAGAGAGAGGGAAAGGGAGAGAGGCAGAGAGGGAGAGAAACATCAATGTATGGTTGCCTTTCACCTGCCTCCAGCCACAGACCTGGCTGGAGACCTGGCTTGCAACCTGGTTATGTGCCCTGGCTGGGAATCGAACCAGCGACCTTTGGGTTCGCAGGCCGGCACCTTATCCACTGAGCCAGCAGCCAGGGTGGCCAGCTGAGATTCTGATAGTGATCATGCTGACTTTTTAAATCAATTTGAGAATATTGTCACCTAAACAATATTAAATCTTTTGATCTTTGATTGCAGGATCTTTCCATTGATTTACATCTTGAATTTTTCAACCATGGTTTTAGTTTCCCAGAGTATATGTTTTATACTTCTATTAAATTTATACCAACATATTTTATTCTTTTTGAGTAAAATATTCTTCATTTCATTGTGGATGTTGGTTAAAACAGAAATAATTGGTTTTTGTATATTGAGCTTGTATCCTGAAGCCTTGCTGATCTTGTGTATTAGAACAGCATTTTAGTGAACTCCTTAGCATTTTCCATGTATGTATCGAGTCATCTGCCAGGAGAGGTAGTTTTAGTTCTTCCTTTCTACTACCACATGTTTTCCTCATTTGTTGGATCCTCCTCTTTCTGCTCCCACAGGGCACTAGGGTATCAGTGCGCAGAACAGGACCAGGCACCCAGCTGGAGCTCAGTTATTTGGATGGATGGATGGATGGATGGATGGATAAGCTGGCATGGCTGATGCCCCAACCCAGGGCTCCAGCTTCCCCTGTGGCACCTGCTTCCTGAGGGCCCTGCCCCTGTCTGCTGGGGGTTGGGGACTCTCCCCTCCTCCCTTCATCTCTAACCCCGACCTTTTCCTGTTTGTCCCAGCTTGGGGCTGTGGAAGGCTGCTAGAGCTCACCCTCTTAGGAGGTCAGAGCCAGAGCGCTCTGGTGACTGAGTCTCTTTAGACCCCTGTGTCTTCATCAGATGAGATGGCTCCCGGGCCTCTTGGCCAGGTCCTTTCGAGGCTCCCAGGTGCTCTGGGGCCAGTGGCTTCTCACTAATGAGGCTGGGGCAGTTGAGCCCCAGCCCCAGCTGCACAGAGTGAGGGCTGTGAGCCCTGTTTTCCCTTGTCACAGGCCTGGCAGGATGTGGGACAGGCCTTGGTCACATCCTCAAAGCCTGGGGAGCCAGGAGGGAGCTCACAGGCTCTGCTGGCAGCAGCCAAGGAAGCCTGGAGTCTGCCTGCTTCTCACTCAGCTGTTGCCTTGCCTGGAGCTGCTCCCCCACCGGCTCCTCCCGTTTTCCCTTGGGTCTGCGCTTGAATGTCACCTTTCTGCAGCCAGTCACCTTCCCTAGCTCACCCCTGCCCGCACCCTCTCCTGGTGGCACTGAGTCATCACTGGGGTGACTGTCAAATGTTGCTTTGTAAGTCCTGTGCAGGGCCTGGTGCCTGACACATGCTTGGCACTCAGAAGACATGGGTGGGTGCCATGGGTCCATAGCAGGGCACTGTGGCCCCACAGCCCCGGTGGGTTCCACCTGCCAGGCTTTCCTGGCTCTGTGGTCTGTCAACTGAGGTGTCTCGGACTCTGGTCGGACAGTCCTGGATTTGAGTCCTGCTTTGCCAGGCACTGGGGATGTGATCGGGAATAGTCTCTTGTCGCCTCCGGGCCCTCAGCTGCAGAAGCAGGTGGCATGGAGCCCTCCTCCCAAGGCTGCAGTGAGAAGCAAACAAGTCAGGCTCAGGAGATGCTTATCCTGTGCCGATCCCCCACCCTCAGGCCCCAGCCTAGCAGTTAACCTGCACCCCCACCCCTGGGTGTAGAGTGGTCACTTCCTCAGCTGTCCGCTGGGATGAGGTTGGAGATAATGTCTCTCACGCCGGCCCCTCCCTTCCTGAGCACCGGTTCTGCCAGATGGGCTGTGGGGGTGGGGAGCCGCACAGGGGTACAGAGCTCCTCTAGCACGGGAGTGCGGCTGCCACCCCCAGCGCCTGCCAGGGCCCCCGCAGCAGCTGGGAGAGGCTCAGATGAGCTGCTCCACCAGCTCCCACCCACTCCCAGGGTACAAAAGTGCTTCCCTCTTAAGGGGGTGCTGGTCTTGCTCCCTAAGCTGATGAGGGGCTTGGAGGACTAGAAGGACAGGCCCCCAGTTAGTGTCGGGAGAGCTGAGGCCCTTGAGTGGTGTCTCAGCCCTGGAGCAGGAGGGTTAAGCATGTGGCACCAGAAGCCAGCCTGCCCGGGGTTACAACCAGCCTCCTCTGCTGTCTGGGGCCAGGGTCTTAGCCTGGAGTTTGGTTTCTTTGAATGCAAGATTGGATTACTGGTAGTTCCTGCCCCACAGGCAGGGTTGTGACATGGGCTGCTGGCACTTGGAGTGGGCTCCAGGGGCGGCTGGGCCTGCAGAGTGCTGTGAGTGGGGCGGGCCACACGGAAGGACTTGGAGCTTAGCTGCTGCTGTCACCAGTGCGGAAGGAGTGGGCCCTGCAGCCAGGTCGCCCTGGGCTCAGTGCCGGCTGTTTCCTGGCTGACGGCACCAGGTGGTCTACTTCATCTGTAACATGGGTGGGTGGTCCCGTCTGGGGAGGCTGCTGTGAGGGTCACTTGACATGGCCAGTGGTCACCTGGCTGGTGGGAGGTAATGGCCGCAGAAGGAGCTGCCCCAAGGCCAAGGAGGTGGGGAGGACAGTGCTGGAAGCAGAGGGTTGGGGCAGCTGGCCCCAGCCTGACCTCACCAGCCTTGTGTTTTTTTGTTGTTTATTACATTTTTTGTTTTTACAACACTTACACAAGCACATTTCCATTACGATAGTCCAGCCACTTTGTGATACAGAGCGATGATACAGAGTGAAAAGTGAGAGCTCCCCTTCCTGCCCACGCCAACCCCCACCCCACCACTGCCTCCCCTGAGGCTAGCCCTGTCTCGGACTGGGTGACCCTCGCCTTGACTTGTGTGCTGATGCTTCCTGTCCTGTCTGGCCTGCAGGGAAGAGGTGCAGGAGAACTGTGTGCGGTGGCGGAAGCGGTTCACCTTCGTGTGTAAGATGAGCGCCAACCCGGCCACTGGCCTGCTGGACCCCTGCATCTTCCGGGTGTCCGTACGCAAGGTGAGGCCAGGCTGAGGGTCAGGGATGGGGGGCTGCAAGCCCAAGGCCATAGGGAGGGTGTGGGGCCTCCACCCTGGTGGCTTCAGGCCCATCCCGGGGTTTGTCCCCCTCAGGGGAAACGGGGGGAGTTGCTCTGCCCCTTTTCTTGTCCTCTTCCCCTGGTGGCCACATTTTGGGGGGTGCTGAGGATTAGGGAGGGAGACATATGGGTCCCTAGTTACCCTGCTGCTGTGTCTGTCTCCCTTTGCAGGAGCTGAAAGGCGGGAAGACTTATTCCAAGGTGAGTGGACTGTGAAGCGTGGGGGTCGGGGCGCGGGGGGCAGGATGGGGCAGAGTGAAACCGGCAGGAGAGAAGCTTCCAGACTTCCAGCCCCTCAGCCCCAGACTGGAGACACTCTGCCCGCCAGGAGATGTATTATTTATTTTTTTGAAATGTTTTGATTGATTGTCTTTGCACTTCATGTAAAGACAGCACATGTTTGTTGCATCACAGATGGTGCAGACGTTCAGAGGGCGGAAAGGCTAGTCCTCCATCCTTTTCTGCCATTCCCCCTCCCCAAACCCCAGCCTAGGGACTTGCTAGGACCCTTCCCTACCTTTTAAGAAAAAATATTAGGAAACGCATCCTGCCCGCAGAGCAGCGAATAAACTGCATGTGGCTTAGAGAGAAATGTAAGGTGAACACCGTGCACGAGTCCTCTTGTCCGTGTAGCCAAGGCGACATTGATAGACCCAAGGCAGCTTGGCGCTGTACTCTCCCGTTCATCACAGGCGGGTTTTCACGTCATCGCAAATGTCCTTTTGCTTTAACAGCGGCTGGGGACAGGTGACTCAGCCAGTCCCCGCTGTTGCATAGCTGTGTTGTTACCAGGGGCTCCCAGTACCCACAGACAGTCCGGCCCTCCACCCAACAACTTCCCCACTGGGAAGAGTCAGGAAGACAGGTTACCTCTGGCTTTGAATAAACCTGGTCTACCCTTCACCCGTTCTCTGTGGGCCTCCTCAAGGCTGTGCACAGCGGCATGGTGGGCTTAGTCAGTTTGGAGGGGGAGGGCCTCGCCCCCTGTGTCCCTCCCCACTGACCCGCACTCAGGAAGCTCAGCGTTCTTGGCTATGCATGCTGCCCAGCTAGTTGCTCATGTCCTGTCCGGGAGCAGAGGGCAGGGTGGCCAAACTGGCCTGTGGAGGGTGCTGTCAGAGTGGAAATTTTCCCTCCCATTGATCACTCATGTGGGTGAGGACAGCTGCCCAGCCAGGAAAGACACCCCCACAAACAGCTGGACCACCCTCCCTCTGTCCCTCCCTCTGTCCAGCAGACGCTGGTTATGCACCTGGCACGTGTCAGACCTGCCAGGCCCTTTCCTCCTGTCCTCCAGTCGAACTTCCACACTGGCCCAGCAATGTTGACATGGAGGAAGAAACTGAGGCCCAGAGAGGTGGCAAGACTTGACACTGATCAGGTCTCGTTTCGGGCCTGGTTCCGCCAGTTAAGCCATCTGGGGCCCTGTGCGTGTTACCTCCTCTCTCTGAACCTTAGTTTCCTTGTCCCGAAAATGGGGGTCACCGAGATGATGGCAAGGCCGGAATTTGAACCTGAATCCCTGATTCTGGCACCCATGCGTCAAGGTCTGCAGTAGGAACGTGCACCCAGCAGGTGCTAAGTGTCCCTGGCTGGTTTGGTTGTCGCCCAGGCCTCTAATCCCAGCATCTCCTCTTCCTAACCTGCGTTGCTTCTCCAGGTCTCAATCGCCTCCCATTTAAGATGCCTTCTTAGCTCGTAGGCCCTGTTCTCCCTCTTCCTCCACTTCCTCCCCCACCCCTTCTTTCCCCGCATTTGAGGAGCATCACCACAGGCTGCCCAACGCCCCCCCCACCAGCCTCCATGTGGGGTTCCTGTGCACCCCGCCCACCTATCCCAAAGCCAAGTTCCCACGGCTTCTCCTCCCCCTGCCTGATCTCCCGCGGCTCCCACAGCGCAGCCTTGTTTCCCAGGGAACAATATGTCTGTGTCATAGACAACAATGTCTTTTCATCTCAAGCACTGCCCCAGTGCACCCTGGGACACAGCACAAAGGGCGCTTTGTGCGGCTCAGAGATGTGAGCTCCTGGCTCTGCCCCGGTGGAGCCTCCAAGCTAAGCCACCAGCCTGGGCCTCTGTCCTTGGGTGCCGCTTATGCAACAGTTGGTCTGGGCTGCCCCTCCCCCTGCCAGGTTAACCCCTGTGCTGCCAGCCTGCACCCACTCTCCCTGCAGCCTCCCACTGCCTCCTCTTTCCCTCCCAGCTGGGCTTTGCCGACTTGAACCTGGCCGAGTTTGCAGGCTCGGGCTCCACCGTGCGCTGCTGCCTGCTGGAGGGCTACGACACAAAGAACACCCGCCAGGACAACTCCATCCTCAAGGTACTGGGGTCCCCCTGCCTCTTTGCCCCTCCCACCATGGGGTGGGGGCAAACCTGCTCCTCACTAGAGCCCCAGGAGGGTTGTTAACAAATGCAGGTTTCCCCTTGGACAGGCAGTGAGGGATACGGGGAGGATGTGGGCCGGGGGTCAGAAAACCACCATCAAAGGCCAGGCCTCGCTGCTGGCCTCAGTTTCCCCATCCGTAATTGGGGGTTGGACCTCGACAGTCTCCTTAAGCGTGGTGGGACCAGCATTGCTGAGCGCGGCCACCTCTCGTCTTGTGGTGCCTGACAACAGCCCCGGGGGGTGCGCCCTCTACTATGAGCCCCCAGTTTTGCACAGGGAGAGCTGAGGCAGATGTTAGTCCATTTGCCTGGGGTCACAGCGGAGCCTCGCTGTTGCCCCACGTGACGAGGCAGCCTGAGGTTCTGGTGAAGCGTCGGTGACCAGAAGAACCTGCCGCCCTCCACCTGGGCAGACTGAGGGCGGCTGCTCCGAGAGCCCGGCCTCGTTTCCGGTGTCTAGGGTGGCTCCCACCCCTCAGGGCAGCTGGCCTCTTGGCACAGCTATCTGGGCATCTGCCGCATAAAGCCTCTCGTCCTCATCTCCACACCCTTCCACCTGGCTGAGAAAACGGTCTTATCCCAATGACACCTCTGCCAGCTGACCCAGCGGGAGCATGCTGTGCCTGGGCAGAGCTGGGCTGGAGGTGGCGGGCAGAAGCTCTGGGGTCTCCCAGGCCCTTTGCAGAGGGAGCGGAGGCACCTGGGAAAGTCCAGGCTAACTGTGGTCGGAGCTGGGACGCTTCAGCCTTGCCCAGTGGCCCCATACATCTCAGGCCAGACCAGGGGCACCTGATGGGCAGGTGGCATCAGCTTCAAGGCCTTATCCTGTTGACAGGGCCTCGGGCACCACTTCCTCTGAGCCTGGGTCTCAGTCCCCTCAATCTACAACTTGGGACCATCACCTCCGTTGTAGGCTGCTCTCATGGCCAAAAAACAAATAATAATCCACAAAGAAAGCCTCAACCCAGTGGTCTTCTTTCTCTTGGTGGTGGCTGGGATCTGAGCACCTCCCTTCCACCTGTCGTTCCACCTCAACCCGGATTCGGAGACCCAAACGTTACCTTGTTTGGGCCATTGCCTAAATCTTTGCCCAAGTGGATGTTAAATTGTTAAGTTTCTAATGGGTTTTTGCTTTACTTGATTCAAGAAACTAAGCCCCATCCCTCTGCGTTGGACCATGTAAGTGACCCCTTCCCTAGCATTTGCTCGGTGAACCCCTCCTCACCTGGCGAGCTGATGCTCCCACACCCGCTCGGGGCCCCAGGTCCTGCGCGCAGCCTTGCTCCAGGTTTGAAGCAATAGCTGGCTTCCGCTGCTCAGTCCTGCCGAGCCAGGTGCTAAGCCTCTCCCGCCGCATCCTCTGCACTGTTCTGGGAGGCTGGTGTCAGGATCAGTCCTGTCTTCCACACGAGGAAGTGGCAGCTCAGTGAGGTCTGGTGGCTTCTTTAGGGCCAGCAGAGTACAGAGGTGGGATAGGACTCCACGTCCTGTCTGAAGCTCGAGCAGGGAGGCTGCGGGAGGCCAGGCGCCTAGGCTGGGGAGTGGACATGGTGTGGCTGACTGTGCCTTGTCCCCCAGGTCACCATCGGGATGTTCCTGCTCTCCGGAGACCCCTGCTTCAAGACGTGAGTGTGGGTGCAGGCTGCTGGAGGGGTGGGGGACTCCTCTGTCTTCAGCTGACCCCGAGGCTGGGGCAGTACCCTCACACCCCTGTCTTCCCAAGGCCGCCGTCCACTGCCAAGTCCATCTCCATCCCAGGCCAGGATTCCTCCCTGCAGCTGACCTGTAAGGGTGGCGGGACCAGCAGCAGTGGCAGCAGCAGCACCAACTCCCTGACGGGGTCCCGGCCCCCCAAGGCCCGGCCCACCATTCTCAGCTCAGGTACTGTTCCCCACCTGCCTGCTCCACCCCGGCCCCTTTTACCTGCGAGGTGTCTTGCTGAGAAGGGTTGGGGTGGGATGTGCTTGCACCGTCCCTGCTTCCACTAGGCAGACGTTGTCTGGGCTGCTCCCAAATGCGCAGTGCCCGGACTGAGACTGATGAGGGGTCCCTGGCCCCACGACCCTCCCAATCTAGCAGGAGAGAGGCAGGTGTCAGTGAGACAATAAATAAGTCAAATGCATGTCCACCTGTGGAGTGACAGGAGCTGTGAGAGGGACACAGAGGTGTCCATCTGGGGCCAGGGAGGTCTCCCCGAAGAGGTGGCATTTGAGCTGAATTTGGGGTGTGGGCTGCAGTATTCCTGTAGAAGGGGTGTGTACTGTGAGCTTGTGCCTTCCCACTTGTGACATGACCTTGACTGGCCACCTGTAAAATTGGATCAACAGCAATAACCACACCTTGGGTTGCTTTGGGGGTAAGCTGGGCAGACATGTGGGCCTTGACTACACAGAATATGTGCTCTCTATATGTTTCTATTAAATTATCATTATTACAAATGTTACAAAATATTCAAGCCCTGGCTGGTGGCTCAGTGGATAGGTGCCGGCCTATGAACCCAAAGGTCGCTGGTTCAGTTCCCAGCCAGGGCACATAACCAGGTTGCAAGCCAGGTCTCCAGCCAGGTCCGTAGCTGGAGGCAGGTGAGAGGCAACCACACATTGATGCTTCTCTCCCATTCTTCCTCCCTCCTTGCCCTTCTCTCTAAAAATAATGAATAAAATCTTAAAAAAAAAAAAAAAAACACAAAAAACAACCATCTGGACAAGCCCTGACTGATGTGGCCCAGTGTGTTGGGTGTTGTCCCACAAAGCAGAGGGTTGCTAGTTTGACTCCCAGTCAGACCACAGTCCTGGGTTGTAGGCCAGGTCCCCAGGCAAGGCCTTGTGAGAGGCAACTGACTGATGTTTCTCACACGGTAATGTTTCCTTCATTCTCTCCTCTCGCTCTAAAAATAAATAAAATGTTTACTCATTTATAAAATCTTTACCTGAATTAAAAAAAAATTCAAGCCCTGGCTGGTGGCACACTGGGTAAGGTGCTAGCCTGTGAACCCAAAGGTTGCTGGTTCAATTCCCAGCCAGGGCACATAACCAGGTTGCAAGACAGGTCTCCAGCCAGGTCCCCAGCTGGAGGCAGGTGAAAGGCAACCATACAGTGATGTCTCTCTCCCTCTCTCCCTTCCCTCTTCATTCCCTCTCCCTAAAAATAATAAAATCAAATCTTAAAAAAAAAAAATTCAGATGAGTCTGCAACCCCAGAGGAAATGGCATGGCAGTTAGGAGGGGATGCCACCAGGAGAGGAGGCTATGGCCCCCACGCCCACCCCATCCAGCTCAGTGCTGTGCCCCTCAGCTGATTAGTAAGGTGGCACATGGTGGCCCTAATTTGTGTCACAAGAGCAATCAAGGCACAGGACTGGTGGCTCAGCAGATATTTGCCAGTGATTCTGCCCCTGAGGGCTGGGAGCTTCCTGGAGACCCAGCCAAGTAAGACCCAAAACAGAGAGCTAGGGTTCTTGCCTGCCTCAGCCTGGGGGCTGCACTTGGGAATGGGGCTTCTCAGCATCTTCAGGGTGGGGGTCTCCAGATGAGAGACCTGGGGACCTGGCCCTCCCAGCACAGATGAGCCCTTTGTGCAGAGCAGGAGAAGTGCCTCTCAGACAGTGCGGGGAGGAGCCCGAACTCCTCTGTAGCTGGTTTTCTGCACCTTCTCTCTGTCTCTGCAGAGAACTTACTGGGGGCTTAAAAAACCACCTGGCTTTGGGTGCGGACACAGGTAGGCCAGGGATACAGCTGGTGGCCTGGATACTCATCTCTGAAAAGAGGATGGGTGAACTGCTGTTTCCTAGGTTAACCATGGAGCCCTGGGTGATCTGTCTGGCTCCCCTGCACCTCCTGCTGGGGAGTGCTAGGATGTTATTTCTAAGCTGAGCTTATGGGTGACATGGGGCAGGGCTGTCAGCCAGTTCCCCTCACCTGTTCTTTGCTTTCTTCCAGCTGCAGTGACTCAAGCTCATGCGAGGCTCAGGGCCTTTCCCTTAGCTGGGCCCTCACAAGGCCCTTTCTCTGATGCCGTATCTGGCTTGCACCCTCCCATTCCTCCTGAAGGTCTTGCAGTGAGGCCACGCCCTCAGAGAAGCCCTCCCTGACCTCATACTGGGCCAGCACCCCCATCACTGCTGCCGGCTCCCCACACCGGCCTGCGAACCCAGTTGTAGCTCTTTGTGGGTCATGTTTTGTTCAACATTCTCCCCCCACCCCCGTGATTGGTGATACCCCTCCCCCATGTTCACAGCATCCAGTAAGTGGAGTACCCTGCAGGAAGGAGATCCCTGAAAGATATTTATAGAATGAATGCCTTGGGTTCGGATGTTAAACTGTGGCTTGGAGCACATTGCCGCTCCTGTGAACCTCAGTTGTTTGTCTGTTAGATGGAAATATGCCCTCGTTGGTGTGAAGTCAGTGGATTGAGTGCTGGCCTGGGAACCAAAGGGTCAGTTCAGTTCCCAGTCAGGGTACAGGCCTGGGTTGTGGGCCAGGTCCCCAGTTGGGGGAGTGTGAGAGGCAACCACACATTGATGATTCTCTCCCTCTTTCTCCCTTCCCCTCTCCCTAAAAGATAAATACATCCCCTGGCTGGTGCCACAGTGGATAGGTGCTGGCCTGTGAACCCAAAGGTCACTGGTTCGGTTCCCAGCCAGGGCACATAGCCAGGTCTCCAGCCAGGTCCGTAGCTGGAGGTGAAAGGCAACCATACACTGATGTTTCTCTCCCTATCTGCCTCTCTTCCTTCTCCTCTCTCTAAAAAATATATATATATATATATATATATTTTTTTTAAAGATAAATACATAAAATACTTTTTAAAAATAAATGGAAATGCATAGTACCCCCCCCCACACACACACTCCACATCCCATTCCCCACCAGACTGAGTGAGAGGGTGGGCATCACTGTAACCTGCGCCCTCCCCCTGCCTTCCAGGGGTGCCGGAGGAGACAGACCAGAACCTGTCCAGCCCCGAGGAGGTGTTCCACTCTGGCCACTCCCGCAATTCCAGCTACGCCAGCCAGCAGTCCAAGATCTCTGGTGAGTGCCCGCGTGGCCCCAAGCCCTTGGCCTTCTGTACTCCCTGGCTGCCCCCTAATGAGCCGCCCCACCCGCTCCCCAGGCTACAGCACGGAGCACTCGCGCTCCTCCAGCCTCTCGGACTTGACGCACCGGCGCAACACGTCCACCAGCAGCAGTGCCTCCGGTGGCCTCAGCATGACGGTCGAGGGCCCCGAGTCCAGCGAGCGCGAGCACCGGCCTCCCGAGAAGCCCCCCCGGCCCCCCCGGCCCCCGCTTCTATCTGACCGCTCCTTTCGGTGAGTCTCACCATTCAGCGCTTTGGGGAACCCTTCCCAGTGGCTCTTCAGCCTTTGCCTCTTTAACATGAGACAGTGGGTGCCCGACTCGGGGTTGAACGGGACGATTCAACCGGTGAGCAAGCTCTCAGGGGCAGAGCATCTTGAGCCAGTAGTGCTCACTGCTGTGGTCATTGTGCCTGTCGCTTCCCTGACTGCTGTGACTGCTGCAGGCGGAAGAAGGACTCAGTGGAGAGCCACCCAACCTGGGTGGATGACACGCGGATTGATGCTGATGACATCGTGGAGAAGATCATGCAGAGTCAGGACTTCACAGAGGGCAGCAACACTGAGGGTGAGTTGCCCGCACTGGGTGGGCTGGGGTGACAGCGCCCCTGTTCTAGGGGCTCCCGCCCTGCTCAGCCTCCATCCTCCTCTGTGTCCCCACAGACAGCAACCTGCGGCTGTTCGTGAGCCGGGACGGCTCCACCACGCTGAGCGGCATCCAGCTGGCCAACAGGTAGGGGTGAAGGTCCAGGGTGGGCGGTTAGGGGTCTGTGGGAGGCATGGGCTGAGAGCAGGGTCTCTGGCACCTACTGACTGGCTGGAATGCCAGCTCTTGTCACCACGTTGTGACCTGGGCCAGTAGCTTCTTGGTGAGCCTCAATTTCCCCATCTCTCAAATGGGGTGGATGGCATCTCACCGAGAAACCTACAATGGCGCGTCAGGTTGGCTTTGAGGGCTCCATAGTGTGCCTAACACAGGGCGTGACAGAGCAGGGGCTTAATACCCTTTATTTTGGACCCTCCTTTCCCTTCCTCCTGGGTCTGGGAACCCCTTAAAGAGGATGAGGATGCCCTGCTTATTGGACAGGTGTTTGTTGAGCACCAGTTTCTCACCAGGCACTAGTTGAGGGGTGCTGGGCGTACAACAGTAAGCAACACAGTTTCTGCCCTCCTGACGTTCACAGACGGTGTGGTAGGATCACACTTTGGCTTGAACTTGATGTCAGTGTCCCCTCAATTGGTTATTTAGTGTTTCACCATGTACCTGACTCAGTGAATGGGTGGCGCTTCCCATACGCAGGTGTTGTGCCCAAGGCTTTTCCCCATGTTCTCATGGGCATGGCCGGGAAGCGCCCCTTTCACCATCCAGAGCCAGAGCTGGGGAGAGGATGCTGGGCTGCCCAGGGGCCCCAGGCCTGCCCGCTGGCGCTGCTCTGCTGACCCCTGCTGGCAAGGCTCGGAATTGCACCTGCCATCTCCCCATGGCCTCCTGGGTTGCCCCCATGAGGTGGGCAGAGAGACAAGGACCTCTCAGAAGGTTTGTGAATGTGCCTCCCTCTGAAGCGGGGATTCAGGGAGAAAAGAACCAATCTCTTTGGCCACAAGGTCACAGCAAGAGCAGCTTGCTGAGTCTGGAATGTCTGTGACCTCATTGTGGTCCTGACCCCGGTGGAAAGAGCTCCCAACCTTCCGCTGCCCTCTCGGCAAACCTCATAATCCCTCTGAGCCCCGCTTGCTTCACCGATCCAGTGGGGTGGGTGCAGTCCCTCCCACCAGGGTTGCTGTCAGGGTGGGCTCAGCACACCCCAGTGTGTAAGCCTCTGCTGCCCAGGAAGGGCTTGACGCAGCCAGCTCTGCGATCCCGTAGACTCTGAAACACTGTCCGTGTCACTGGGCAAGTGACTCGACCTCTCTGAGCCCTCTTTGCAAAATGGGGCCAATTATCAGAGCCTGCTTGTGAAGTACTTCCGCCTGGCCCGAGGAGCATTGAGGAGGCATGAGCTGACGTGTCTCTCCCTGCAGGGTCTCCTCTGGGGTCTACGAGCCAGTCGTCATTGAAAGCCATTGAGGAGCAGGTGTCCTGGCTGGAGAAGGGCCCTGCCTTTGCGGGTGTGCAGACCCGTGTCATTCCACGAGGGACCTTCCCCTTCGGATCACCATCCACGCTGCATCTCATCTGTGCCTCCTCCATGCACTCCGACCGCAATCCTGCCCCAAAGCATCATTCCATTGTACTCCCATCCATGCTGGGACCCTCCTGGCCTGCTGGGCCTGGGCACCACTGTGAATATTCTCCTCTGAACCACTAGAGGGCAGGACACATGGGCCCATGAAGTAGGTTGGCAAGACAAGATGGCCGAAATGCCCTGCTGGTGACTGACCTGGTCCCTCCATGAGGACATGCAGCAGATCCTCACACATGGAGCTGCTCATGGCCGAGGGGCCTCTTGCCCTGTCCCCCGCTCACTCTAGGAGCACCAGCTCAACATGCCCTGGCAGGGCTCTGTTCCATTGCCCCCTTGCCCTTGGGGGTCAGTTCACCCCCAGAATCCTGCCATTGTGGCCCTCTGACTGCTTAGTGCTTCAGCTCTCCCTTCCCTGTGCCCTGGGGGATCTGCTGGCGGCCTCCTCCTGGGAGCCAGGACCTCAGACCCCACCCACACTCCAGATTGAGACTCCCTCCCCCAGAGAATGTTCTCCTGCTGCCCTGGCAGCCTGCACTTTGCACACGCTTGTGTCCAGCACAGCCCCACTGGCCCTCGCCTGCCCTTCCTCCGGTCCCTCCCCAGGATTCCTGGGCGCTGCTTGCCGTGCATCCAGTGGCCCAGCTCTGGCAGCCCGCTGGCGCGGGGCACCAGCTCCCCTCCCTCCAGTTAGCTGCAGCTCAGGCCTGAGAGCCATGCTGAGAAAGGTCTGAGTTTCGATGGTTGTTCCCCTCTGCCCAGGGCTGGGACCTGAGCAGCTGGTTTCCTACAGGAAGCCGAAAGGTGCCTCCCAAGCCCTTGGAGGTCATGGGCCTGGCTGGGCTGAGCAAGCGCCACCCGCTTTCTCTCCCCTCAGGGTCAGTGGCCCAGGCTGGGGCAGCTGCAGGGGGGCAGGGGGGCTGTGACTGGACCAGCTGGAGCTGGCTTCCTGGCCAGGAAGACTCAGCCCTCCTCAGAAAGCATCCCCCTCTCTGGGCAAGGGCTGAGCGGGGTCCTTTAAGGAGGTCTGCAGCAGGGGGCAGTCTGGCCCTGCCCCTGCCCCTCACTGAAGCCTGCTCTGAGCACTTTCCTCCCCGTCCTCATTACTTGCTTGAAGGTAGGTGCTGGCTGCCAGCCAGTCTCTGGACAGCCTTCCCTGCCGCTCTTAATTTCATTCATTTTTTTATAAACCCAGCAGGCTGGTGTTTACTTCATCCTATACATTTTCTTCTTTTCTTTCTCCTCTTTTTTTTTTTTTTTTGGTAGGGTTCACAGTTTTGACATTTGTTTCTCCCCCAGGTGAGGGGAGGTGGTTGTGTTCTCTGCCCTACCCACTGGCCAGGTGCCCAGCAGGCTGGTCATCTGGATTGCGGGTCGAGTACTAGTTCACTCTCTGCTAGGGGTGGGGGTGAGGGTGTCCTCCCCAGGCTTGGGAGGGCCCCCTGCCCTTCTGCCCCAGCTGGCAAGATTTGGAGTCTTAGTCATAGAACCTCCCAGCTTTGGGACCAGAGCATTTCTAGGATTTTGTTTTTGTTTTTAATCACCTAACTCTCTTAGAAATTGAATGTTAGCAGGTGCCTGCCCAGGCAGGATGGAGCATTTGCTCCGGCTGGAGAAGGCTCTGGTTGGTTCTGTGGGTCCCTTGCTGTCCTATTGACACCTGGCACTTTAAAAGGGGACTGGCTACACTGTCTCCAGATGAATTGACTCCCAGAAGATGGGCGGAGGGGTGCCATCCTTCCCTCCCATGTCTACATGACCTCAGCCCAGTGGGAAGGTACATTCAAGGTAGTTTTGGTGTCTGATTCAAAATTCTGGAGCATTGGGCATAAAACAGCTGGCTTTGGTGCTACTGGGGAGACTCCCCCAAACCAAGAACCCCAGCCCCACTCTAGACGAGGTCTGAACTTGAGTTACCCCTGGAGACAGCCTGCCATATCCTCCCATGCCAGGCCCTGGGCCAGGGTCATTGGACTGAGGATTTGGCCGTAACCAAATTACTGCTATTGGGAGCCAGAGCCCTGACCTCACCCTGGCCTCGCCCCATGTGGGAGCCCTCCCGGCCGTTCCAGCTCAGTGAATTCCCACTAGGCGCCCACAGCTCCTGGACTTAAAAATTCTATATATAGAGAGACAGAAAGGAATATATTAGAGATATTTTTGGAAAGGAATTGGTCTATGCAATGTCAGTTCAGAATCTTGGAAGACAGTTTAACGTTTTTACTAGGAGATTTAAAGAAAAGAAATAAAGGCCTACAGTATTTTTAGATGTTTTTTTTCTGGCCACCCTACAAACTGACCAGATGGCATCATCAGCCTGGATGGAGAATGTCCACAGTCTCCTCTCTAGGGATGTGAGCAGGGAAGTGGGGGGAGGGGAGGTATTTTTTATGTTTAATTCCCCTCTTTTCTAACAGAATGTCGCCACCACCACACCCTAATCAGTGGGCTGTGTTTGTATCTCTGTCCCAGCTTCTGTAGAAAATAACATTGTAAAGGGAAATCAGCCTAGTGTCAGTGTCTTGATTTGGGGGGAAAAATTAAATGTTGCAGTTTTTGTTTGTTAATGGCATGTTGGTTCTTATTTGTCTTACTGACTGTGACTTTGGGGTCAGAGATAGCATCAGATGGAAACCAAATGTGGAAGGTGAAGGCTCTAGGGATGGGGAAAATGGGGTTCTCCCAGGCCTGGCTGAAGTTACAATTACCACCTTTATTACACCGCAGTCATGGGGTGAAAACTGAGGCCCAGAAGTGTGGTGTCCTGCCAGCCTTAGACCTAGTTATATTTATCTATAACTCATTATCTCATTATATATGTCTCATTATATTTAGAGAGAAGTACAGGGAAGTAGGACGAAAGAGAGAGAAACATCAATGTATGATTGCCTTTCACCTGCCTCCAGCTGGGGACCTGGCTTGCAACCTGGGTGTGTGCCCTGGCTGGGAATTGAACCAGTGACCTTTGGGTTTGCAGGCCAGCACCAATCCACTGAGCCACACCAGCCAGGAGAGCCCAGGTTCTAACACTGTTCTACAGACCTGCCTAGCTGCCAGGTGGCCCGAAGACAGACAGCTACCTGCGCCTCAGTTTTTTCAGCAGCAAATGATATTATAGGTCAAGTGGGAATGTTGGGAAAGTGGGTATACAGCTTGACCTGGGGAGGCATGGGGCATGTTCCCAATCTGTAGGCCTGGCCCTAGCGCTCCTTGCCCCTGTCTAAAGTTACAGAGGAGTCTTGCCAACCTCAGAAATGCAAGTCACTCTGGACCTTCAAAGAGCTCAGAAGTGGAGGAGGCCTGGGGGGCTTTGGATAGACCAGGAGGGACCAGACTACCAGACCTCATCCCTGCCACAGTGCTGTCTTATCCCCACCCCTTTTCAGTGCGGGTACCCAGGCATAGCCCCTGCAAACCTTGGGGGCTGATTCTCAGTCCCCCTTTTCAGTACATGCATAGAGAGGGGGAAAAATTGGCTCCCTGGCTCTGGCTGGTGTGGCTCAGTGGATTGAGCATCTGCCTGCAAACTAAATAAGCTGTCAGTTCGATTCCCAGTCAGGACACACGCCTGGGTTGTGGACCAGGTCCCCAGTTGGGAGCTTGGGAGAGGCAATTGATTGATGTAGCTCTTGAACGTTGATGTTCCTCTCCCTTTCTTTCTCCCTCCCTCCCCCACTCTCTAAAATAAAAATCTTTAAACAAAAATTAAAAAGAAAAGTTGGCTCTCAGCTGAGCCCAAAGTCTGTCCTGAGACAGGGAAGGAACTGGGCTACAGAACAAAAAGGTTTGCTACTTTGGAACACAGAAATACTAAGTGAAAAATCAGTATACAAAATGGTAGGAAAGAAACAAGGCTGCTCCCATCAGCTTTGGGAGAGCAGTCCCTGTAAGTCAGCGATGGGCTCAGACAACCCAAGGTCACAGGTGCTTTCCAGGTTCAGACCTGATCTCCCCCACCCCCCCCACCCCCAAATGCTGTGCCCAGTAGCGCTCCATGATCCAGAAGCCACCGAATCTCAAAGCCAGTGGGTTGACTCAGAGCTCCTATTCTGTGCAAGCTCGATTCCGGCACTGGGGACACACAGCAGTGACCACTGACCCTATCCTCAGTGGGCCAAGTTAAGTCGATCAGCTCCTTAAAATGCAGTGACAAGCGTCACTTGGGACCGTGCCGCACGGAGGAGGGAACGAGCCGCTGTCCAGCTGCGAAGGTGACTCCCCGTGGCTGTGGGGTATTCCCAGCAGCCAGCCCCGAGCTCCGAATCCGCAACTGAGGCCGGACCGCCCCCTACCCCACCCCGGCTCTCATGGGACGGGGGCCTCCAAGTCTGGGGAGGGGCCTGAGGACGCGCCCAGTCCGAAGACCTGTCTGGGCTGCTGCCTGCGTGGCCCGTGAGGGGACGGGGTTCACCCTGGGCCCCCCACTACAGAGAGGAGGTGGTAGTAAGGGGCCCGCCTCTGCCAGCCAATCGAAACCCTCCCCGACTCCGCAGATTCGGACCTGCCCCGCCCCTCCCTCTCCAGACCCTGCGGGGAACGGGTCTGCGGGGAACCCCCAGGGGATGGGTCTCGGCCTCGGGACCCCAGGTGCCGGTGTTCGCTTCACTGCAGACTCCAACTGTGATCTCCCGCCTGGGCTCGCGCGTCTCTGAGCCTCATCTTCCCCATCTCAAAAATGAGACTTCTAAGGCCCCCACCTCATCCCGCTCTGGTCTTGGGACTTAGATATATTAAGAAATGGGCTTTCCTGCTGGCGGATGCGGCTCAGTGGATTGAGCGCCTGGCCTGCGAATCAAAGGTCACCGGTTCGATCCCTGGTCAGGGCACAGGCCTGGGTTGCTGTTCCTCTCCCTTTCTTTTCCCCTCCCTTACTCCATCTCTAAAAAATAAATAAAAATCAAAGAAAGGAGGACAGAAAGAAAGGAAAGAGAGAGAGAGGGAGAAAGAAAGAAAGGGGCGAGATTGGCTAAGGCCACTCCAGTGTGGATTCTCAACCCTCTCGCATTACCTAGGGTTGCCCCACAATGCTCTTGAGAAACTACATTTCCCGACATGCAAAGGGAGAGGCGGAGCCTGTCTGTCGTGGATGGCGTAGGCCTGAGTCGCGTAGGGACTACGATTCCCTGCGTGCCACGCGGCTGAAGGCCAGAAGGGCCCGGAACCGGAACCAGACGTGGTGTGGTGCTCCGAGCGGAGCGCGGGGAAATGGTGAGCGTAGGTCTGAATATCGGGGTTGGGGGTACCTGGGTCTGTTTAGGAGCCGGGGCTTGGGCGCTCGGAACCGGGGTTGGTTTCTGGCCTGCCCATTGTACGGATGTAAACACCGAGGCCTGGCACTTTGCTAACATAGTCAGGCTGCGTCGCTCCCCTCCAGGAGCACACCTAAATGGAGAATCACTTGTCAATTGAGCCCTCCCTTTCCTCCAGGCCACAGGGACAGACCAAGTGGTGGGACTAGGCCTCGTCGCCATTAGCCTGATCATCTTCACCTACTACACCGCCTGGGTGATTCTGTTGGTATGTGTACTTACCCCGCCCTCTCTCATCTCCATTCATGGAGCCACTTCTATATGACAGGAGCTATGCTAGGTGCTTTACCAGAATCTCTCATGAAATCTCCTGAACAGTGTTATGAGGAAGATGTTAGTGCTGTCCCCATTTTATAGATGAGAAAGCTGAGGCTTAGGGAGAAAGGCTGGGCCCAAGGTCATATTCTTAACTGCTACAAGGAAAAGCCGTGTTCCTGATTTGGTCTGCCCCTGATGGGAGGTCTAGTCCTTCTGGGTATCCTGCTGGCTCCTGGGCATGATGGGTGCCAGTGAATTTTGTGAAGGCCTTTAGGATTTGGGGTGTGAGTAGTTGTTGGTTACTGCTTAAGAAGTGCAGTTGGAAGTCAAAGTCTTGCAGAACTTGGTAACCTTTGGAGGAAAATGTTGGTAAAGAAGAGATTGGAGCCCATGCTGGGAACCATTCCAGGCTTCCTCATGTATCCTTTTTCCCTGTTGGCTGTGAGGGCCTTAGGGCAAGTCCTTTATGTTCTGTACCCTGCCAGGTCCCCAACTTAGGGCAAGTGCCCTGTGAACAACTGCTAAATGAATGAGGGAAGGAAACAAAACAAGGCACACAAAATGCCATCATTTTAGAGAAAAGCAAATGCCATCCCAGTGGTGTGACGTCAGCCCCTGAGACGGAGGAGGTAGAAGGTAGGGTTTGGGGGAGCTGAGCAAGGCACAAAATGCTCACTGGTGCTCTCCCCTCGATGTCAGCCATTCATCGACAGCCAGCATGTTATCCACAAGTATTTCCTGCCCCGAGCCTATGCCGTGGCCATCCCGCTAGTTGCTGGCCTCCTGCTGCTGCTGTTTGTAGGTAAGTCATCATGCCCCTGGGCAGGGTGCCTGGGGGGCCCCATGACCCTCTCCCACCCCTCAACATGTGGTCAAATTTTCACTTGCTGGACTTCTGCTCCTTATTCTCAGTTCACCTTGGAGGTTCTATTCATCCTTTAGGGCTGTATTTAAGTCTTCAGATGCCTGGGGTTTACTGGACTATAATGGGATGTCTCCCTTTATCCTGTTCCCTCCACTACCACTGTCATTGGTCTGCGCACACCTCAGTTACCTCTCACCCCCTTATCGCTCTGGGTCATGATTCCCACACTTCTCTTGTCTCCCATGGTTTAGTGTGTAGGCATCCTAGGACTGTGTCTCCATCGTTCCTGTGTCTCCTTAGGCCGTGGCCCTAAGTTGGTGCTCAAGAAAGGGGTTTGGGCCCTGGCTAGTGTGGATCAATTGGTTGGAGCATCATCCCATAACCGAAGGGTTGTGGGTTTGATTCCTGGTCAGGGCACATGCTTAGGTTGTGGTTTTAGTCGCTATTCTGGGTGTAAGGGAGGCAAGCTGTCAGTGCTCTCTCAAGCTGATGTTTCTGCCTCCCTTCCTGTTTCCTTCCTCTAAAAGCAATGAAAAAGTCTTTAGGGGAGGATTGAAAATAACTAGATAAAATGATGTGAATGAATCAACAATCAGATAATGGAATGGGTGGATGTTGAATGGGCAGGTGGGTGGGTGGGTAGGTAGTTGGGTAGGGGGTTGCTGGTGAGTTTGATAGTTGGTGGATCTTGTATCCTGTAGGATCTGAAACACTAAGTGCAGCAGGCTGCTTTCTGAATGTATGTGGGTGAATATATGGCTTGATGGGTAACTAGGGAGGTGACCAGGTGGCCTGGAGGGTGGTTGGTGTGGGTCGCTCTGCCATGCTATGTGCCCTGCTCTGGCCTTCCAGCAGCCCCCAGCCTGGATCTTACCTGGCCTTTCTGATCTGTATATTCCAGGAGTGTTCATTACCTATGTGATGCTGAAGAATCGGAAGGTGAACAAGAAGGCTCAGTGAGGGCCCTGCGGGAATGAGGCTGCCGACCCCCTTCTCTGCCTCCCCTCCAGGGCATACCAAGAGTGGGGCCCGCAGGACCTGTCCACACACTGCAGCCTCCTCAGACATGGCGGCCCGGCAGACACCCCTGGGATGGAGCTGTTCAGGATTCAGCCCTGACTGACCGGAGCCCCTGCTCCTCCCCTGCTCACTGTTCTAGAGCCAGGAGGAAGGACCTGGAAGTCTCCCTCTCTCCCCTTCTGGCTCAGGGTCTGAGAGAGGCTGGTCCTCCCTACCTTACTTTCAGACCCCTGTCACTTTTTTCTTTGGGTTCTACCCTCATGCCTCAGTTTCCCTCCTGTCACCTGCTGATGTTGGAATTGGCAGGTTCTGAGGCATCAAGTCCTTTTCCTTCACGAAGGCAGCTTTCCCAGACCTGACAGCCTGAGACCCGACAGGACTTCTGAACCTGGAAAACCAAGGTGGGGACTAACAGGCCTCAGGCATGTTAAGGTGGTCACAGTGGGCCCACAGACCTCCTTCTCATGGAGGCCCAGCCCCTCAGCCCTAAACTGGCCTATTGAGGGCCAAACAATAAATGTTGATGGTGTGTTTGTCTCTGTGCCATCCCTCACCAGGGGAACTGGGCTGTAGGGGCTGGCAGCTGGCCACTCCATTGGTCTCAGGTCAGGAGACCCTGGTTTGGGCAGGGAAGTGCCTCATGTGCCTCCTGAGTCATCCCTGTTCTAGACACAAGATAAAGCCAGAACTGGGACAGCTGTGACTCCAACCCAGTGCAGCTCATAGCCGAGGGGTTCAGCAGAAGCATGACAATCTGCCAGACCCCACATCAGCCTTCGCCTCCCTTGTGTCAGCCCAGCTAGCCTGCACTAGTATTTTTGGGGTCCTCAGGCCAGTCCCCTAAAAGCCCAAGCCTGTTGTGCATCTTGACCAGAATCCCAACTTAACCTAGTTGGTGGCACAGTGGATGAGGCACTGGCCTGCAAACCCAAAGGTCGCTGGTTCAATTCCCAGCCAGGGCACATAGCTAGGTTGCAGGCTAGGTCTCTGGCCAGGACCACGGCTGGAGGCAGGTGAGAGGCAGCCAAACGTTAATGTCTCTCTGCCTCTCTCCTCTGCCTCTGCTTCTCCTCGCTCTAAAAATAATAAAATCTTTTTTTAATTAAAAAAAAAAAAAAAAAGCCCAACTTAGTGTAGCTCTGAGTGGTGTGGGCTGCTTCTGAGCCAGAGTAGGTCTTGGGGTTCACTGCCCTCTCCCAGCCCCCAGGCAAGGCTGCTCCCCTGGATTGTGGGTCCCGTCCCCTCCCGCTGCTGTGGCAGGAAGCCTCCTGTCTGAGGGTCCCACTCTGGAAGAGCCTCTGCCTCTCAACAAGCTCTTCCTGGTGCGACCTAACATTTCCCAGGCTCCCATTGAAGGGACCCTCCATCAAGCCAGTAATTCCAGGTCTGTGTTCCCACTCCCCTTCATAACCAAACTTCCCAAAGGCTTTCACACCTGCTGCCTGTGTTTTTTCACCTCCACTGTGCCCCTCATCAGGCATCACCCCGGGAGAGCTGCACCGCTCAACCAGTGAGGGGTGGTCACTTGCTCTTTCTTACTCCACCCACTGCCACACTGGCCTTTCATTTCCTGGAACTCACCACGGCCTTTGGCACATCCTGTTCCCATTGGCTCAACATACACCTCAAACCGGTTGTTTGTGCCAAGAGATGAGCCTTGCTTTGTTTCCACCCTCCTCACACCCCCATTCTAGGGGGAGGTTTAATGAACAAGTGAGCCCTGGCTGGTGAGGCTCAGTGGATTAAGCTCCTTCCTGCAAACTAAAAGGTTGCAGGTTTGATTCCTGATCAGGGCTCATGCTTTTGTTGCTGGCCAGGTCCCCAGCTGGGCGTGCCTAAGAGGCAACCAATTGGTGTTTCTCTCTCCTTCCCTTCATCTCTTCCTAAAAATAAGCATTTTTTTTTCCCATTATTTTTAGAAAGAGGGGAAGGGAGAGAGACATCAATGTATGGTTGCTTTTCACCTGCCTCCAGCCACAGACCTGACTGGAGACCTGGCTTGCAACCTGGTTATATGCCCTGGCTGGGGAATCGAACCTTGGGTTCGCAGGCCGGAGCCTTATCCACTGTGCTACCAGCCAGGGCTTTTATTATTTTTTTAAATGAACATTGTTAAGTATGATGAAGAGGAAACAAGGTGATGTGATCAAGAATGAGAAGGAACAATCAACCAAGGAGACAAGAAGGAATGAGGATCTGAGGAAAGAGAGAACAGCCCTGAGGTGTGAAAGCTTTTGGTGGCTGAGGACTAGCAGGGAATCCCTGTGGCTCTGTAGTGAGTGTAGGGGGAGAATTTGGGGTGTGGCTGGAGAGCGGGCAGAGGTCTGGGACCATGGTGGGGAGGGGTTCGATTTTGTTTCAGTGCTGTGGGAATACCTACCCTGAAGACTAAGCAGAAGAGTGACATCATCTGGTGCATGCTTTTTAAAGGTCTCGCCAGCAGCTGTGTTCCTCTAATTCACCACTAAATCCTCCAAGCGTAGCACTGCGCCTGGCCCGTAGTCTGTGTTAAAATACAGCTGTTGAATGAATGCATGCCCCAGCCCTCCTGTGTGACCTGGAGGTCGTCACTTCTCTCTCTGGACCTCAGTTTCCTCACCTGAAACACGTGGGTGGGGATTTCACACCTGAGTATGTGGGTGGGACCGTATTTAGCTTACCTGCCACCCCAAACAGCCTTGGGACTCCGAGTCCTCCACTCGAGGAGCGGAGTGGGGGCGGGGGTCTCCCCTCCCCCGGACCACAGCCAACGCGCGTGGCCCCACCCTGCCCAGGACCTTGGTCCGAAAGGTGCTGCAGCTCCGGGGGCGGGGCCGCAGGCGACTGCTGGTGGCTCCCGCGTGGATTGGGTGCAGCCGTGACTCGCACCGCGGTATTGGTCGTTCCAGGACCAGGGGCGGGGCCTGGTTCCTGCCTCTGGGCGGCCGCGCAGCGTGGGGATGCGACCAGAGCCGAGAAGCTGCTGCGGGGGTCATGGCCGCGCCGAGCCCGGGGCCCCGAGAGGTAGGTGCGCACCCGAGAGAGGACGAGATGAGGGAGGGTTTGGGAGAAAGAGCCAGTCCTCCCTCCCGGTATGGGGTGGACACACCCCCGTCCATCCGAGCCCTGGAGGGGTCCTGCACTGGGCGGGGGCCAGGACCCGCCCCACGTGGAAACCGCAGGTATGAAGGGGGAAGGTCTGGCAGGTATCCCTGCAGGACTTGTTTTTTCATGGGGAAGATGGAGATGATAATAAAAGCTCCTCTTTTATAGGGCTGTCAGGAGGTTAGTCTCTCAGACAGTGCCCGTCACATGGTGGGTACCCAGTACTAATGGGTCAGCGCCTCTGGTCCCAGCTCCGTGCTGAGTTGCCGACCCGGCCTAGAGGAACTCAGCATTGATGAGTGGAATATATGACTGAATCACTGGCATCACACACAACTATCAAGGGTTCCTGTGCACAGAGCTCAAACTCAACAGTAACAGCGGCTAATATCTGCCACGATATGGAGAGTTCTCATTTGTAAAATAAGGCCTGGAGGATTAGATGACAGACCTAAGGTCACACAGCTGGTGAGAGACGGCCAATCTTGGGCCAGGTGTAGCTGCAGAGCTGCATGCTCTCCTAATGCTAATAATAACCATCACTCTGTTTTTGGAATGTTGACTTCATGCCAGGGACTGTGTGGCCCCTCACAACCAGTGAGGTGGGTACTAGGATTATCTGTATTTTACAACTGAGGAAACTGAGGCGGAGGAGGGCTCGGAGTAATGCAGAAGGGACTCACAACCATGCCTTTCTCCTCTGTGACGGTGCCACCAGCTCATTGCTTCTTGTGCCCTCTGCCACCAGGTCCTGGCTCTCTCCCCCGAGGCTGGACGCAAGGCAGCTACCTCAAGTTCTGGCCGCCGTGGCCTTCTCTGGCGTCTACGAGACAAGCAGCTGCGCCTAGGCCTGTTTGAGATCAGCCCGGGGCATGAGCTGCACCGGCTGACATGTATGATGCAGGCAGGGCTATGGGCTGCCACCCAGGTCGCTATGGATCACCCGCCCATAGTGAGTGGCTGATCTGTCCTATGCACCAGTGGCAAGACTGAGCTGATGCCCTGTCTGGCTAACACTGTAGAGGAAATTGGGGACTTGGTGCAAGGAGGGAGGGACATTCTGGGGTTGAAGCTGAGGCCAGGAAGCCAGAAAGTCCAGGATGTGTTAGGGGTATGAGGAACCACCCTGACCCAGTTGGTTAGTAGGTGACTCTAGGTGGGCCTCTGCATCTCTTGGGGCCTCAGTGTCCCCATCTGTGTAGTGTATAATGACTTGGGGGTGGGTATTGTATTTCTTGGTCTGAGTGAGGGTATGTAGTTGAGAAGGGACCGTACCCCCACCCTGCAGTATGGCCCATCCTGCCGGGAGCTCAAGCTGGGGATAGGCTGGCTCAGCAGAAACGGCTGCCTAACCACAAGCTCAGCAGTTGGACAGGCCTGGGTGAACACGTGTGTTGTGCGCACAGTGTGATCGCATCCCACAGGTACCGGGAGAGTGTAGGAGCCAGGGAGGGGAGTCCCCTAGATCTCATCGCCTGCTGAAAATCATCTTCCACAGATCCCTAGTACTCGTTATGGCCTCCGGACCCTGCTGGTTCAGCCCAAGGGCCAACTGTCCAACCTAATTCACACTCCATTCCTCCCTCATTCACTTTAGTCACTTGCGCCCTCCTTCCCTTCCTGGTGGCCACCAATGCTGTTCTCACTGCTAGGAGCACCCTCCTCCTCTCCACTACCCTTCAGCTTTCAGCATACAGGTCATCTCTCCCAGGAAGCTTCTGGCCCTGCCACTCTGAGGCTGAGACAGGCAGGTCCCTTGGCTTCAAGGCCATCACCTTCTACTGGGATGGCATCCAGCTTCACTGGGCCAACGTGTGTGTCTGGGAGAATGTGCCAGGTGCTAGAGACCCAGCTCTGGATAAGATATATCTAGGTCCTACCTCGGGTCACTCATTCCCCTTCCACCCCTGGGACAGTCTGCAGCCCCCATCTGACCAATTCAGACACACCCCAGGCAGTCCCTATGTGCTGGAGGAGTCAAATTGGCTGAAGTGGGTGAGGCCAGGTTTGGAAGCCAGGAGATCCGGGGTCCAGGAGTGAGGAGCTGAAATTTGCTCCCTCCTTGCAGGGGCTGCCCTCTGAGGACGATTTCTCCGAGGTCCTGACCCAGGCTCACGAGGTAGGAAGCCTCAGACTGCTGCATGGAGGGGATGGGTACCATCTTAGTTCTCTCTCCTCAGTTTCGCCATGGGTGCAGGGCCTCAGGGCCTTCAGGAAGGGTGTGGTTCCCTTGACTCTCACACTAGGGCCAAGTGCACACACCTGGGCCCCAGCAGACACTCTTGGGGTTGCTCTTCCTCCCCTGCAGGGCTTCGAGCTGGGCACCCTGGCTGGCCCAGCATTCGCCTGGCTGCGCCACTCCCTAGGCCTGGCTGAGGAGGACTATCAGGCCGCACTGGGGCCCGGTGGCCCCTACCTGCAGTTCCTGAGCACCTCTAAGAGCAAGGCCAGCTTCTTCCTGTCGTGAGCTGGCAGCAGGGGTGGGGAAGGGGTGGGAGTGGTGTCCTGGGGTGGCATTTGGGGAGAGAAATAGAATGGTCAGCTCAGGGCGGGTCCTAGCCAAATAGGGGTCAGAGAAGAGACTGAGGGCGAGGGCCTGGCCCTGGGGAGACAGAAGAGGTCAGGGAGCCTGGTGGGAGCTGCTCCAGCCCGGCCTAGGCGGTGACCCCTCCCTCCCACCAACGTTCCCCCCCACCTCCCGCCTTCAGCCATGACCAGCGATTCTTTCTGAAGACCCTGAGGCGCAGGGAGGTGCGGGCGCTGCTCGCCCACCTGCCCCACTACGTGCAGCACCTGCAGCGGCATCCCCACTCGCTGCTGGCGCGGCTACTGGGTATGGTCTGCCAGGGACCCGAGGCTGCGGGACATGGGGGGGAGGGGTGGGGGGAGCGAGGAGGGGGTGGGGAGCGAGGAGGGGAGGGGCCGGGGGCGGGGCAGTTCCAGGATGCGGGGCGCCGGGTACCTGGACCTAGCTGGGTGGAGGGGACTGGACTGGAGGCGGATCCGACTCTGGGCAGAGTTCTGTACCCGGTGGGTCCTAGGTGGCGGCGGAGGTGGACCGGGGGGCCGGGGGTCGGGGCCCAAAGGAAGCGGGGTTGGGATTGGACAGTCCTTGGGAAGGGCACGTGGGCGTGGCGATGCCCGAGGACCAGGGTCTAGAGGTGGGTTGAGTCGAACCCCCACCCAAACTGAGGAAGGGGTCTGGTGCGGCGGCTCGGGTTGCGGCGAACGAGGAGGCGTAGCCTGGAGCTGGGACTAGGTGGTTTCGACCCTGGGTTGCAGAGTTTGGGGCCCCTCATCCAGCGCCCTCTCCCCTTTCCAGGAGTGCACAGCCTGCGGGTGGCCCGGGGCAAGAAGGTGGGTGAGGCCAAGGCGAGGGGATCGGGCCGGAGGGGCTGCTGCAGGGTGAGATCCTGTCCTTCCTCACTCCCTACCCCTGTCCCCAGAAATACTTCATCATCATGCAGAACGTCTTCTATCCAGCTGGCCGCATCTCCGAGAGGTGAGTCGGCCTCCCAGGGCCTCCATCCCACTCGGAATGTGCCAGGGAAGGACCCACATTCACTAGATAGATGGCAAAACTGAGGCCCAGGGAAAAAGGACGTCCCCAAGGTCTCCTGGTGGGTCAGAGACAGCGATGCCCACGACCAGCATCTCTTGAGCACTCATTATGCTTTAGGCACTGCGATGAGGGGAGACGTTTGCATTCGTTGTCTTCATTCCCATAACAACTCTGAGGGGTAAGAGTTGTTATCACCCCCATTTTATAGATGAGAAACCGAGGAGGAGGGCCACACTGCTCCTATGTGAGGAGCAGGGATTCCAGCCCAGCCTTTGACTGCCTGCCAGGCCTGACTTTGTCCTTCCTCAGTGAGGTTCCCCATTAGTGTTCCCCCAGGACCTCCTGTGGTTGGGCCCCTGTGTGGGGTGCTGAGAGTCAGGCACAGGCAGGGATAAAGCCTGGACCAGGCTTCCAAAGGCCTGAGACCAAGCCCCTGTTCTGCCCTTTCCTTACTGTGCAGTCCTGGGCAAGTCAAAGAAACTCAGAGCCTTTGTTCTCTACCACAGGAACAATAATAGAATGTGGTTGTGTTGAAGATTTGAACTGTTACCCAGTGGAAGCTCTCCTTTCTTTTTTCTTTCTTTCTTTCTTTCTTTTTTTTTTTTTAAGATTTTATTTCATTATTTTTAGAAAGAGGGGATGGGAGAGAGGCAGAGAGGGAAAGAGACATCAGTGTACGGTTGCGTTTCACCTGCCTCCAGCCACAGACCTGACTGGAGACCTGGCTTGCAACCTGCTTATGTGCCCTGGCTGGGGAATCGAACCTGCGACCTTTGGGTTCGCAGGCCAACGCCTTGTCCACTGTGCTACCAGCCAGGGCTTCTCCTTTCTTATTACCACCTTGTAAGAGTCCCTGCGTATCTCAAGTCTGTGTAAAGCTGAATTCCGTCATATCCCTCCATTCCCCTCTCCTCCAGGTATGACATCAAGGGCTGCGAGGTGAGCCGATGGGTGGAACCAGCCCCTGAGGGCATCCCCCTTGTCCTGGTGCTGAAGGACCTCAACTTTCAGGGCAAGACCATCAACCTGGGTGAGTCATGCAATCAGGGTGAAGTTAAGAGGGTGTCCTTGGCACTGCCCTCTGCCCAAGTCATTAAGAACCCAGATTCTGGAGTCAGGCAGAGCAGGGTTCAAGTCCTGGCTCCACAATTTACTGGCTGGGTGACCGAGGCAAATCACAGACCAGTTTTCTCACCTGTGAAGTGGGGCAGCACTAACACCTGCTGTTTGGGGGCAAATGTGTGGGGAGCCCTTGCACCTTGCCTGGCAGGACCAGCACTCAGGCGGAGGTCCTGATGCTTCAGCAGGGCCCCAGCGGAGCTGGCTCCTCAGGCAGATGGAACTGGACACCACTTTCCTTCGGGAGCTCAATGTCCTGGATTACAGCCTCCTGATGGCCTTCCAGCGTCTCCAGGAGGATGAGAGGGACCCAGGCAGCCTCGTCTTCCGCACAGCCAGGTGGGCCCTCCACAGGGTTAGGGCGGAGAGCCGCCCAAGGGCAACCTGGCCACCACGCTTACAGGGTCAGTTGGCTGGGGTCCCCTGCAGGAGGAAGTGGCTTTACCCCACACACACCCCGTCGGTCCCTAGGTCTGTGCAAGGGGTACAGAGCCCGGATGATCCCGGAGCTCAGAACCGCCGGCTGCTGCCCGACGCCCCCAACGCCCTTCACATCTTGGATGGGCCCGAGCAACGCTATTTCCTGGGTCTCGTGGACCTCGCCACCGTCTACGGGCTCCGAAAGCGGCTGGAGCACCTGTGGAAGACCCTGCGCTACCCCAACCGGACCTTCTCCACTGTCAGCCCCGCTGTCTACGCCCGTCGCCTCTGCCAGTGGGTGGAGGCGCACACCGAGTGAGGGCGCAGGCCGCGCGCTCCCCCGCTGGACAGTGGGTGCACCTTTGGACGTGTGTTCCAGCCTGGTCAGGGGAGCGGGTTGGGCTCCCATCGCCTGCTGTTCCCCGGGGTGGCCTCCAGAGGGCAGAATCCCCTAACTAATACGCCACAGCCTCTTCTGAGGGAGTTGCTGGGCCTGGCATTGTGCCAGGGACTCCCCCGCATTAGCTCATTTAATCTTCAAAAGATGCTATTATTCTCTTTTTACAGACCATGAAACGGAGGCTCACGGGGTGAAGGGACTGAGCAAGGTTACTCTGCAATAAATGCTGAACGAGGACTCAACTGCCTTTTGGACTCAGGAGCCTGTATTCTTGCTCCTCAGCTCCTACAGCCCTGTCCTCCCTGCTCTGGCAAAGTGGGAAGGCTGAAGGCTCCAGCCCAGGGCCTTTGTCTTCCAGATGGGGAAACTGAGGCCCTGACCCTTTAAGGGGGGTTATGCACAGGTAAGTGGCAAGGCCAGCTCTAGAACCCAGGTGTCCCTTCCCCTCCCCACTGGCTCAAGGAGGGCCCCACCAGCCTCCTTCTGGGGGTTGAGGCCTCACTCCTGCTCCTCTAAGGATGCAGGTGGGAGAAGGTAGAGTATTGAGAGACCTGCAGCTCTGGGATGCACTGGACTGGGATCCACTCTTGATCTTGAGTAAGCTCTGCCCTTCTTTGATAGTCATGTTTCTCATCTGAGAAATGCGGGCAGGGGTTGGTGGGCAAACCAAGGGCCCTGGCCAAACAAACATCAGCAGGAACGAAGACGCAGAGTACCTGCATAGCCCTTGATCATTCCTTCTCCCTCCTCCAGGAGACTCCAGTCCAGCCTCTGACATCAGTCCAGTCTGACCACGCCCAAGCGGGCCTTTCCTGGTGCTGCTCTGGGACCTAGCTGTGTGACCGGGGCAAGGTGCTAACCCTCTCTGTGCCTCAGAGGTCTAATCTGTAAGATGGAATAATGAAAATAGACATCATGAACTCATTAACTATTTATTGAGTATCTATGTGATAGGTCCGATGCTAGTTTTGGAGGACCTGGGGATGGAGTGAAATGCAAAGATTTCACCTTCACAGAACTCTGGAGTGTGGGGTGGTGAAGGAAGCAACCTGATGTAACAAAGCCTTGTGAAGGAGCATGGAGCTTGGGCAAGGGGCCCCCTCCTAAGTATAAGATAGGGGATGGTTTCTAACCTCTAAACTGAGAGCAGAAGAGTTAGGTGCAGCTGTGGGCTCCCAGGCTAAGAGCAGAGCAAAGGGTTGTGGTGAGAAAGAGCATGGTATTTGAAATAAAGAAATATGTCCCACCCTGGCTGGTGTGGCTCCGTGGATTGAGTGCTGGCCTTCGAGAACCAAAGGGTTGCTGGTTCAGTTCCCAGTCAGGGCTCATGCCGGGTTGTGGGCGCGTGAGAGGCAACCACACATTGATGTTCCCCTCCCTCTCTGTCTCCCTCCCTTTTTCTCTCTCTAAAAAATAACTAAATAAAATCTTAAAAAGAATGAAACATGTCCCTGTGATCAGGGTGGAGAGTGGATGTGGACGGTGTGATGGGAAACTGTGGGCCAAGAGCTGAGCCCCAGGACTGGATGACCCTGGACCTCGGGAAAGCCCCTCGGCTACAGCAAACAATGGCTGTTGGGGAAGGGAAAGGAAAGGGAAAGCTTATGCTATGGGCCAGAAGTGTGGGCTCCTGGAGGTACAGGCGCAGATACAGCTATAGATACAGATATGTGATTGACATCACCCCTAGTTACTTGGCTGACCTTTCGTGACAACCTCCTGGCTAACAAGCCAGGGAGAATTTCTTGCTCTGACTCAATAGGAAGTTGAGACATCGGGTGTGCTCAGCTCATCGCCTGCCTGGGAGATGGGTGGGTTGTGGAAACTCACTGGTGGGAGGGAGGGCAGCACAGCAGGGAAGGGGTTTGGCCTCCTATTTCCCTAGGGTCTGGATCCACAGGGCTGAGTCAGAGCCCCAGAGTCCTGAACTCCTAAGAACGGCTCAGCCCACCATGGCTGGTATGACTCAGTGGATTGGGTGCTGGGCTGTGAACCGAAAGGTCAGTCACCATTTGATTCCCAGTTAGCACATGACTGGGGTGAGGGCCAGGTCCCCCAGTTGGGGGCATGTGAGAGGTGATCAATCGCACACACTGATGCTTCTCTTTCTCTCTTTCTCTCTCCCTTCCCCATTTTCTCAAAATAAATAAGGAAAATCTGTTTCAAAAAATAAGAAAGAAAAGAAAGAATGGCTCAGCCCCTCGCTCCGTTCAAACCTGAGGCTGGACAGGGAAATTACTGGTCCAAGATTTAACAGGTTCACAGGGCCCAGGTCTCCTGGCTCTCCTAACTTGCTCATTCAACAACGTCGTGTGTTCTAGGCACTGCACAGGTGCTAGAAATGTACTGAAGACATGGTTGGTCTGACTGCCCACATGGAACTTAGAGTCTAATAGGTGGATAGACTTCAGGCAAGGAAACCGTAATACACGGGATGATTTCCAAGCATGACAGTATTTGAAAAAGATAGGTCAAGGTGGGACAGGAAGGATGCGGGTGCAGTTTTGGACAGAGTAGCTGGCAAGGAGGTGACATTTGAGCTGAATGACAAGAAGGAGCTGGCCATGTGACTAGAGCAGTCCAGGTAAAGGATACCAAGTGCAAAGTCCCTGAGGTAGAAATTAGCTCAGTGTGTTTTGGGGTTGGAAGGGTGGCCAATGAGGGTGGATGGTGATTAAGTGGGAGGCAGGAGTTCTAACTGTGCAGGGCCTCGGTCAAGGTAAGGAGAGTGGACTTTTTCCGAAATCAAATTGAAGAGCTGAAACTGTGGGACTTCCCAGTGTCAGTCTGTAGAAATAGGATTCTCTTCTGCTCTGGGAGCCAAGGACATTTGGGCATGCCTCTGTCTCTGTGTAGCCCTCGCAAGGAGGGAGCTGCCTCTCTTCGGAAGGAATTGTCACTTCACCAGCCATAATGGATAATGAATGAGTCCATAGGGGACTTCTCACCATTGTTGCCTAGTGGTTGGGTCTATGAAAACAGAAACTTGATGGCTGAACCCCTGAGGGAGGCTGAAGGGCTCTGGATTTGGGCACCCACTGTGTGCCTTGCCGTGTGTGAATGAGGGACCACAGAGAGAGACTGAACTTGGACCACTACCCTTGTGGTGTGCCCAGGTTGGGAGGGGAGACAAGCAGGGTTTGCCTATGGGCAGGGCCACTTCCGCAGGATGGGGAGAGGCACAGAGGCCTAGAGCACCAGCTGAGTGCAAATATCCAACATGAAGACCCCGAGGTTGTGCCCCGCCAGAGCCTCTGAGAAAGAGGAGCCTGAGCTTTGAATTGGGGCCAGAGCAGCAACACAGGTTGGCTCCCAGACCAGGCCCTGCAGGAGGTAGCGGGGGTGGTAGGGGTGGTAAGATGAGCTTTCTGGCTAATTAAGTATTTTGTAAAAACAAACAAACAAGAACACTTTAGCCCTGGCTGGTGTGGCTCAGTGGATTCAGTGCCAACTTGCGAACCGATGGGTCACCAGTTTGATTCCCAGTCAGGACACATGTCTGGGTTGTGAGCCATGTCCTCATTTGGGGGCACTCACGAGGAACCTGATGCATCTCTTGCACATACATGTTTCTCTCCATCTCCTTCTCCCTCCCTTCCCCTCTCTCTAAAAATAAATAAAATCTTTTTAAAAATCACTTTAAGTGGAATGTATGCTTTCCACTTCACAAGCTACCCCTCCCCACTGTCCTGTATCTGCCCCTTCAACCCTTTCTGACCCCTAGGAGGTAAGTGCTGTTTTTATCCCCACTTCACAGAGGAGAAGAGCTGAGATTCAGGTGATAGTCAGAGACAGCCCAGGGAGGTTTGCACAGAAAATATAGGATGCCCAGTTCTATCGGAATTTCATATTTTTAATTATTATTGTTTATCCAAAATTTGAAAGAAACTGGGTGTTCCATATTTTGCTTGGTTAATCTGACAACCCCACCAACTTCAAACTCAAGGCTGCCTGATCCCAAGCTGCTGTTTAAGTTTCCTACTAACCTCCCAATTTCAGAAATGGAGGAACTCAAGTCTGGATGGTCAGGCAGCCAGGGCTGAGTGGTTCTGACACCCTTTAAGTCTTTCTAGTATGAGCCACCCACTTCTAGCCTGGGCAAGTATTTTATTTTTATTTTAAAACATTTCATTTATTTATTTTAGAGAGAGGGGAAAAGAGAGAAACATCAATGTGTAGTTGCCACTTGTGTGCCCCCAACTGGGGACCCAGTCCGCAACCCAGGCAAGTGCCCTGACTGGAAATTGAACCAACAACCATTTGATTCGAAAGCCAGCACTCAATTCACTGAGCCACACCAGCCAGGTCTATTATTACTTTTATTTTAAAATATTTTACTTATTTATTTTCAGAGAGGGGAAAGGATCGGGAAAGAGAGAGGAAGAGAAACATCAATTGGTTGCCTCTCCTACAGCCCCCAACTGGCAACAACCCGGGCATGAGCTGGACTGGGATGGAACCAGCGATCCTTTGGTTTGCAGGCCAGCGCTCAACCCACGGAGCTACCCCAGCCAGAGCTATTCTTATTTTATTTTACTGTCTTTTTTTGTTTGTTTGTTTGTTTTAAAATATTTTATTCATTATTTTCAGAGAAAAGGGCAGGGAGAGAGGAAGAAAGGGAGAGAAGCCTCAATGTATGGTTGCCTTTCCCCTGTCTCCAGCTATGGACCTGGCTGGACACCTGGCTTGCACCTGGGTACCTGCTCTGATCGGGAATTGAACCAGTGCCCTTTGGGTTCGCAAGCTGGTGCCCATCCACTGAGCCACACCAGCTAGGGCTATTTTTATTCTTTGATTGAATTTATTTTCCACCCAGTCCCCTAAACGCCTTCCGTGTGACAGCTATCAGTCTGTTCTCTGTATCAATAGTCTGTTTCCGTTTTGTTTGTTTACCTTGAGTTTAGACAAATAGGGAAGGGTAGAAAAGACCAGATAAGTTGCTGAGCTCAGACCCCGCCCCCGGCTGCTGAGGCCCGCCTCCAGCCCCGCAGGCTCCGCCCTCGCCCACAGGGAGCGCCCCGGGCCGCGCACGTCCCTCCCTAGCCGCGGGGCCGCGCTCGTAGGCCCCGCCCCCGACGCTCAGGCCCCGCCCCCAGCAGTCACCTCCCCGAGTTCGTAGGCTCCCCCCCCCGCCGCCGCCGCAGCCTTGAACATTCTGCTTCTAGCTTCCTGGAGCCGCGGCAACCGCGCCGCCTCTGCCCCGGGGCTCCGGCTTCCTTCCCCGCTCGCCGGGCGCGTGGGCCATGGAGCTCCGAGCGGTGGATCAAGAGCAGCCGGCGCGTCCCACCTTGCTCGCCCGGTTAGCTCCTGGCTGGGGGAGGGGGCGGTAGAAACAGGGAGAGGAGCGGGAACACTGCCCTCTCTCGCCCCAGGCCTCTCTCCCTGTCCCGCGTGTAGTGAGGTAGAAGGGCGGGTGGGAGTCGGAGCTCCTGGCTCCTGGTTCTATCTGAGCCAGACTTGTTCGGTGACCTTGAGCCCAGGGTTCCCCCTCCCTGCCTCTCCTTCCTCATCTGCACAATGGGATTGGGGTTGGCGGAAGATTTCCCAAAGGTTACGGATTCCAGCCCTTTACGAATAGGGCCAGTGCTGCCTGGTATTCAAGGACTTCGATATTCAGAAGCCATTTGCCTTGACCCCAGCCTATGTAGCCCTTCCGCTGCCTCAGTTTACCGGGGCAGATTCCTTTGAGGCCTGAGAACCAGCTCTGGGTTTCTGGGTCCTGACCAGTATCAGGCTCCCACCCGTTCCCAGCCCTGGAGACTGCAGCCCTCTTGCTGCTGAGAAGCAGCGACAGCATGAAGGCTCAGGTAAGTGGGAAAAATAAAAGATCACAGGGGATTTGAAGGTGGCTCCTGGCATAGCAGCGTCAGTAGCCTCACCCACCCAAGACTGATTGTCTTTAATTTTTTTTAAAAGATTTTATTCATTATTTTTAGAGGGAAGGTCAGGGAGGAAGGAAGAAAGGGAGAGAAGCATCAATGTATGGTTTGCCTTTCACCTACCTCCAGCTACGGACCTGGCTGGAGACCTGGCTTGCAACCTGGTTAGGTGCCCTGACTGGGAAATGTACCAGCAACCTTTGGGTTGGCCGGCTGGCACCAATCCACTGACCCACCAGTCAGCGTTGACTGTCACTTCTGACCCTGCTTCCTGAGCTGAGAAGGATGGACCGTCCTCAAGGTCCAGCTCTGATCTGGCAGGCTGTGTGGCCCCGGACAGGTGGTGTTCCCACTCTGGCTTCTGCGCCTTGTGCCTTTCCCCTGTAAATGGAGATAATCATGCTACCTCCCCTGAGCACGCAGGGATCACCCGGGTAAGCCACCTGCCTGGGAGCGGGCTCTGATGTGAGAGTTCAGTTTAGCTGCTCCGTACTTGGTTCAGGAGCCCCTGGTTGTGGGAGAGCCCTAGATGTTGGGGGAGGCAACCACTGCTGCCTGAATTGAGATCTCTGGGTCCCTTGTGCACAGGGTGCTGGGTGCCAGGCAGAGCCTGAGTCCTCAGGGGCTGTATGTTCCCCACTCCGTTCCCCACTCCGTCCCCCAGCTGGCCACACAGAGATTTATTTTTCAAAGTGATACGGTCTGTGGACCCAAAAGGTTGTGCCTCATTGGGATATGCCTGGGGGTCTAGGTCAGGGGGATGGTGGGGGCTTCTTTTCCATCTCCGGTTTTCAAAAAGCACCAGGCTGCTGCTAGGTGGTTTCTGGCGCATGGCCAAGGGACCTGTGTCTTAATAGGCTTGGAGAAAATTAGAGCCAAGAGAGGCAAAGTTGGAAACCAGAGTAGCCCAGCACAGGATGACATCCCTCCTCGTGACCCCCGACCAAACCAGGCTGCCTGTCCTTAAAGGCGTGGAAGGGACATCACAAAGTCTGCCAGCAAGGCCAGCCCTCTAGTAGGACTCCTTGGTACCGTGGCCTTCAGCACATGGTTTCTAGAGGCAGAGGCCCTGGACAGCAGCTTTCAGTTATTGAAACCATTTTTTGGATGACCCTTCCCTCACATCCCTTTCTTGACCTCCTTACTCACCTAGACTGCTGACCCAGATCAGGATCACCAGCTTGGCGGACTGCCACTGAGTCAGCTGTGGGGGGAGGGGGGCAGGCATGACGGGGGATGGTCACACTGGCAGCCTCAGTCCAGGGTCTGAAGGAGATTGCCCTGCTGATGATGGGCACTCTCCTGTCTTCGTGTGCACAGCCATTTACAGTATACAGAGCACTTTCACCACTGTAAGTTCGTACTGCAGGTGTTACTGGCTCCTGTTTTGTAGAGGAGGAAAGAGTCCCAGAGAGGTGGAGAGCCATACCCACGGCTGCACAGTGCACCTAGGCTTCTGGTTAAGAGCGTGGGCTCTGTAGCTTGGATTTGAGGTCTCGCTCTGCTGTTTTCCTACCGTATTGCTTTGAGTTACACACATCAACCCAAATGGGTTTTCTCTAGAACGTAGAGCTCATCACCAGAACCTCTTGTAGTCTGACACCGTGGAAGCCCAGAGGAAGGGGACTTTCGATTCTGCTCATGTTCTACCAGCTACTGAACTGGAGTTTGGACCCGTGAGGCTGGGATGCAGCCCCCTGTAGAAGCTTCTAGGAGCCCCAGCAACCCTCACTCCCACCTCATGACTGCTGTCTCCCCAGGGACGGTTCCTGCTCATCGTCCTGTGCTCCTTGGGTTTCTTTGCTGTCTACATCCTGCTCTGCTGCTGGGCCTGCCTGCCCTTCTGCCTGGCCTCCTGCCTGGGCCCTGACCCCTCCACCAACTCCAGGCCCACCGTGCCAGGGTCCCTGCACTTCAGTGGATATAGCAGAGTGCCAGATGGGAAGGTGAGTCCGCCAGGCAGCATTTTTGGGGGCAGACCAAGGACTACTCTGGGGAATAGTGAGAACTGGGCTCATGCTAGGTCACCCTGAATCTGGGCTGGGCTTCTCTGCTTACTGGACATGTGATGTTGAACAGTCGCTTCATGTCTCTAAACCCCAAGTTCTAAGAGGAAAAATTGGGCCCTGGCTGGTAGCACAGTGGATAAGGTGCCGGCCTGTGAACCCAAATGTCGCAGGTTCGATTCCCAGCCAGGGCAACATAACTAGGTTGCAAGCCAGGTCTCCAGTCAGGTCTGTGGCTGGAGGCAGGTGAAAAGCAACCATACATTGATGTCTCTCTCCCTCTCTGCCTCTCTCCCTTCCCCTTTCTAAAAATAATGAAATAAAATCTTTAAAAAAAAGGAGGAAAAAATTTTTAATGATTTATTTATTTATTTTTAAATGCTTTAATTATTTATTATTTCTTTTGATAAAGAACGGGTTCTAAGGCCCTGTCTGGTGGATAAGGCACCAGCCTGCGAATCCAAAGGAAGCTGGTTTGATTCCCAGCCAGGGCACCTAACCAGGTTGCAAGCCAGGTCTCTAGCCAGGTCCTTAGCTGGAGGCAGGTGAAAGGCAACCGTACATTAATGTCTTTCTCCATCTCTGACTCTCTCTGTTCCCCTCTTTCTAAAAATAATAAATAAAATCTTAAAAAAAAAAAAAGAATGGGTTCTAAAGATTTTATTATTTATTTTTAGAGAGAGGGGACAGGAGGGAGAAAGAATGAGAGAAACATCAGTGTGTGGTTGCCTATCACATGTCCCCAACCAGGGACCAGGCCTGCAACCCAGGCATGTGCCCTGACTGGGAATCAAACTGATGATCCAGTTGGTTTGTAGGCCAGCACTTAATCCACTGAGCTGGATTAAGAGAGAGGAGAAGGGGGGGAGGAAAAAAGGGAGAGAAACATTTGTGTGTGAGAAACATTGATTAGTCGCCTCTCACACGTCCCCAGCCAGAGACCTGGCCCACAGCCCAGGCATGTGCCCTCACTGGAATTGAACCAGTGACCTTTCAGTCTGGGGGACAATGCCCAACCCACTCAGCTACACCAGTCAGGGTGGAAATGGGTTTTTTAATTCGACAAATATTTCCTGGCTGCTGTCAGCTGAGTGCAGGGGAGTGGCCGGCCCCCTGGAGCTCCCATTCCAGCCTGGAAGCCAGACCTGACATCCTGGTGATGGGTACATTGTGTGCATTTTTAGATTTAACCGTTAGCTCACAACCCATTTGTTGAACAGGTGTGTGCTTAGTACCTCGAATGTGCCTTGCCTTGTGCTGGTGGGGATAGAGATGACACAGCTAAGTCATCAACCCAGAGCTCTTTCTCTTATGGGAAGACAGGGACACCGGAGTCCAGGGTAATAAGGTAGCTGTGCCCCGCCCCCCAGTACCCACCTCCCCAGCTCTGCCAGCTCTGCCGGGTGAGGTTTAGAGCACTTTACACACCCCACCCTGGTTTCAGGAGCCCCCCATGGTAGGTTTCTCAAAGGCACCCTGCCTTGACACCCAGCACAGGAAGCTTCTAGTTCTGAGTTGGATGCTCTCTGCATGTTGGTCAGAGGGGGGCGTGCTCAGGGCCTCTGGCTTGGAGGAGACCTGTTTCGAGTCTTCATTCCTCTGAGTCACAGTTGCCTCTTCATCTGGAAAGGATGGTGACTGTGGTTCCTGTTTCTGTAGTGCTGCTGTGAAGGTTCAACTGTGTAACTCACGGTCAGGATTCAGAACTGGTGCCATGATTTGGTCAAGAGGCAAAACCTCGAGTGCCCCACAAGTTTGTCCAGATGGGACAAATGCTGAGGTGGGCTGGGTGGACCCTGTCCCATCTTTCGTGGTGGTGACCATGTTCATTTCAGACACGCAGAGCTTATGCGCATGTGGGCTGTGGCCAGAGCCTCTAGGTTTAAAAGAAGCAGGAAATCCAAGCCTTGAATGTCAAGAGGGCGGGTTTGTATAATTAGGGATTAATTACATATTTTAAAGACTGTATGTAGGACAAGCAGAACACCTCCTGAGGCTGGTGGTGACCTTGGATCTGAACAGACCCCAGGTGCCAGGACAGGCTCAAACCGAGGGCAGAAGGAAGTCTTGTTCTTTATTGCCGGGGGTTGGGAAATGGTCCCACGAGTTCTTAACTCAATGTGTTGGATAGGAAATGCCCCTGAGTGGGATACGGCATTAACTGGAATTAATGTTCCATAGCCTTTACAGGGCTTTGTAAACCTGCCTTCCCCCAGGTGGGTGCAGAGGCCTGGGGTGGGGAACGAGTCCGTTTCTGGAAGTCTTGACCCCTGACCCTGAGTGAGTGTTTGCTGGCTAGGTGGCTCAGCTTCTGCCTCTTGGGGGTTAATGAGATGGGGGTAGGACCCTCACTGTGCCCTGGCTCTGTGCCATAACTCTCTAGACATTTTTAATTGAGTCCTCACAACCGATTAAGTAGATACTATTCTTATCCCCATTTTACATATAAGGGATTTGAAACTCAGGGACACAAAGTGACTTGCCTAAGACTGCACAGCTAGGAAGGGACAGAGCCAGGATTCAGGCTCAGAACCAACATTGTCATGGGCACTAAAGACTCTCACTGCTTTTACTTCTGAAACTGGACACATGAGTGAGGGTTGAGTAGAGGAAGGAATGACCTAAGAGTGGTTTTGAAAAGCTGAAGTTTATGTTTACTAAACATAGGCACCCATATATGACACCCAGCCTATGCCAGGCATTCACTACTCCAAGTGCTTTCTGAACATTTGCTCATGTAACCCTAATGAAGACTTCATGGTCAGGGGCTTGTTAGGGCCTCAGCATAGGGACAAGGTCTGTGAATATGGCTAATATAGAACCTCAGATCTACTGCTAGCTCCACCTGCCCTGCCTCAGTTTTCTCGTCTGTAAAATGGGTTGATAGAGTACTTAAATTTGACACAGGGGTCAAGTGAGTCAGTAGGTGTACCCGGGGGAAGTAGCAAGGGTAGAAGTTAGGTGCCATGCCTTTCTCTTTCTCTCTCTCGTCTTTCCCCTGTAGCCGCTGGTCCGAGGGCCATGCCACAGTTGTGCCGTGGTGTCCAGCTCAGGTCAGATGCTGGGCTCAGGTCTGGGCACCCAGATCGACGGTGCTGAGTGTGTGCTGCGCATGAACCAGGCGCCCACCGTGGGTTTTGAGGCAGACGTGGGCCAGCGCAGCACCCTGCGCGTGATCTCACACACGACTGTACCTTTGCTGCTGCGCAACTACTCACACTATTTCCAGCAGGCCCGCGACACGCTCTATGTGGTGTGGGGCCAGGGCAAGAACATGGACCGCGCACTGGGTGGCCGCACCTACCGCACCCTGCTGCAGATCACCAAGATGTACCCGGGCCTGCAGGTGTACACCTTCACCGAGCGCATGATGGCCTACTGCGACCAGGTCTTCCAGGACGAGACAGGCAAGAACCGGTGAGCTGGCCTCCTGCTGGGGTCTCCCTGGTGGCTGAGGGTCAGTGGTGACGAAGGGGGACGCTCAAAGGGATCAGGAATCAGACCGCATTCATCACATTGTCACCGAGGATCCCAGATGGTGGTGAGGGGTATTTAATCTGGTGAGCACTGACCAGTGTGGGGATAATGTCTGGGAGCTCTCCCCTCTAGAGGGGCGCTCAGGGATCTGAATTGGTCTCTGAGGTCCGTTCCAGAAAAGAAAAGGAGCAGTTGCAGCCCTAGCAGCCCTCTTCATGCACCAGGCACTGCGTTTAGCACTTTGCATTCAACATCTGATTTTATCCTGGCTTCCCCCTCCACGCATGGGCTCCTCCCTGCCCCTTGGCTCGGAAAACACAGCTGCCAGCCTCCAGTTTTCTACCCAGTTCCCCTCGTTCCATCACCTGCCACATACGGTGGGGTCTGGAATTCCTAACAGGTGTCACCGTCCTCCCCTGCCCTTGCTGCACGCCCCCTGCAGTCCCTGCTGCCCCTACAGGCTGAGTTCCAGTCAGCCCTGCAAAACCACCCCAACAGTCACCTACCCTCGACCCTACTGCAGCTTCTCTTCACATGGAGAATAAAGTCCAGACTCCCACCCTTTCCCCTCCCCTAGCCCATGAGCCTCATATGATTTGGCCCCTGCCTGCTCTGCTCCAGCCTTACCGGCTGTCTGGGCTCCCTCACACACCCACACTGGTTTTCATTTGCATGCCTTTGCATACATGGTTCCCTCTGCCTGGCATGGTCTTCTTCCCTGAAACTTCCCCCTGACTGACCTTTTCTTGCCATTCAGGCCTGGGTGGAATGTCACCTCCTCAGTGAAGCCCTCCCTGACCACCCCATCTGATGATCCCCTGATACTCTTTGTTCCTTTGTTACCATGTCTTTTCAGTGGTTCTCCCCCAGCTTCCTCCTCCTTTGAGAATGTTAGCGTTGAGTGTGGCAGATTCCTGGCCAGCACAGGGTCTGGTAGGTGTCCAATTTGAGTGAATGAACCACCTCATGATGGCCTCTGTAGAGGAGGAAGTGAGTGGCTCTCAGCTGGAAGAGGAACCAGGGCTGATGTTGTGAGACAGTGGAGGCCTGGGGTGGCCATACAGCCCCTTGTTCTGAGTTAGGCGTGGAGGCATGGAGCACTGCTGGTCTGACAGTTCCCCCCCCTCGCATAACTACCTATAGTTATCCCCACATCACAGTTGGCCCACTGAGGCTCAGAGAGGTTCACGAGCAATCTGGTACCCAGAGCAGGGGCAGGCTTCAAATCAAAGACCATTTGACTCCAGGCAGCCCCCTTTCCCACTTTCTTTCTTGCTTTCTTTTTTTTTTAGGATTTTTTGAAAAATTCATTGCTTTTAGAGAGAAGGGCAGGGAGGGAGGAAGAAAGAGGGAGAAACTGTATGGTTGCCTTTCACCTGCCTCCAGCTACCGACCTGGCTGGAGACCTGGCCTGCAACCTGGTTATGTGCCCTGGCTGGGAATCGAACCAGCGATCTTTGGGTTCGCAGGCTGGCACCACTCCACTGAGCCACACCAGCCAGGGCCCCTTTCCCACTTTCAGCCACTGCTCTGCTGCCTCCTGCTGTCTCCCCAAGATTGGTCCCTTAGATCCAGAGAGGATGTGACCAGGCCCCACACACCATTGTCTAGAGGTGTGGTCAAGCACTGAGTGGGTGGTGAGAGTCCAGCAGGCCTGGATCTGTGTCCAGTGTCCTCCCTCGGCCACTGCTGGCCTTGGGCTGACTCTGTCTCCTTCCCAGCCTCCCCTAGGAACCTCCCTACAGGGGTCAAGGTGAATGGCTCTCGGCAGGGAGGGTAACCAGTGCAGAGCCTTGAGACTATTGAAGCCGGAGCCTCCACAGGCCCCTTGCTCTGAGTGGAGGGGGAGGCAGTGGGCTGACTCTGCTTCCCCTCCCTGCTAGGAGGCAGTCAGGCTCCTTTCTCAGCACCGGCTGGTTCACCATGATCCTTGCCCTGGAGCTGTGTGAGGAGATCGTGGTCTATGGAATGGTCAGCGACAGCTACTGCAGGTTAGGCCAGCCAGGCCGTGGGCAGGAGGGGAGCCGGGGAGGCTGGGAGGGCCTCACGCCAAGGACTAGGAGCCGTGGGGCATAGGGTGTGTTAGCTTCCCCGGGGTGGCGGAAACACAGACATCCCTGGAACTGGTGCCCCGGGGGAAGGGCTCAGCCTCTGGGACAGGCTGGATGCCAGCCCCACTCCGCCCATGTAGCCTTGGGCCAGCCCCACACCTCCCAGAACCTTTGTTTCCTTATTGTGAAAGAGGGAAAACAGTCACACCTTCAGAAGGTTGTGGAAAGGCTTACAGAGAGAACAATCCACCGAAGTACTTACCACTGCAACGTTGGGGCCGATTATATAACAGTGATCTATTACTCCTAAACTTTTACTTTTGCTATTCTGTTTCAACACTGTAGTAACTATCAAGTTCACAAAGCCTCGTGTTTTCCCCTCTCTCCTCTTTGGAACGCATTCGTGCAGCAGCGGGTGAGGTGGCAGGAGCCTGAGTGTCGTCTGCTGACGCACCTGGCCGTACCACCCCCGTCACGGTGCTGCACAAGCCCTGCCTCAGCAAAGCACTTTGTAGTGTTCACTGTTTTTCAACATTGATTCTAGACAGAGAGAAAAACAGCAGTTCATTGTTCTACGTTATTTATGCATTCACTGGTTAATTCTTGTATGTGTCCTAACTGGGAAGCTAACCCAAAACCTTGGCATATCAGGACAATGATCTTACCAACTAAGCTACCTGGCCAGGGCACTCTTCATCGTTTTGACCTGTGAACTCAGCCTGGAAGGTGGGTATCACCATTCCCATTTTGCAGATGGGTTCTTGAGGTTTACAGGGTATGTCTCTGGTCTGTAGTCAACCAGCTTGTGAGAGGTACAGCTAGGACTCGAACACTGGCCTTTGGGGTCCGCAAGCTCCCTGCCCCTTCCCTGACTGTCCTGGCGTCCCCTGGGACCAGGCAAGGGACTCTCTGGGCCTGTAGAACTGGCAGGGGTGGCCGAGGTAGGTGAAGGATGTGGTAGGAGGAGGGACAGTTCCAGTGCCCCACGCCTGTCCCTGTTCCCTACCCCACAGGGAGAAGAACCGCCCCTCAGTGCCTTACCACTACTTTGAGAAGGGCCGGCTGGACGAGTGTCAGATGTACCTGGCACATGAGCGGGCACCACGCAGCGCCCACCGCTTCATCACTGAGAAGGCTGTGTTCTCACGCTGGGCCAAGAAGAGGCCCATCATGTTTGCCCACCCGTCCTGGAGCCAGTAGCCCCACTGCCCAGCCGGCCACAGCGCCTTCACCAGGCCTCCGTTCCACTCACACTCCATCAGAAACATTTAGTTTATGCATCCTGCCTCTGCCCCAGGCCGGGTGGACCTAGCATTCCTTCCTGCCCTCCCCGGGGGACACTTGGAGCCATCTCGGGCCTCCAGACTTGAAGGGGAGAAGAGGGGGTCCCTGGGACCTTTGTACCCTCTTCCCATCCCCATTCCCCAAGTAATCTGAATCTTAATTTTGGGGTTCATCCCACTTTGGGGTCTGTCTAGTGGCCTTTGCCCCCAGGGCTGATGGTCCCCCTCTCACCAGCCTGGTAACCTTCGACCTTGCACCAGCCCTGGGCCTTCCTCCCTACACTCCCCTCCACTCACTTTTGGTGCCACACCTCCCAGGCTGCCTGCTGTTGTCAGGGCAGCCAGCGCTTGGGGTTTGTTGGGCAAAGGGGCCTTTGAACTGTGACTGCCAGGGCCAGAGCGTACGGGTAAACTATTTTCTGGAACCCAGTCTCCAGTGTGGTGATGTGCCTGGGGGTGAGGACTGGAGCTGCTGTCTCTGTCACAGTCCGGGAACCTGTTGGCCTGAAGGCAGGCCAAGTCCTGGGTCCCCTCCCCTAACGCATTTGCCTGCCTCTTTCTTCCCCAAGAGTCAGCCCCTTCAGGATGGGAAGGAAATTTCTCCCCCAGGGTCAAATTCCTTGCCAGTTAAATTTCCTGTGTCTGAGGATGCATTTATTTATTTAAGATTTTATTTCATTATTTTTAGAAAGGGGAAGGGAGAGAGGCAGAGAGAGAGAGAGAGAGATCAATGTATGGTTGCCTTTCCCCTGCCTCCAGCCACAGACCTGACTGGAGACCTGGCTTGCAACCTGCTTATGTGCCCTGGCTGGGGAATCGAACCTGCGACCTTTGGGTTCGCAGGCCTGCGCCTTATCCACTGTGCTACCAGCCAGGGCTAGGATGCATTTATTGATGAGAGAGAGACAGAGAAACATTGATCAGTCACCTCCTGTACTTGCTCTGACCAGGTACCGCACCTAAAACCTAGGTATGTGCCTTGACTGGGAAGATGCTCCAACCTATGGGGCCGCGGTGGCTGGAGCTCAGGTTCCTAACTCTGGAGTTGGTTCTGCCGTCAGGGAGGAAGGCTGGGAGGAGGGCCAGCTGGAGGCTTGCCTTCGGAGCATCAGTCTCCTCTCCTGTGAAGCAGGAAACGCCGACCCACCACAAACAGCAAGGGTGCCGCTATCCTGGCAGGGGGGCTCGCGTTAGTCTCCTTTACAGGTGAGGCGGAGCCCCCAGGCGGGCCCAGGTCCGGAGCGGAGCCTGACTCGCTGGGCGCTGAGCCAAGCGGCTGGAAAGAGCCCACAGGCTTCACCACCCCTCCCTCCCTCTACCTTCCTTCATCTGGAGACCAGGAGACTGACTAACAGACAGGTGCCCACACAAGGCTGTCAGCAGGGACGGAGCTCTGGGGTTCTAGCTTCCAGCTCCTGGGGTTCGCCGCTTGGGTGTGTGACCTGTGGCCTTGGCCCTGGCGGCCCTACACTCGCTTAGCTGACTTCTCTGCTGATGCTTGAAATTCTAGTAAGTTTCTTTAAAATTTGTTTTTAGGGGGAAGGGACGGAAGGGATAAAGAGAGGCAAAGAGACATCGATGTGTCTGACGTGCAAGAGACATCAATCAGTTGTCTTTCTCGCCCCCAGACCGGGGCCTGGCCCACAACCCAGGCAGGTGTCCTGGCCAGGAACCTAACCGGCAACCTTTGGGCTCCCAGGCCAGTGCTCCGTCCATTGAGCCACACCAGCCAGGCCTGTGGGGTTTTTTTTTTTTTGGTTTGTTAATTTCTTAACAAGGAGATGTACACTTTTTTAATTACTACGGTTGTCCCATATTTCCCGTTTCTCTCCCCTGCCACACCCATCCCTGCCCTTCTCCCAGTCAATCCCCACCTTGTTGTCCATGTCCATGGGTCATTTATGTGAGTTCCAGGAACTATAGTTTTTCTTTTTCTTTTTTTAAAGATCTTACTTATTTTTAGAGAGAGGGGAAGGAAGGGAAAAAGGCAGAGAAACATCCATGTGCTGTTCTCTCATGCACCACCAACTGGGGACATGAGCCTCATAACCCAGGCACCTGCCCTGACTGGGAATCAAGCTGGTGACCCCTTGCTTTGCAGGCTGGCACTCAGTCCATTGAGCCACACCAGCCAGGGCAGGAGCTGTGCGTTCCTTTCGCACTAGACCCCACAAGTGAAGTAGCAGGTCAAGCATGCTATAAGGAGTCTGGGTGACCTTCTCCAGAGAGGCTAGAGACCTGGCATCTGGCCACAGCCCTGCATTTTGTGCTCTGCCTCCCCCACCCAGTGCCAGGCAGGCCCAGAAGGTTCTGCAAGTGTGGGAGGAGGACAGCCCTGGGGTAGGGAAGGGAGCAGGCTGGCAGCGGGACTGAGCAGCTGTCCTGGCGCAGTGGTATCTCTGAGCAGGTGTGCAGCAGGGGGAGGGGTGGGGTATAACCAGGCAGGCCGAGGACGTGGGTGCAGACCTGGCCTCGTTCTGTCTCTACTTCCTGCCAGGGGACCTTGGCAGGTGACCGGCTCACGCTGGGCCTCAGTTTCCTCATCTGTAAAAACGTTATCCCTACCTCACAGGATTATACACATTTAGAGATGGCACCCGTAAAGTTCCTGTCCCCAGGGCTGGCACTTGATCTACGGGGCCACCTTTGCTCACCCAGCCATCGTCCTCAGTGGTGATAAATGGATACGAAGACTTCCCATCCAGATCAGCTCTCCCTGCTCACAGCCTCATCCTTGGGTTCCACGGCCCAGGGTACACTGATTCTGATGGACCCAAACTCAACCCCTTCCCAGGTGGTTGCCTCATCCTTCGTAATATACTGGCTTTGCCCTGGGGCCCAGTGACAAAGGTGTGTCTGTCCTCACCCTGGCCACTGGGCGGGTGTTTACTGCTGGGTTGACCCAAATAATGGGTATTTCTGGGCCCTGTGACATGGCAGCAGCCATCCACCAGTTACTTCCTCCAAGAAGATGACTTCCTTCAGATGGCTCCTGCCTGGTCTGGTGACTGGCTGTAACCTGTGGAAGACTCGCTGAGGACCCCCTATTCTGCCATTGCAGTTCCTACAGTTTCTGGGGGAAGGGGGAGTTGGGGCAGGAGCCTTCTCTTCATGGGGGTCTCCTTGGTGTCATCCTGTCCCCTTCATCCCTGCAGCAGCCCAGCTCCCATTCTCACCTGAGGCCAGAGAAGAATCCCGGTGAGCCCCAAGCCTGGAGGGGCCTCTCCTCAGAAGGAACTTGGGGCCAGGCCAGGAATTCATACCAGACCTCTATCCAGGTAAGGAAAGGAACATTGGTTCTTGTAGATACTGGCCAGCACCCATGTCCAGGTCACTTAGGCCAGTCTGACCGCTCCCACCTGTGCCGGGAAGACCCAGGTACTTCTTCGTTCCAGGCCCACTGCCCAGGTCTTAGGAACAAGTGTTCATGAGCAGCCGTCACCTCCCTGTGGCTCTCACCACCCTCTCTTCAGATGTCCACCCCTACGGCTCCTCCTCAGCCCAGAGGGAGAGTCTGGAGTCCAGGGCCTGGCTCTGCCCAGGACCCATGGGGAGCTTTGGGCAAGTCCTGTTGCCTCTCTGGGCCCTGGTTTCAGTCTCTGTAAATTGGGAGCTGGGGTGGCAGGTGAGGAGGTTCTGAGGACCCTGTGGAAGGGGAACATCCTGACAATGCCAAGATTGCTAAGGGGCCAGAGAAGCTCACACTCAGGATCCCCAGCCTGGAGCAGGAGGGGCTAAAGCAAAGGCTCTCTTGCCCCAGACCATAGAGGACTGGCTCATGGATGGGGGGAGCACCAGGAAAGTCCTGGCAAGCTGCGTGTGGGCACAGCTGGGGCCCCGGAGCAGAGCAGCTTGCGGTGATTCAGCTCAGGCATCTGTGTGCACCGAGTCTCACTTCCCCCTCTAGAGAGTGGGTGAAACAGTACCCATCTCAGGTTATTTAAGGATTCAGAGAGGTGTGTTTGTAAAGCGATTGTCACAGGAGGAAACATGACACATGGGAGCTGTTGTTTTTCTTTAAAAATGTAAAAAAAGAAAATCGATCTTGAGAAAAGGGAAAAGGGAGGGAGAAAGAAGGGGAGAGAAACATCGATGAGAGAGAGAAACACCCTGGCTGGGGACCAAAGCCACAACCTGGGTATGTAGACTTTCTGTTTGCAGGACAACACTCCAACCAACCAAGCCACCCTGGCCAGGGCGGAGCTGTCGTTTGTTTTTAAATTCTTACTCTTATTGAAGTGGTTGCTATTGTTCTTGGGGCTGTTTGATGAACTCAAAAAATGTTTGAAGGCTTGGGCGAGAAATGGTAAACATTTATTTAAGAGTCTTAAGGCTCGCAGACTGGAAAGATGGTCAATACCCGGTGTTCCAAAGAAGAAAGAAAAGTTGAAGGCACTTAGAGTAAAAAGTTCATTCTTGAAAAGAATCACAGCTGCCTCTGCCTCCTCAGCCTCGAGATGAGTGTCAGATGGTAATCCTCCATGACCGGTGCTCAGGATGCAGGCTGTCATGTGATCTGGATGCATGGACATCCTTCCTTAGTCCTTAGGGTATAATCAGAGGGTCATCCGGAGGTTTGGTGTATATACAAGGCATTGATGCAGGACTGGAAAGTTCAAAAGTTTATACTCCCAGTAAAACAAGAATAGAATCATTACCTCATACCTCAACCTTATCAATTTTAGTAATTTAATGGCTTGACTAGAGTGACTCCATTTAATTTCTCACACTATTCCTCAGAGCCCAGGAAAAGTAAGCCAGCCCCACAGCAGAACCTCCTGGAGTAAGCCTGGGCCCCAGAGATGTCGCTGGCCATCACAGGTCTGGATTTGGTCCAGGAGCTGGGCTGCTGCACTCTTATTTCCAGAGGGAATTGGCCTGGGTTAGGACGAAGGGCTGGAGACCAGATGTCCCACCCCAGTGCAGCCTCCACCTTGCCAGGTGACCTCTGGCAAAGGGCTCCCCTTTTCTGCACCCCAGCAGTTAGGTTCATTAGGCTTCTTATCTGACACCCTTCTCTGTGGTTTAACATGCTGGCAGGCAACAAATGGGGAACACGGTTAGGCGTGAGGCTTGGGCTCAGGAAGCAGATGGAAGTGCACACCAGAGGAGCAGGAAGCCCTGAATTCACCCTCGGCCCTCCCCACTGTCCCCCACTACCTGGTGGACCTTTTCTCTATAGCACAGAAGCGGAACCTTGCCTCTCCCCCTTTTGTTCTAATGAAAAACAAAATGATGTTATTAAGTTAGTCCAAAGCAAACAACCGGGAAGTTTATAAAGCAGAAAGTGAAGGTAGCACCCACCCCATCCCATCCCACGTCCACTCCCCTGGGGAAACTATTTTCCTACCAGTATTCCCCACAGATTCTTCCAGACACCTTCTGTGTTCATTTACATATATGCTTCAGTAGTACTTTAATTGTGTAGATATACTTTGAAAATATTTTATTTAGTGCCCTGGCTGGTGGCACAGTGGATAAGGTGCCGGCCTGCAACCCAAAGGTCACTGGTTTGATTCCCAGCCAGGGCAACATAACCAGGTTGCAAGCCAGGTATCCAGCCAGGTCTGTAGCTGGAGGCAGGGGAAAAGCAACCACACATTGGTGTTTCTCTCCCTCTGCCTCTCTCCCTTCCCCTGTCTCTGAAAATAATAAAATCCTTTAAAATAAAAAATATATATATTTATTTTTGGAGAGAGGGGAAGGAAGGGAGAAAGAGGAAGAGGAACATGAAGCCTGAGAGAAATATCAGCCTTACCTCCAACTGGGCATCTGGTCAGCAACCCAAGCATGTGCCCTGACTGGGAACCAAGCCAGCGACCTTTCAGTTCATAAGCCAGGTCTCAATCCACTGAGCCACACCAGGCAGGCAGTTTATTTTTTATGTTAAAAATGTTTTTAGCCCTGGCTGGTAGCACAGTGGTTAAGGCGCCGGCCTGCGAACCCAAAGGTCGCAGGTTCGATTCCCCAGCCAGGGCAACATAACCAGGTTGCAAGCCAGGTCTCCAGTCAGGTCTGTGGCTGGAGGCAGGTGAAATGCAACCATACATGGATGTCTCTCTCCCTCCCTACCTCTCTCCCTTTCCCTCTTTCTAAAAAATAATGAAATAAAATCTTTACAAAAATGTTTTTAAAAAATTAAAAATAATTTTAAATGTAAAAACATTCTGTAACCATTATCTTAAAATTTTTGGAAAATACAGCTAAGCGAAAAGGGGGAAAAGAAAGCAGTTCATAATCTCATAATTCCAGAAATAACCTAGTTTCACTTACTGTTCCTTTTTTTCTCTTTCTAAATACTGTGGTATGCACAGATGACCAGACCCTACTAGAAATTCACATCCCTCTCATATCCCTGCCTCCCTGACAGAGACAACTTGTGTTCTTGACTTTTGCTTTTAAAACTTTAATCCCTCTGATAGGAAAAAGCTATCTTTTGTCCCTGGCTCTGAGAGGTGGCTCACTGACTGCTTTATGCACAAACAATGTTATGTTGTTCATTTGTTTTCTGAGATTTGTCTTTTTCACTTCTTACGCCTCTAAGATTCATCCTTGTCATTGTAGCTCATTCATTTCCCCCTGTTATTTAATATTCCACACTGTAAGCATATCATCAAGCAAAAAATTCCATTCTCCTGTTGACAAATGGGCTTCCAGTTAAGTGTTATTTCAAGCAATGCTGCTATAACTTTGTTGTGTACGTGTTCAAAAATTTTTCCAGCGTATACACCCATGAGGGGAATGCACATTTTTATATCTTTGTTTTCCAAAGAGATGATAGAAATGCACTTCTTCAACTTGTTGTTTTGTTTTTTACTTCAACATCCTGTAAATACCCCGGTCAATTCTCTGTCAGTACACATTGATCCGGCATCATTCATTTTAGCGGGGCTGTACCTTTGTTTATCTCGCCAGGCCCCTGTCATGACTCCTGGTTATTTTTCACCATCCCATTAAATGAGGTGATGAATACTACGAAAATCCTAAGAAGTCAACAACTGTTTAATCCCAGAGGCAGGCGGGGGAAGGGGAAGCAATGTGCCAAGGCCACACAGCTAGAGAAAGCAGACCTGGACTTGAATCCGAGGTGGACCCTGAGTTGACTCCTGGGTGCAGGGCTCTGGAGCTCCTGGGTAGGGCGGGCCAGGAAAATGTTCAACTGATTCAAGCGCGGTGTGCTCTGGGTCTCAGTTTCCCCATTCCGTTCGCGGTGACAATAAAGGAAGGTGGAAGCGGGCATGATTTACAGTAAAGGGCTCTGGAAGGCTGTTATTTTTATTGCCACTACAGGGCGCAGAGTAGTAAGAGAGTCCCTCACTGGGCCCCGGCCCAGGGTCACTTACCCCGCATCCCCCTACCCCTTCCCCGCACCGCCCGGGGGCGGAGCCAGCCACGGCCCCTCGAGGCTCCGCCCACCTCCCAGGCCCGAGCAGGAGCGCGAGTTGCGGCGCTAGGACCCGGCGGCCCCAGCTGCGGCGGGGCCTGGGCAGCGGAAGGTGCGCGGACTAGGCTCTCAGCTCCCGGCGCCATGTGAGGGGGCTCGGGGGCCGCGGGGGGCCGGGCGCTCCCCCCCCGGGAGGTGAGCGGGTGCCACGTGGAGGCGGGCATCTGGGAGGGGGTGCTGCTCGAACACCGGGGGGAGGTCGGGAGTCTCTGGGGATGGGGAGTGATGATGCGGGTGCCCCCGGGGCTGCTCTAGACCCACTCCCTAGGAAACCGCGACCAGTGATCCCCTACTCGTACCCAACGGCTGTCGCGGGATTCCCGGGGGCCTGCTGCCTCTGTCTACACCATTGGAGCTCTGGGACCCCTGCCTCCTTTCTCTTCCGAGCTGGGGCTAGGACTCCGGACCCCTGGAGTGCGGGCGTTGGTGGGGTCAGCGCAAAGTGGGTGCAGAGGATGAGTCGCTCCTATCCCAAGTGGACCCACAAGCTCGGCGCCCCCTATTTGGGAATTAGGTACCCCTCCCCCTTCTCCCTGGAGGCCTCCTCCCGCGCGGCTCACGGGGGCGTCCCAACAGTGGGGTAGAACTCCCCGGGCCGCGAGAGGCGAAGCCTCCCGAAAGAGGGCAGAGTGTGGCCCCCGCCCTTATCCCGCAGACTCAGCCCAACTGCAGGGCCCACTTTGGGTATGAGTCCACACCCTGCCCGGTGCTCTGGGCTGCGGTCGCCCCAACAGGCCTGCCTCTCATGCCAGGCCAGGTGGTGGGCACACACTCGAGGGCCTCTGCCCTGGGGTCTCCTTGAGGGAAATCTTGGCCCTGGGCTGCTCCCTAGAAACAAGGCCTCCCCAGCAGGTGCTGGACACCCCTGCAAGGTACTTTGCCTCTCTGAACCTCAGTCTCCTCATCTGTGAAATGGGGAGTAAGAGCCTCTACCATGCAGCGTTGCCAAGAAGACTGAGTGGGTGATGCTTAGTTATCTCCCATGCACATTTCTGATCTGATTGAAGTTGCTGGGCTAGGGGTCAGAGGAGGAGAGAATGTTTCGCTGGCAGACATTGTGAGGAGGGCCTTGTACAGTAAACAGCTGCAAACAGCTGCTGGCACTGACCTAGCACATGTGAACCCTGTGCTTTCCTTGCCATACGGATTTGAATCCTTCCAACATGCCTTTAAGTTACCTACTCATTACTCCATTTCACAGATGAAGGAAGTGGGGCTCAGAGAGGTACACCGCGTGTCCAAGGCCCCACAGCAGTCAGTGGTGGAACCAGGATTTGCACTTGAACCTGAGATGCTGCACTGACCATGGCCTTCTCAAGAGCAGGATTGTGACGGGACCGGCCAGGGAAACCCTGGTCCTGGCTGGGGGAACCTGCCCAGGCAAAGGTGGGAAAGTGGGGATGGATCCGGGAACTGGACTGTAAAGGGTCTGGAGCGAGGGGCACCTGAAGGGAGGAGAGTGAGGGAGGAGGCTTAGCTCAGACAGGCCCTGGCTCAGCGGGACCCATCGGGGCCTGGAAGGCCAGAAGCATCAGGACTGGTGCTGGCGACCCTGGAATTCTGGGTTCCTGTCATTGGCTCTGATGGCAGTGAGTTCAAATCCAGAACACTCTTCCTCTTTGAGGAGCCTTAGTTTCTTGGTCTGCACCGGGTGCGAGTCCCCCACCCCGCGGGTTGTGTGCGCTGGCCCGCTAGGAATCCGAAACTCGGCTGGCTGGCGGGGCGGGGGTTCGGACTGGGCCCCGCCCCCCGGCCTGGGCAGTGGGCGGAGCCCCAGAACTAGCCAATCAGGAGCGGCAGGTGGGGAAGCCTCCTTCGGCGGGGGTGGTTGGGCTATTCCCTGTAGCCGTGCAGGAGTAAACAGCAGCTAGGTCCGGGGACCGAGATGGTGGCGGGAGCTGGGAGGCCGCCGGAAGGGAAGACAGCTGGGGAGCCCGGGGTTCCAGCTTCTCCCCTTGCACTCTCTCAACCGTAGTGCCCTCTGGGCTTGAATCTGCTGGAGGCGGCTGGCCGCAAGTGCTTGTTTCCTTTGACAGGTGGGGAAATTGAGATCTGGAGAGGAACTGGGTCCTGGGAGGATGGGTGTTGGTTGGGGCGCAAGGAGAAGATCTGGGTTTGTCCCCTCCAGGGCGAAGCCACGGGGGCTGGGGCAGGAAGGAAGGGCTTTCCAAGGTTGCATCCTCCCCTGTGGGGACCCCTCACCCCCTGTGAGTGTAGGGCTGTGATGATAGCCATTTGGTGGATGAGTGTGCCCTCATCACCTAAGATCTTCACTGTTAATGAAATAATTCAGCCATCCTCCTGTACCCATCCCCAGGGCTCTAGAGGCACAGCAGAGAATGCAGTGAGAACCTGTGAGAACTCTCAGCCTTGTGGGGAGGTGACACTTTGGGGAAGTCTCTGTTCCACCGCAGGCTTGGAGGATGAGAGGGTGTGAGTAGACATTTTATGCAAGACCTGGAAGGGTGCAGATGCAGAGAACTTAGGGGACCAAAAAGAAAGTTGCTTTATTCCAAGGCCACTAGGACCTACACAGGGTTTAGAGTAGGGGGGTGAATTGGGTTCCCGCTAAGTAGGGGGTAGGCCCCTCAGCATGGGAACCAGCTGTCTAGAAGAGCCAGGGAATGGGCAGCTCCTGCTGAGAGCACAGTGGAAGAGAGCAAGGGGCTGGGAGAGAGGCGGGATTCTGCCACCACCTGCCCCTGTAACTTCAGGCAGTTTTCTGCCTTTCTGAGCCTCAGTGTCTCCATGTGCAAAATGGCTACAACTCTGGGCCTTGAAGTCATGGGTGGGTAGGAGAGCTGGCAGGTGTGGGGAGGATGTAGCCTTTGATAAGCTAGACATAATTGAGGGCACCCAGGTTATAACATTTTCTCTGACTTGCAGGTGTGAGCCCACATCCCTGGCCCCGGGGCCACCTGCAGGACACTGGCCACTGCCCCTAAGTAGACGCCAGAGAGAGATGAGTAGCAACAAAGTAAGTCCTCCTTGATTTCTGGTCCCCATCTCAGCCTTCTACTTCTCTCAGTGAGATGAGCTTTTTACAGAACTGCCTCAGACCCAAACCACCTCAAGTCTCCCTTCAAGAGCAGTTGATACCTGGGAGGCCCTGGCTGGAGCCTTGCTGTGCCACTGATCTGTATGGCTTTGGCGAGTCTCCTGCCTCTCTGGGCCCAGGTCCAAGAAGGTGACTTGGAGTGCTGTGCAGGGTGGCTGGGTTGGGTGGGGAGGTGGAGGTGAGTGGGACTCTGGAGGAGGGGCCAAAGTTAGTCCAAGATGCCAGAATGTTGTGAGCCTCACTTTGAGGGTGTCAGGATCCCCCATCATCCATCCATTCATGCTTTCCTGAGCATCTACTATACACCTGGTCCTGCACACCCTGTTCCTAGAGTCCACTTCAGCACAGCCTTGGCAGAGCCTGACAGCTGGGAGCAGCATGATGTGGATGTGTCAGCCTGGGTCCTACTGGCACAGAGAAGCCACACAATAATTTGAACAGGGGAAGTTTAACATAAAGAGTTGTTGGCCCTAGCTGGTGGCACAGTAGATAAGGCACTGGCCTGTGAACCCAAAGGTCTCTGGTTCAACTCCCAGCCAGGGCACATAACCAGGTTGCAAGCCAGGTCTCCAGCCAGGTCTGTAGCTTGAGGCAGGTGAAAGGCAACCATACATTGGTGTTTCTCTCCCTCTCTGCCTTTCTCCCTTCTCTCTCTGGAAATAAGAAATAAAACCTTAAAAAAAGATAAAAGAGTTGTTAACTCTAATGGGCACTGGAGTAACAAGGGATTGGAACTCTAAAGGAATGCAGGAATAGCAGGCCACCAGCTGGATCCTGAGATCCAGGCATTTCTGGAAGGCACAGCTATGGTCCACTGGATGGCAGGGAACTCTGTGTTGCTTGGCGGGGTGGGGGTGAAGGACACTGGATGGGATGGGGACTGTCATAAATCCACCCTCCAGGCTATAGGGAAAGTTGTTTACAAGACATAATTCCAGGGGCACCCAACCTCCATACAAAACTGCTCCTGGAGGGAAGCTGATGGTCTCTGGATGTTGCAGGCGGTTGAGCGTCCTGGTCCTGGTGGAGCTCAACTCAGAAGTTGTGATCACAGCAGGAGCTGGAGGCCTGTGCTCAGAGGCTGCCTGGGGGCGGGTGCTAGAGTAATCTGCTGAGTGCAGCTGGCTGTTGGCCGTTGGGCACTGGAGTTGGGCACGTGCTGAAGAAGCCATGTGCACTGTGGGAGCAAGTGCCCCTGAACCAGGTGCAAAGCTTGCCAGAATTGGGAAGCGAAGGCCTTTCCTTTTGCAGTGTCTCCAGTGTTCTGACAAAGCGTAACGTGCAGTTTAGCTGGCAAGGTAAAACAAGGGTCCAGATCCGTTTTGACAGCTGGCTAAAAGGGTGAACTTGGAGCTGAGAAACAACACATGGTTAACAGTCCAGCAGGCGCAGCCAAGGAGCCAGCACTCCCAGGTCTTGAAGCCTTGCAGACACTGTGCGGATCTGTCCCAGTGGGCAATTTGGATGTCACTCTCCTGCTGTCAGCCACATGGTGGTGCAAAGACCAATTCCTGAACAGGTCTATCCCTTCCGGGTTTAAATGATCAACATTCACGAAGAGCTGCTGTTTGGGGGCAACCCGGCCCCTCTCAATTGACTATCCCACCTGTACCCAAGCATCCTTGCAGCTGCAGGAGGGATCCTCTGACACCCACATGCATTCCAATCCAGCAGACCTTCTGTCTGAGAACCTGCTGTTCCCCAGTCCCCCTTCTCCCCTCACCCAGAGCTGGGATAAAGGTGGGGAATGAGGCTGACCCAGTCCCCGCCTCAGAACGCAGAGCAGCATGATCAATGCCCAGGGGGCTGGAGGAGGCCTTCCTGGAGGAGGCAGTGTCTGAGCCGGTTTGCAATGAGGATGAGGAGTTAGCCGGGCATTGTGGGTAGTAACAAGGCAGGGTGCCAAGCCTGCGCAGCCGCTGGACCCTCACCAGCCTCTCCCCTCCCCAGGAGCAGCGGTCCGCAGTGTTCGTGATCCTCTTTGCTCTCATCACCATCCTCATCCTCTACAGCTCCAACAGTGCCAACGAGGTCTTCCATTACGGCCCCCTGCGGGGCCGCAGCCGCCGCCCTGTCAACCTCAAGAAGTGGAGCATCACCGACGGCTATGTCCCCATTCTTGGCAACAAGGTAGGGCAGCCATGGCCAGGCGGCTGCTCCCTCCTCTTCCCAGCACTGCGTCCATCCAAAGGGAAAGGTGGACCATGGCCCTCAGTGCCTTCAGCTCCCTGCTGCTGTGTGACCTTGGTCAAGCTCTGTCCCTCTCTGGGCCTCATTTCCTTTCAAGGGCCCATCTCTGCTGGGGGGTCCGCCGGGGCCTGGGAGGACACTGGGGCACCTGACAACGCGAAAGGAGCCCCTGCCGTGGGGTGAGCTCCTCCTGAGCGCCTGCCATTTACCCACCAGCATGGTTTCCCCTTGTACCCGGTCCCGCTCACCCTGAGTTCTTGAGGGCAGGAGGGGGGGTCTTTCTGGAGGCCGCCATGTCCCAAGCGCTCGCCCCCCACTGCTGACCGCGAATGTCTGCGGGCTGCGGGCTGGACGGGCCTCGGTTGCTCAGTCTGTAAAATGGGCACCATCGCGCTGGCCTTTGGGCTCCGTTGGCCCGCGCCGCCTGCCAAGCGAGGGGTAACCAATGGGTGCTTCTCGCCCTCCCTCCCCTCCTCTCTGAACGCAAATAATAAAACCTTAAAGCTAAACACATAAAGAGGCCGATTCCTTCGGCCTCCTGGAGGCCTGAGTGTGCAGGGCAGAGCCCGGCACAGAGGCGGCGACAGCGTTGACTCTCCTTGTCCCCGCAGACGCTGCCCGCCCGCTGCCACCAGTGCGTGGTGGTCACCAGCTCCAGCCACCTGCTGGGCGCCAGGCTGGGTCCCGAGATCGACCGGGCCGAGTGCACCATCCGCATGAACGACGCGCCCACCACCGGCTACTCCGCGGACGTGGGCAACAAGACCACCTTCCGCGTGGTGGCCCATTCCAGCGTCTTCCGCGTGCTGCGGCGGCCCCAGGAGTTCGTCAACCGCACCCCCGAAACCGTCTTCATCTTCTGGGGGCCGCCGAACAAGATGCAGAAGCCTCAGGGCAGCCTCGTGCGCGTCATCCAGAGGGCAGGCCTGGCGTTCCCCAACATGGAGGCCTACGCCGTCTCTCCCGGCCGCATGCGCCAGTTTGACGACCTCTTCCGGGGTGAGACAGGCAAGGACAGGTACCAGCCTCCCGCCAACCCCCTCTGGCCAGCCCTCTGCTCTTCTGCACGTTCCGGGCTGTGGGCTTGTTGCTCCCAACATGCACTGCGCTGAGGGTGTGGTCACTTCCTGCCAACCTCCTGGGGGAGATCTCATCCCAACATGCTTTGCGTGGCCTCATCTTCCCAGGGGGGCTTCCTCCCAGCATGCATTGCTCCGCGGGAAGGCGGGCTCCCAGCATGCTCTGCTTTAAGGCTACAGTCATTGCCAGCGTCTTTCTAGGAGAGCGCCTCCTAGCGCACCTGCTGGCACTTCTTGCTTTAAGCGCACCATCGCTTCCAGCATTAAGTGCACATCATTTCGTGCCCTGCTCTAGAAAAACTAGGCAAGTGCTGTCCAGTGGAAATATAATGCGAGCCACGTACGTAATTTAAATTTTATAGTAGCCACATTAAAAAAATAGAGAACCAAGCCCTGGCTGGTGGCTCAGTGGATTGGCCCCCAAAGGTCTCTGGTTCGATTCCCAGCTAGGGCACATAACAAGGTTGCACGCCAGGTCTCCAGCCAGGTCCGTAGCTGGAGGCAGGTAAAAGGCAACCACACATTGATGTTTCTCTCCCTTTCTTCCTCCCTCCCTTCCCTTCTCTATAAAAATAATAAAAGTCTTTAAAGAAGAAAAAAAATAGAGAACCATAAAGTTATTTCAAATATATTAACTCAATATATCCAACATATAGGTCCTATATATATTTTGTTTGATATGTACCTAAATATTTAAAGTTTTGGAGTTATTGCAAATAGTATTAACTTTTTTGTTCCCAGTCATTCCTTAGCTAGCATTTAGAAATATGAAATATGATTTTTGTGTGGTGACTAGATTCTGTAATCCTGCTGAAGTTACTTATTGGTTGTAGATACAGATTTGTTTGGATTGTGCAGATAATCGTGTAAAGACATGCGAATCAGGACAGTTTTAGTTCTTCCTTTCATGTTTGTATGCCTCATTTGTGTTTCTTGCCTTATTGCATTGGCTAGGAACTTTCAATACAATGTTGAATTATATTAGAAGTAGCAAGAGTTGACATTCTTGCCTTGGTCCAGCCTTGCTTTTCAGGGGAAAAGCATACAGTCATTCATTTGAATATGAGGTTAGCTATAGGTTTTTGGAGTTGCCCTGTATCCAGTTGAGGAAATTCCCTTTGCTTAGTAGTTTGCTAAGAGTTCTTATCAGTCCTGGATATTGAATTTTATGAAATGTTTTTCTACACCAGTGAATATCATGTGGTTTTTTGAAAAGTCATTCTATTGAATGATTTTTAAATGTTGAGTTAGCCTTGTGTTTCTGGAATAAATTCCAGTTGGTTGTGGTGTGTTATTATTTTTATATATTGTTGGATATGATTTGATAGTACTGTGAAGTGTATCTCTACCCATGAGAGATATTGGTATGTAGTTTATTTTATACTGTCTTTGCCTAGAGTTGGTATCAGGGTAATGCTGGCCTCACAAAATGAATTGGGAAGTGTTTCCTCTTTTCTTTTCCAGAAGAGATTGTATAGAATTGGTGTTATTTCGTCTTTAACTGTTCAATAGAATTTGCCAGTGAAACTGTCTGGGCTTGCAGAGTTGTTTTTCAAAACATTTTAAACTATGAATTCAATTTCTGTAATAGTTACAGGATATTCAGGTTATCTATTTCATCTTGGTTAACTTTTGGTAGTTTGTGGTTTTCAAGAAATTGGCCCATTTCATCTAGTTGTCATGTCTGTAGTTTTTTTGGTGTGTGTGGTTTTCTTATTCTTTTTATGTTTACAGGGTCTATGATGATATACTCTTATTCTTTTTTTTTTTTTTTTTAAGATTTTATTATTTCCAGAGAGAGGGGAAGGGAGAGAGGCAGAGAGGGAGAGAAACATCAATGTGTGGTTGCCTTTCACCTGCCTCCAGCCACAGACCTGACTGGAGACCTGGTTTGCAACCTGGTTATGTGCCCTGGCTGGGGAATCAAATCAGCGACCTTTGGGTTCACAGACCAGCACCTTATCCACTGTGCTAGCAGCCAGGGCTCCACTGTGCTACCAGCCAGGGCTCTTTTATTCTTGATAATGGTAATTTATGTCTTTTCTCTCTTCTTTTTCTGTCAGCTTGCAAGAGATTGATTTTCTTTTAAATTTTTCACAGAAGCACCTTCCGCCAAATAGATCCCTATTTTCAGTTCAACATGTCATCAGTGTTAAAAAAAAAAAAACTATCAATGATATATTCTACATCCTTTTTTTCACACTCTCTAAGAAGTCTGGGGTGTATTTTACACTGATAGTGTATCTATCTCAGCCACAGGTCAAGTGTTCACATGTGCCCACATGTGCTACATGTGGCCACTGAAGTAGAAGGCACAGCTAGAGGCACATTGCTTTTTCCATGCCTTGCTCTGAACTTGTCACTCCCAGCACGCCTGCCTCTGATTAGCGCCCCCACAGGAGTTTGCTTCTAGCATGGGCACAGCTGTCTATTATGCTTTGTGGTCACGGTCACTCCCCACCCTCCCAAGTGTGACCTGTCTCCTCAGGAGTTTATTCCCGGCATGCCCTGTCTCTGCTGTTTCCCTCTCCACACCCCTCACGTCTGCCCAGACAAGCCCTTTGCTAGCAAACCATGCTCCCCCAGTGGGCTGGATGGGGGTGACAGAAGTGGGGGCCGTTCTGTGAAACTGGGGGCGGTGACTGTTCCTGCTCCCCGACCGCCTGCATGTCCCCTCCTCACGTCCCTCTCTGCCCCCAGGGAAAAGTCCCATTCGTGGTTGAGCACAGGCTGGTTCACCATGGTGATTGCAGTGGAGTTGTGTGACCACGTGCACGTCTATGGCATGGTTCCCCCCGACTACTGCAGGTGAGCCTCTTCAGGACAGCAGGCCCTGGGTGGCCCTGGGGGCCCGGAAACCTTGGCTGAGTGGCCTTTCAGGGTCTCTGTTTGATGATATTCAGACTGCTCTGCAGGGCTCTAGCCTCCTTGGAGCTGCCTCAGGGGCCTCCACCCCAACCTCAGTCAGAGTCCAGAGTGTGTGTATTAATATCTATGGTAATCTCACCTGTCCCTCACAGTGATCCTAAGAGTTAGGTATATTATTCTCCCTATTTCCTAGAAAAGAAAAACTGAGGAAGTTGTTCTGTGAGCAGCCAAAGGTCCCACAGACACTAAGGGGTGGGGGCCTGGCTTCAGAGCTCATAGTCCTTACCTCCATCCTACTCTGCCACCCCCTTGGGGTCAGGAAAAGGTCTATTGCATTTAAAAAAAAAAAAAAGGTTTAATGGCCACAAACCTAGTTCTCTCCATGCCCATTTTATGGATGGGGAAACTGAGACCCAGGGAGGGGCAAGAATTTCTTCCATTATGGTCCTACAGCAGGTGGTCAGGGGCTGGAAAGAGCAAGGGCCTGCTGGCAGCCATCCTCCCCTTACAGCCCCCATCTGCTCTGTCCCAGCCAGCGGTCCCACCTGCGGCGCATGCCCTACCACTACTATGAGCCCAAGGGGCCGGACGAGTGCGTTACCTACATCCAGAATGAACACAGCCGCAAAGGCAACCACCACCGCTTCATTACGGAGAAGAGAGTCTTCTCGTCCTGGGCCCAGCTGTACGGGATCACCTTCTCACATCCCTCCTGGACCTAGGTCGCCCAGCCTGTGGGGCCCTCACAAGGGCCGCAGAAGCAGCTCTCGGCCAGCTGGCTCCTGGCCAATCAAGGCTTGCCTGAGTGTCTCCTGGCCAGTCAGGGCCTTGGAGAGGGTGTATCTTCCAGCCAGTCAGGGCCTGGGGGTACCTCTTGGCCAATCAGGGATTTGGACTAATATGTGGTTAATCAGGGGTGTCCGGGGATTTCTTGTCCAGTCAGGGTCTGAGCGTAGTCAATCAGGGTATTTCTGAATAATCTGAGGCCAAGGACGTGTGCTTTCCCATGAGGCCTTGGTTCAGAGCCCCAGGATCGCTCCCAAATCATTTCCTATTGTCTGGGACCATGGGGTTCTGGTCCAGGGGCCGGGAACTCTGTTGGCCCTCACTTCCCAGAGCCGGAAAGAGGTTGCGCAGAGGCTGGGGCATTTGTGGGCTCGAGGGGTTCCCAAAGGCAGAGGGGGCGTGTGGCAGTGTCTGGGTCTTGGCTCTGCCCTGAGTGGCCTTGGACAAATTCCTTGTCCCCCTCTCTGGCACCCTTCTGCCTGTGTCAGGTTCTAAGGCGGAGTCTTCGACCCCCTTCCACCCTCCCCACTGACTGCCTTGGGTCTGTCCTCCATCATACCAGACCCCTCCAGCCACTACCCCTTGCTGGGGGTCTCAGCTCTCTGGGGGTCTGGGGTGCCCTTCCCCACCTCCTCCTGGAGATGCCTGTATTTTTGTGCAAACAGCCCCCAGATCTGGGGACTCGGAGAAGAATGGCCCAGCTGCCATTCGCTTGGCTCTTAAAGAGCCAGGCCCCCTTTTCTGCCGTCCAGCACTGAGGCTTCCACCTGCTGGAGGAGCCACTGGGGCTGAGAAAGGGGGAACCCCAGCCAAAGTGAGGTTTCACGCAGCCCCTTTGTCCGCAGCCCCTGAAGCCTTCCCAGTCTCCCTCCAGCTGGGCCCGGAAAAGCGCTAGGGGCCGGGAGCTGGGTTGTCTGGGTTCTGTCCATCTTCACTCCATCTGGCACTTTAGGGCTAGGCCTTGGGGTGGGCTTGCCCCCTGCTCTTCTGGAGCCTGGAAGGGAAGATGGAGGAAGCTGTGGAATGCGAGGGGCCAGGTAGAGGTTGAGGCCAGCAGCAAGCCATTGCACATTGGGGTGGGGAGTGGGGTCTGGTGGCTCCCCCAGACTTGGTTTTGTAATGATTTGTACAGGAATAAATGCACCTAAGCTCCAACGCCAGCTCCTGTGCCTCCTGACTGAGCTGGGCCCTCTCTGGCCCAGGGCTTTGGGCCTCCCAGGGACAGTGTCCCCACCCTGCAGGTTGGGAGCCTACACACAAGCAGGACAGCCAGCTTTTTCAGCTGGCCAGTGAGTCATGTGTTTTGCAGCCTGGGTGGAGAGCTGGCGGTTCTGGGGGTTGGTGAGGTGTGGGGTTCCCCAGCCATGCCCGTCTGGCTTTTCCAGTCCTACCTCCTGCTGCTTCTGTGACCTTGGGCAAGTCACTTTCCCTCTCAAGAGCCCCAGTTTCAGGCACACACACCGCTCTCAAGGAGCTCAGGTTCTGGGGAGGGGTGGCTCCCCATAAACAGGCTCTGTCCCAGTCCGGCCACCATGGGAAGGAAGGAAGGGCTACAAAGACAATAATTCAGGTGCTATGAGGGGAGGGGCGTTTGAATAGGTGACATTCTTCTGAGGCCTCGAAGAGGAGGAAGAGTGCTGCAGAGACGGGACCAGAGCTTGCAGGGAGCAGATACCCTGTCATAGAAAGCACCGAGGGTGGGGGGCGTGGCAGGGACAAGAAAGGAAGCCAGAACGAGCTTCAGAAGGAAAGGGCAGCCGGTGGGGTCAGAGGTTGGTGCAAGGGCCTGCGGGTGCAGAGGGCAGGGAGCCGAAATTCCCTGCAGGGCCCTGCTGCAGGAGGCAAGCCGCAGGCTGGGCTGCAACCCTGGGAGGGGTGTGGTGAGGGAGTTGAGTGAAAGGCCTTGTTTACGACTCCAGGTTGGCAGGAGGAAGGGGGTCGTGACTCTGCGAGATTACAACCTGTTTAGGCAGATAAGATACCCTTGGGAGCAGAGGCCTAACAAAGGGCGACTGTGCACAAGGGCAGGCAGCCTGCCGGGGACCAGGAAAGAGCTCTCCCTGGCAAGGGGCCAGGGGGATGGGGGCCACGGAGCTGGGAGGAGAGGAGGCCGCACTGCGTTAGTTTCTCACCTCACAGAAACATTCTCCTGGACAGCAGGCACGAGCCAAGCTCCTATTAGGTGCACTTGAAGAGGGAGGGAGCGTCAGGTGGGAGAATGGCCCAAATAATAGCCCAGCATTGGGACCCACAGCTCCCCTCAGTAAGCACAGGGGTGGGAAGGTGGGAGATGAGGCCGCTTGGGGCCAGATGAAGGGGGCAAGGTTCAATCCCCCTGGCTTGGGGAGGTCATCCTTGCTTGGACAACAGCAGGACAGGCAAGAGGCTGGGATGTCACTGGACCCACAGCCTCGGCCCACCAGACACCATAATGGTGGTGATGGTGGTAGACATGTCAGGGGGGCAGGGACTCTGCAGAGTCGTTACCTGGGGAGCCTAAGGCCCTGCATGAGATGGGGATATGGAACATGGCCCACCCTAGCCCTGCACGAAGGCTTCTGGGGGTCTGCCTGCCCACTGGTGGGCATGAAGGGAGGCCCATGAGAGCACTAAGGAAGGTGGATTGCTGGGGTTAACCCTGGGAAAGTTCAGCCTAGGATCAGGAGGTAGGACTTTGAGGGAAGATGCTGAGGGTAAGAGGCCTGGGGCCCACAAACTCTGACCCCCTCAAAGGGCTCCCCAGAGACTGGGATACTCGTTGCCAAAGTTACTTTCCTGAAGCCCCTTCATCACGGTCCTTTCTTGCTCTGACATCTTCACCTGCTCCCCACTGTGACCAAGTCCTCACTTAGGGTTCAGGGTGCCCCCTACACGCCTGTGTGTCCCTCTCACCCCTGTGAGCCCCTGCCCCTCCTTTGGGGTGGAGGCCTCCCCCAGCAGCTGCAAACACAGCTTGTGCTTCTCTCAGTCCGCAGCCCCGCCAGGCCTACCCGGGGCAGCCCCTCGACACCAAGTGCTGTGACCCTCAGAGCCATGCTGTCCAGATTCAGTCCCCAGTGCTGGCTTATTGTCAAGCCTGAGAATTCTTTCTCTCACCAGAATATTTTTTAAGTGGTTTCTAAAATTGACTTTATTTTATGATTATGTTTTTAGATATATATTTTTAAATGTTATAACTTAAACCATACAAATGGTGTAAGATAAAAAGTGAGGCCCTGGCTGGTGGCACAGTGGATAAGCGCTGTCCTGCAAACCCAAAGGTCGCTGGTTCGATTCCCAGCCAGGGCACATAACCAGGTTGCAAGCCAGGTCTCCAGCCAGGTCCGTAGCTGGAAGCTACGTAGCTGAAAGGCAACCATACATGGATGTTTCTCTCCATCTCTGTCTCTCTCCCTTCCTCTCTATCTGGAAATAATAAATAAGATCTTTAAAAAAAGAAAGAAAGAAAGGAACAAAGGAAGGAAAGAAGGAAGGAAGAAAGGAAGGAAGGAAAAATCATCTCCATTAGGGGGTCATGTGCACACCCTGCCCACCCTCTTGGTTCTGCTTCATGGCATCAACTTTAAGATGCCATCAATTTGCTTGTGAGACAGTTTCAGAGATGTTAAAATGCAAAGAAAAACATTGAGCAGATTTTACACATGTCCTTGCACATTTAGAATTGTTCAAGGTGGGATAAGACTGGTCCAACACCCTGGCCCGTGTAGCTCTGCCAGTTGTCCCGTAAACTGGAAGGTCGTGGGTTGTATTTCCAACCAGGGCGTGCGTGAGGGGCAGCTGTTTGATGTTTGTCTCCCTCTCCCTCCCTTCCCCTCTCTCCAGACATGTACTCAGGTGAGGATTAAAAATAAGTAAATAAGAGGTTGATGCAGCTGGGCTTTCTGCCTGTCTCTTTCAACTTCTCCCTCCCCAGCTACACAGACCCCTGGCTTCCTTTCTCATGCCCACTCTAGAGCAGTCCCCACCTCTCCCCCTGCCCCTGCCCGGCCAGCCGCACACCTCCCACTGTCAGTCAGTCCCTGCTGGCACTAGATAACCATCTTGTACACATTTGGTGCCCACACGTGAGATTCCTAGAGGTGAAAGGCACGTGTAAAGTTTTGATTGACTTCATCAATTTGCTTTTCTCAAAGGTCATGCCAATGAGCCCGGCCACCTACGGCTTTAGAGGGCCTTTCACACAACTTCAAGGCAGACCTTCTGACCCAGCACCCACCCCCTGCAGATGGGGAAACTAAGGTCCCAAGGAGGAAGGGCCTTGTCTGATGGCACAAGCGGCAGAGCTGGGACTAGATCCAGGCCTCCTGGTGTCCAGGCTTCTGAGAAACTACCCACCTGATGTCATCTTATTCTCTGGGTAGCCCCTCTTGCTCAAATACCTTCCATGGCTCCCTAGTGCCTAGAAGACAAATTCTAAATTTACCCCATCCCCAGCACCTGGGACTGCGGCCTTCGCGGTCATGGTGTGGTTTGGTGGCCAAATGCCTGAGTTCTGAAGCTGCGTGTCCTGGTCTCTGCTACATTACCGAGCACCTACCACTGCCACGTGTCGCCCTCCGTGGACAAACACATCACTTTCTACCTGAGCACCTGGGACGAGCTCTCTCACAGGCGAGAACCTCACTTTCCTCCGTGTATAAGGATTCACAGACATGGTCTGAGTCCAGTGTTCTTGCTGCCCAGCGCCTGGCGCGCAGCAAGTGCTCATTACTTGCTATTCTTTTTGTTGGGATCGTCAGTCTCCCACATCCTTGGGCTCATCTCAGTGGGAGCTGCCTGGCAGCTCCGTGGGGCAGGGCTGGGTTTTTATTGTCACCTACACAACCACCAGCTGGGACAGCGTTTAGTCCGAGGAGCTCTGGGAAACCCTTCCAAAAAGGGGGGAGGGTTCCAGGTCGGTCTTGGTGCATGACCCTGCGGGCAGGGTCTGAGGGTGGGCTGGTGGACTGGTCTGGCCTACAGAGCCCACAGAACCCATGAATCAGTCCTCTTCTTCCCCCCTCTAGCCTCTCCCTGCCACCAGTTTGCTGCGGGCTTCAGTTTCTGCAGCTGTCACAGGGAAAGCCCGGTCTTGTCCCCCTGAGTGACATGGGCAGTGGAGGTGACGAAGGAGTGGTAGTAAAGGGGTGGTGAAGAGCCGTGTGCTGTGCGGGACCCCAGTCTTGCTCTGGTTCCCCAGCAGAGCTCTGCTCTGGTCCAGCCCCCTCCCTTCCCTGTCTGCTCTCCCTCCCTCCTCCCTCCCTCCTGCCACAAGGAGCTGCCTCCCAGCATGCCAAGCGCTGCTGACAGCCTTATAAATAGTCGCCTTTGCAGGCGGGTGGCTGGTGAGGACAGGCAGGGCACTCACTGGCCCCAGCGCCCACCCGAACCCCACCCCCAGGTCAGTGCGTGCTCTGTGTCTGTCTGTGCTCATGGGGGGAGCATCTCCGCTGGGAGTAGGAAGCCACGCACACCTGGGGAGTGCGTGTGTGTGTGTGTGTGTGTGTGTACTCGTGTGTGCACCAGGGTATCCTTGGGATCTGTGTGGCTCTGTGTGTTCATGGTTGTGATCCGTGTGCATTTGCCTGTACTCCCCAGGCTCTGCTCTGAGTATAAATGTGCCAAACTCTGCGCCTTTGTGGATGCGTGTGCTGCAGTCCCTCCCATCCTCTTAGACAGTCACCCCTTTGTCCTAGTCCATACTCCTGGGGCTCCAGGTTCCTGTCCTTGGCTTGTCCCAGCTGGGGCCCTGGGAGGGGGCTGTGGCCTGACTCCCTGCCCTGAAGGACCTGGGCGGAGCAGGCTATGTGATTGGAGGAGCTTTCCTGTCACATCATTGTGAGTACCTCGGGGGACAAGCGGCCCCCTGGATGTTTAGCTCCCTGCCCCTCTCTGACAGGCAGGGGCTCTGTGGGAGCCCCAGAGGCAGCTGAGGGGCCTTTCCTGAGCACTGCTCAGCTATCCACCTAGGACCCTTCAGCAGCTGGACAAGGCCTGGAGGTGTGGACCCAGAAAGGGGACATCAGCTGCCCAAGGTCACGGCTGAGTGATGGATTTGGGAGTTGAACCCTTGCTGGTGGCCACCCACTGAAAAGGCTGCTCTTGGTCGGGGGATGGAAGATCTAGGTCTTGCCCTGGCTTTGCCTTGCGATTGAGGTTAAGTCTCTGTCCCTTTAGGCCTCTGCTCCCCACACCCCTCAGCAGACCACCCAGTTCTACTGAGAGTCACTGTGGCTCCTATCCGGGGCCTTATAAGGCCTGGTTGCTGAGCCCGTAACCTAACTCCATCCCAGACCCCTGGCCTCCTCGAGGCCTCCTCACAACCCAGGTTATTTTGGACTAAGGAGGGGGCAGGTGCCAGCAGGATAGTGGGGCTTAGGTCACTGGGAGGGTGTGGGACAGAGTGGGGTCCAGGCCACTCCTCTGGTCACTGCAGGCTATTCCTGGCCTGAGGACCCTCCCCTTCCCTTACCAGCTGCTGAGCAGTATTGGCAGCTGCTCTCCTTCCTAAGCACACTCAGCAGGAAAGAGCCTGTAACTCATGCCCCACGGCAGCTGCTTAAGGACCTACTGGGTGCTGGGCCCAGATCAGCAGAAAATGCAGCCCTGGGTTTGACCCCAGCCAGGTCCTGGAGCAAGTCTCTTTTCTCCAAGCCTCGAGATGGCTGAGAGGATTAAGTGAGCCCCCCAGACCTATGATCAGCCCAGGCTAGGCCCACTCTGGTGGGGAACACAGGCCTGCACTACAACAGAGAGTCTCAATACAGTGCGGCTTGTGTGACACCACGGGAAGTTCAGAAGAGGTACTTGCCAGTGTAGGAGTGGAAGGCAGAATCCAGGAAGGCTTCCTGAAGGAGGTGACACCTGAACTGAGTCCTAAATATTAACACCTCATGGAAAGGGATCCAGGCCTTGGTTGCAACATGAGTTGGGGCCTGGAGGTGGGATGCAGTCATGGTGGGTGAGGGAGCTCTCAGCAGTTTAAGCAGCAGCTGATCACGCTGTGAGGGGTGGGGGAAAACAGGCTTTATCTTGGGAGCTGAGGGGGGCCACACATGGATGGGTTTTAAGAAGGTGACCGATATGTTCTTTTGCATGTGGGAAAATCCTGCAGGTGGTCTGGGGCGGGGCGGGTGTGGAGGTGGGTACCCCTAGCCCCACACTTGGAAAAAGGAAGTGACCATGAATACTCGGATCAGAGGTTTGGACGCAAGAGGGTTAGGATGTGCTTGTGCAGGATGGAGGTGGGTGTGAGAGACCTGCCTCTAGGTGGGGTCCCAGGAGGGGCTCTCCAGGTCTGCAGGGCCTCTGGCCTGCTCAGGGACCTAGATTTATGGAGCTGGATAGAGGCCTGGACTGGCTGGGCAGGGATGGAGGGTCCTGAGAACCTGAAGCCAGTAGTGAGAAGGTGGAACAGGGGTCTGGGTGAGGGTCCCAGGCAGGAGAAATGGCCAGGGGTCAAAGGTCAGGTAAGAGTGGCTGTGATGGTTGCAGGTGGCCTTGGGGAGGGCTGGTGGGTAGAGGTCACAGCAATTTTGTAAAGACTGATGGGAAGGTTGAGGGAGGTCCCTGGGGGGCTGTGGAAGTAGAGGGGGATCCCAGGAGGGGTTAGAGTTGGTTTACGTGCTGGGCAAAAGGGAGGGCAGTGGAGCAAGATCCTCCAAGGGGGTTGAGGGCACGGGTCCCAGGCCGGGGTAGAAATTGGGCCTTGGTGGAGGGAGCCTGGGAATCCCCTCATTTGAAATCACCGCAGGGCTAGGTCCGCGTGAGCGCAGCCTCCTCCCTTCCGACGTCTGTGTCCCCCTGAGCACCCTCTTCCAAACCCCATGGGACGTGAGGACACACGCAGCTCCTGGCAGCTTCCCTCCCGCCCTGGGGAGTGTTGCCAAGGAGCTGGGCCCTGCCTTCTGGGGCCTGAGGAGCAAGCTCCAGGGCCGGGTCAAGGGCCTCTGCTCTTGCCCCTCAGTGGCAGGAGGGAGCCGCTGCCCTTGGGGCAGGTGAGGCCTTGGAAGGGGCCACACAGAAGGGGGCGAGGACTTGCCCAAGCGCACCAGGCTCCGGGGCTTCCCGGCAGCCGGGCGGGAGCGAGGCGGGGCGGGGAGGCTCGCTCACCTGCCCGACCTGTGCCTTCTTGCAGAGCGCTGACTCCACGCCCCGGACCGCCGCACGATGGAAGGTACGGAGGCTCCCCCTGCCCGCTGCCTGGGCCTCAGCGTGCCGTCCCGAGAAGGGGGTGGCTTTTCCCGAAACACTGGCAGGAGCGGGGAGGCCCCGGGGCTGCCGGACGGGGTTCGCCTGGGAGCTCCCAGCCCCTCCTCAGGACTTTGCGGGGATGCGCCCGCGTCCAGGTTAATCTTAGCAGCCACGAGGCCCCCCGGAGGCTCCTGAGGGCCCACCCTCACCCGCTCTGCTGGTGTTTTCACAGCGGAGTCCCTGCCTCTTTCTGGAGGGGGTGGCCACTGGCGGGGTGGGCGCCCTGCCCTGTGGAGAGGCCTCGGGGTGCAAGGGCCCCTGTCAGAGCCGTTTCCCCACTGTCCGTGGGCCGGACTTAGAAGGAAGGAGCCCTGGGCAGAGAGCCCAGCTGGCCTGAGTCCTGGCAGCGCCACCCCTCCCGTCCCTGGTCTTGAGCCTCCGCCTGGGCAGATCTTAAAGGCGCCCAGCAGGCCCGGCTGCCTGAAACTAGTGGTCACCCCCACCCCCACCCCTGGGGCTCTGAGCTCAGCTGCCACTGGGCTGCGGCCTCCACCCTCACCCAGGCTTGTGCCTGTCACAGGGCAGCCAGGTGGCAGGCAGCCACAGGAGGACGGGCCCTCCCGCCAGCTCCTCTGGGCTCTAGCCCCGTGGCTGGGAGGGCCCCTGGGAGCTTTGGAGCTCACCTCCACTTTGGGACAGGAACAGAGAGCCAGAAGCGGGTGGGGACTTCTTTCTGAAGGCCTCACAGCCAGGTCCTGCCTCCCCAGCAGCCTGAGCAGAGGCCTGGGTTCTGTCGTCTCTGGTGGCCCTAGAGCCCCTGCCACCCTAGCAGCTCCCCTCTGCTGGCGGGGCTGCGGGCTGGCCTCGTTCTGGGCAGGGGTTCCACCTGCCCACCGCAGCCCTCTTCCCTGGCAACCGTCTCCAGGGCAACATATGTTGTGGTTGCCAACTCCGCATCTGGACTGCCCAGGGAAGGCGGGCAATGGGCAGGCCCAGGGCCTGGGAGGGGAAGGGTAGGCCACACAGCAAACCGGGACCATGGGTGCCTGCTGCTCGTCGGGAAACTCCCGAATTGAGGAAGACTCTAGGGCCAGAGGTGACCCACTGCTGCTGTCCAGCTACCCATGGGGCTTGGGGTGACATGAGCCCCTCAGAGTCACCCTTCCAACCTGTGCCTATAACCTCCCCCACATCCTCAGAGGCTGTCGCTCTGTCTTGGGCCAGGGGCTCCACAGGTGCTTTTGGCTATTGGTCAAACGAGGGGCTGAGCCGGGCTGAGCCCTCCTCCCCTTTTCTCTCCCACAGAGAAGCTGAAAAAGACCAAGATCATCTTTGTGGTGGGTGAGTCCAAGGCAGGCGGGTGAGGCACTAGCCGGGGGGCGTATTCACAGGTACTGGTGGGAGCCGGGGTCTAGGGCTGCACCCTGGGCTCTGTCCCTCCTTTGATGGGTGACCCGGGCAGACCCTGTCCCTCTGGGGGACCCTGTTTCTCAGGGCTTCTGAATGGGTGGGCGATTGCAGGAGGGCCTGGCTCAGGGAAGGGCACCCAGTGTGAGAAGATTGTCCAGAAGTACGGCTACACCCACCTCTCCACGGGGGACCTCCTTCGGGCTGAGGTCAGCTCGGGCTCAGCCAGGGGCAAGATGCTGTCGGAAATCATGGAGAAGGGACAGCTGGTGCCGCTGGTGAGTGGGCCCCAGTGGGGTGGGGGCAGGGGTGATGGTGGTCCTGAGTGGACGTCAGCCAACCACGCCCCTGAGACACCAGCAAGGCTGATCATGACCTTCCCTGGCTTAGAACCCTTCTGTTGGTCCCCATTGCTCTTGGCACAAAATTTCTTCCAGAATCTTCTAAGAGTCTCCAGGACCCTGCCCTATTGATCCCTCCATCCTCCAACCACCCTGGCCTTTCTGGCCCTTCAAACTTGTCATACTCCTTCCTACCTGGAGTGGCTTTTCTTCCTCAGCTCTCAGGCCTTCCTGCTTTGACCTCTCAGACTTGGGCTAAGACCCCTAACTTAACCCTTCAATAGCCGTCCCCCTCCTTTGCCCAAATGGCCTGAATCATGCTTGGAAATCAAAAAAATCTACAGTGTGCAAGCTCCCTGATGGCGGGGGAGGTCTGCTTTGTTCACAGCGGTGTCCTCTGGGCCCCAACAGGAGCAGGCAGGGGGGAGGCTCAGTCTGTAATTTTGAGTGAGTGAACAGATGAATGAATGAATGAATGAATGAATGAGTGACTTGATCCATCAATCAAGTCTTCATGGTTCAGAGAAGCCCAGGGGGGCAGAGGGCGTTCCAGCTGTGGGCAGCACACACCAGGAGGAGGGCTGGGGAAGAGGGGCTCACGGCCCCTCCTTCTTTTGCTATGCCCGCAGGAGACAGTGTTGGACATGCTCCGCGATGCCATGTTGGCCAAGGTAGAAACTTCCACAGGCTTCCTGATCGATGGCTACCCTCGGGAGGTGCAGCAGGGCGTTGAGTTTGAGCAGAGGGTAAGGCACAACCTGGTGGGTAGCCTTCAGGAGCTGTGACTGGGGGTGGCCTGCAGAGGCTGCTGTGAGGGACAGAGAGGGAGAGACACACACACGCTATTTATGGTGGATGGAGGGAGGGAAGGAAACCAGGGAAGACGTCCTGGGTCTTTCTAGAAGTCCAGAAGAAAAGCCCTGAAGAATAGGAAGCACCTGGCTGGGGAGTTCACAGGCCCGGCCAGGCTCAGGGTCCAGCCCGGCTGCTCGAGGCCTTGGGCTGTCCTTCTGCCCCTCTAGTTCCCATCTAGAAGATGGAGCTGGACAGGTGGGGTGTGATGCCTATGAACCCACGGCCAGAGGTGTGGGGAGTGACATGGACAGGGCTGGAAGAGGCAGACCCTTGCGGGGAGAGCAGAAGCTGTTGGGACAGAACAACTGGGGATGATATGAGAGAGGGGGTTCAGGCCAGGCTGGGGGTGTCGGATGCTGGGGAGGAGTGTTCAGGCTCCTGCCAGGGGCCACGGGGAGTCTGGCTGGAGAGCATCCTGCCTCAGAGCTGGCTGGAATGGGTGGTCACCAGGAAAACCTTCCACAGGGTGACAGCATCCCATGCGAACATGCACATGTACACATGCACACGTACGTGTACACACAGGTACAGAAGCACAGGTCTGTGTGCACAAAGCCACAGGCATAAGCACCCACGCACAGGCCTATGTACATGTGCACATGCATTTGGCAATGTGTGTATACAGACTCAGTACACCTAAGCACAGGGGGGCAACACATGCCCACGCATGGGCACACACGTACATACATACACATACACCCATAACTCTGGTGTCACCTGCCACAAGGGGGAAATGGATGAAGGGCCAGGCCCATGGGTGGAGAGCAAGTGCCAAGGATGGAGAGGTCCGTAAGTGTGGTGGGGTGTTCAGGGGGTGCTTCCCAGCAGGGACCCCTTCCAAGCTTTGCAGGGCAATCTGGGCATCCCAGCGGGCTGGGGGCTGGACCCGCATCCCCACTCCCCACCTCTGTGAGACTGGGGCCATCCGTAGGCCTTCATAGCTTTGAGTCTCATCCAGGGAAAGGGCACTGTATTTCTTGCCCGCTCTGGCTGCAAGATGTCAAGAAAGTGTCTGCCCTGATCTGGGCTTCAGCTTCCCTATCTATGAAGTGGAGGTTGGCAGAGCTTGTGTGATGCCACTTCTGACCCTCAGGGCCACATCTAGAAAATGGGCTTAATGAGAATTCTCATCCCTCCTGGGGCTGGTGTGGTCTTCAGGGGTCTGGCACCTGTTCTTTTCGACTCTGGACACCAGGGGGCGCCAGCTTCTCATCAAAAGAAGCCTCAACCGTATTCCTTCCTTCCCTTCCAAGTCTTCCTGGTGATGAAACCCACATTCCAATGGCAGTGATGTTTTCAGATCCTCCCAGAGCTCAAGTGCCTCTCACCCCTTCCCTCGGCCCTAGTTCCTTTGTCACGTTCCTATCCCGCCCTGATGATGGAAAACAGACATCCTCTGGTACCAGTGGCTGCAGGCCAGGCAGGGACAGGAATGTTAAGTAAATAACCAGAAGCCCTTCTGAGAGGTGCTGAAGGCAGGAGTAAAGGGAACTGGAAGAGCATGTCCCAGGGGGCTGGGGGTGGCAGTGGCAGTGGCATCTGGCAAGACCACCTTAGAAGAATGAGATTCTAGCTCAAATGTGAAGTCGAGCACTTGGTATTGAGGCGACAGCTTCCTGGAGGTTCCTGGCTCGGGCACAGGCCTGGCATACGAGGAGGTTGATGCAGTAAGACTGAGTCCACGCAGGCCCTCCCAGGTCAGGAAAGGTGTTTGGACTTTTTCCTAAGGGCACTAGGGAGCCCTGGCAGAGGTTTGAGCCGGGGAGTGGCAGGGCAGATTGGTTTTAGAAAGACCTGTCAGACTGCCTTGGTCAAGGGCTTGAAGCTTCGAGTGGATCTCAAGTGGGGCCCCAGGAGTGGGAAGATGGGGAGGAGGTGGCCCTCAGGGGGCGGGAAAGGGGCGCCTGTGACCAGTGCCCTGCCCGCAGATTGGACAGCCCACACTGCTGCTGTATGTGGACGCAGGCCCTGAGACCATGACCAAGCGGCTCCTGAAGCGCGGCGAGACCAGTGGACGTATGGATGACAATGAGGAGACCATCAAGAAACGGCTGGATACCTACTACAAGGCCACAGAACCTGTCATCGCATTCTATGAGAAACGTGGCATCGTGCGCAAGGTGCGCCCCCTGAGGGAGCCCTAGGAATCCTGGGGTTTTGCCTGGGCTTGGCCTCAAAGTGCTGTAGCCATGGGCCAGCCGTCCTCTCGGGGCCTTGGCTTCCCTGCTGGTTTGGTGGGGGGCTGCTGTCCACTGTGGCTGGTGTTGGGCTCCAGAGGCAGGCCTGGCCTCTGCAGGAGGGGCCTGCCTCGGTGGGGTCCACCCAGCCCTCCCCCATGCCTCTGCTCACCACCAGCCTCCCTGCAGGTCAACGCTGAAGGCTCTGTGGACAGTGTCTTCTCCCAGGTCTGCACCCACCTGGATGCCCTCAAGTAACAACGCTGGAGCCCCTTCCCCAGCTCAGAGCCCAGCCCCACCCCTGTCCTGACTCAGGAGTCCTGGCCTGAGCTCAGCGCCTCCACCCTGCCTGACGGGAGCACAGACAGAGGAAGCCACTTTATCCTGTTTTCATGGACAGCTGAGCACTAAAGGAATTTCCGAGGACATTCGGTTTTACTCCTTTTTCTTTGCTTCTGTTGAGGCTGATTTACGTGAGATGGCTGCCTTGGCCTTGGGTTCCCGGCCCTTCCCCCTCCCCATTCCTCCTTAGACCCCTCAGCCCACCACCGCCAGCTGCCCCTCCCCTAGCGCTGGCAGGAGACAGGGCCCTTCCACACACAGGGCATGCAGGGCCTGGGGTCCAGGGTGCCCGGGCAGCCAGCGTCCTTGTGCTCTGGGACTGATAGGCAGCTCAGGGCCTGGGCTGGGTTCCTCTGCATCCTTGCTGTGTGGCCTGGGCCCCGACTCCTCATTTCTCTGAGCCTGTTTTCTGTGCCTAACCCCTTCTAGGGCCTGAGCTCTAGCATGCAGTGAGGTCATGGGCTGTGGGGATGACACACATCAGCCCGACAAGTGGGTAGTGAATTGGCTTCTTCGGTGCCACAAGCCCTGAGAATCTGAAAAGGGTATCCAGATTGAATCGGGTGGGAAGGGTGGTCAAGGTCAGGAGTGCCTGCCTGAGGGGATGAGACCCGAAGGGCTTCCCACCAGGTGGCCCTGGACAGGTCACAGCCTGTCCTTTCACAATTTAAATGAGGCTCAGCCACCCTAGGTCAGGAAGAGAACACACTAAGCAAAGGGTACAGGCTGTTAGCTGCCGAAGCATGTGGGAGCCGGAGACCCCGGGCAGCCTTGGGGGTGTGCCAGGCCTGGGTGCTGTGGGGGGGCCCCAGAATCGCGTGGGAGAACCATCGTCCCTTTTCTGTTCTTTCACTCTTCGACCTCATCATGGAGAAAGGCTCCATTTGGTGCTCATGGGTCCTTAACGCCTGCACCAGCCCCGGGAGGGTCCCTGGGAAGTCAAGAGAGGCCCCAGGGCTGGTTGTGCGCACTGTGTGTCCCTTCTATTTATGGCAAGTGCGGCTGGTTTTCCACTTACATTAGTTATTTAAACTTTCCTTTACAATAAACGTATTTAAGTTCTAAAAGGTGAGTCTATTGAGAGAACACAAAATAAATAAATGATCATGCAGCGGGGAGAGCCATCGTCTGGGTGGGGTTAGGGTAAGGATGCAGGTATCCGAAGCTGCTCTTTGTTCCCCATGCCACTTGGGGTACAAGGAGAAGCCCTAACTCGCTGTGACTCCCCCATCTGGGAGTGTCCATGTTGCACCCGCCCAACTGGGCTAACACACACACACACACACACACACACACACACACATGCTCACATGGACAGGTACACAGCCCATTATCACTGGTTTGCCTGAGGAACTGCATGAGGGTGAGCTGGAAAACAGACAAAAGGCGACCAAGAACTAAGCAAATGTGCCCGACAAAAGCATCAGCATTATGTTTTGTTTTGTTTTGTTTTTAAATATTTTATTTCATTATTTTTAGAAAGAGGGGAAGGGAGAGAGGCAGAGAGGGAGATAGACATCAATGTATGGTTGCTTTTCACCTGCCTCCAGCTACAGACCTGACTGGAGACCTGGCTTGCAACCTGGTTATGTGCCCTGGCTGGGGAATCGAACCTGCGACCTTTGGGTTCGCAGGCCAGCGCCTTATCCACTATGCTACCAGCCAGGGCCTAGCATTATGTTTTTAGCTATATTTTATCGATTACAGTTGTCCTGATTTTTCCCCCTTTGTTCCCCCTCCACCCAGCAGCCCCACCCCTCAGGCCACCCTCACACCATTGTTCATGTCCATGAGTCACGTGTATACTTCTTTTGCTGCTCCATTTCCTATACTGTACTGTGCATCCCCATGGCTGTTCTGTAACTGCCTGTTTGTACTTCTTAATCCCCTCACCTCTTCACCCGTTCCCCTACACCCTCCCACCTGGCAGTCATCAAAACACTCCCTGTATCCATTATCCTGTCTCTGTTCTTGTTTGCTTAGTTTGTTTTTTAGGTTTAATTGTTAATAGGTATGTATTTTTGCCCTTTTATGTTCATAGTTTTTATTTCTTTTCCTTAAGTAAGTCCCTTTTAATATTTCATATAATAAGGGTTTGGTGAGGATGAACTCCTTTAGTTTTTTTCTTGTCTGGAAAGCTCTTTATCTGCCCTTGGATTCTAAATGATAACTTTTCTGGGTAGAGCAATCTTGACTGTAGGTCCCTGCTTTTCATAACTTTGAATATTTCTTGCTAACCCCTTCCAGCCTGCAAAGTTTCTTTTGAGAAATCAGCTGACAGTCTTATGGGAACTCCCCTGTAGGTAACTAACTGCTTTCCTCTTGCTGCTTTTAAGATTCTCCCTTTATCTTTAACCTTTGGCATTTTAATTGTGTGTCTTAGAGCGGGCCACTCTGCATCCATCTTGCTTCCTGGACTTGCATGTCTATTTGCATCACCGAATTAGGGATGTTTTCTTTCATTGTTTTTTCAAATAGATTTCTAATTTCTCACTCTTTCTCCTCTCCTTCTGGCACCCCTATGAAGCGAATGCTGTACCTCTTGGAGGGAGAGAGCCCCAGAGGCTGCTTCTAATATCCTCCTATTTTTGGATTCTTTTGCTCTGATTGGTTGTTTTTTGCTTCCTTATGTTTCATATCATTGATATGATTCTCAGCTTCATCTACTCTACTCTTGTTTCCCTGTAAATTGTTATTTATTTCTTTTTCTTTCTTTTTATTTACTTATTAAAAAAAGATTTTATTTGTTATTTTCAGAGAGAGGGGAAGGGAGAGAGGCAGAGAGAGAGAGACATCAATGTATGGTTGCCTTTCACCTGCCTCCAGCTACAGACCTGGCTGGAGACCTGATTATGTGACCTGGCTGGGAATCAAACCAGCCACCTTTGGGTTCACAGGCCGGCACCTTACCCACTGCACCACCAGCCAAGGCTTGTTCTTTATTTCAATTAGTGTATCTTTTGTTTCTGACTGGACCCTTTTCTATGCTGTTGAGTCTTAAGTTCCTTGAGCATCCTGATGACCAGTGTTTTGAACTCTGCCTCTGACAGATTGCTTACCTCCATTTGGTTGAGCTCTTTCCCTGGAGTTTTGATCTGTTCTTTCATTTGGGCCATGTTCCTTTGCCTCCTCATGTTGGCAGCCTCCCTGTATTTGTTTCTAAGTATTAAGTAGAGCCGTTTTGACTCCGTGTCTCAGAAGTGTGGTTTAATGCAGTAGGTGTCCTGTAGGGTCCAGTGGTACCGCCTCCCCTACCACCCAAGCTGGGTGCTCAAGGTGCCCCCCTCGTGTGGGTTGCATATACCGTCATTTTGTAATTGAGCTTTGATTGCTATTAACAAATCAATGGAAGGGATTAACCAGGACAATCAGCTGCAAGCAAGGACTGGCTGTGACCACTGACCACCAACCTCTACCTTCTGTGGAGGATCAGCTGTGCAGGGGCAGGTGATGATTCTCCAATGTGGTCTGTAGCTGTCCACCGGGTGTGCTGGTCCTGGGGATTTCTGGGTGGTGCAGGCCAAGGTCAGCCCCGACCTGTGTTTTGTCTGGGGCTACCCTGCCTGAGCTACAAAGCAACCTGAGATGCTGCTACTTGTGCTGGGCTTGGAGATGCCCAGGTGAAGCCGAGCTGTGAATCTAGGCTGCTGCTGCTGGTGCCAGGCCCAGGGCTCCCTGAGGCACCTGCTGCTTGTTTGATGGGATTTAAGAAGTTGTGAAGCCTGAGCCCAGACCAGCTGTTCATATGGAAAAGCAGCCTGAGGGGCCGGTAAGTTGGGTGGGATGGAGTCTGGGGCGGGGGGTCTCCAAGGCGGGGGGGGTGTCTCCAAGGTGGGTCAAACAGCATTAGCCAGATTGATGGAGTCTCAGATATGGCACCGGCTTGCTTGGCAGACTCAGTGGGAGGAGGTTCAGAAAAGGGACAATGGCCTCTGTTTGCCTTGATGCCAGACTGCAGTTTCTCCCTGTGTGCCACGGGGGCCTTTCAGGCTGCTGCCCTGGGCTGGAGCTCAGAGGGAGCGAGTCTGAGCAAGTCCATGTGTGGGTTCTTTTAAAGGAACTACTTGAGGGTTCCAGCAGTTTCTTCCACCAACTCAATCCCTGCTGGCTTTCGTAGCCACAAGTTGTGGGGACTTACCTTCCTGGCACCAGAACCCTGGTGTGGAGCTGGGACACCCCGCTCCCGAATGTCCCTCCTGAAACTACCCACCCCACGTGGTGAGGGACCAGCCGGTTCCACCTCTGTGCCCCTCCTACCAGTCTGGATGGATGTGGCTCCTTTAATCCCGTTGTTGTCCGACTTCCATTCAACTCAGTTTCTGACCGTGCTGAGTGATGGTGGTTCTATATTTTAGTCGTAATTTCGACGCGGTTTGTGCGAGGAGGTGAGCCGTGTCTGCCTCTGCTGCCGTCTTGGCTGGAAGTCTCATCGTTATTTTTAGTTCCTTATTACGGCTTCATGAATTCAGGTTTGTGAATTCATGACCCCAGTTTATGCAAACCTAGGCTGACCCGAACTCTTCGCCGTAGAATCACTTTGTTCACTTTTTTAAAAAAGCTTGAAACAAACAAAAGCAAACAACAAAAAATTTAAAAGCTCCTGTAACCATTGGTCCATCCTTGCCCCTGCACACCTTTTGGGGGTTGCCTTCATGCACATTGATTCCTTCAGCAACACTACAGGATAGCCCACCATGCTGGCGGGACAGAGGCCCCCAAGCCCTGGCCCACTGTGATGTGACTCCCGGGATGAGGAAGGGACCCGTGTTCACAAGATTCCATCAGACCTACTCGACCAGAGACCAATTCTGGGCGGCTCAGGGCCCAGAGCTCAAAGGAGCCCTTGGTGGCAGAAGGTCCCTTGACCTGGGGTCTCGAGTGGGGCCCTGAAGATACCTAGTTTACTTCTCTGTGGGACGGAGGCAGATGAAAGAGCTTGCAGGCTGCGGAGGGGAGGGGACCAACTGAGTGTGACAAGGGTGGAGACACTAGTGCGGGTTGCACTGCAGGCTAGAGGCGCTCCCTCCCCAGAGGCAAGTGATGGAAGCCAGGTTTGCAGGGTCTGGAATGCCAACCCATTTAGCTAGTTTTTTTCCCAAAGGGCAATGGGAGTTTCAGAGAGCTTTGTTTGTTTACTTCAAACAAACAAAATTAGGGGAAATAATATAATGAACACCCATATATCTAGCACCAACATGCAGTAATTGTTAACATTTTCCATACTTCCTTCGCTGTTGTTTTGCTGCTGGCAAACTCGTTTAAATTACAGATGTGATAAAAGGTCACCCCTTACGTGTGACTTTGGTATGACTAAAACAAACAAACAAAAAGGGCATTGAGCTATACAACCACAACTCAGAGTTTTGATGGCACTAAGTTAACACTTATATCATAGAGACAGATAATAACCAGCCCACATGGGCTTTTCCCTCGATGTGTCTCTGTTCAAACTGGGGGGCGATCCAGGACCACACACTGCATTTGTGAGAGCCTATCCAACTTAAATGGGTCTCCTCCTCTTTTTACGGCATTGACCTGTGAAGGGACTGGTTGTCCTGCCGAAAATTTCTCTTTCCAGATTTGTCTGTTGCTTCCTTGTGGTATGGTTTAACTTATTCCGCCATCCCCTGAATTTCTTGTAAACTGGTAGTTGTAAAGACTTCAGTGATTTAGAACAACCTTTGGGATAAGAATAGCTAATAGAAAAGAAAAAAAAAAAGAATAGCTAATAGGCTCAGGAAGAGGTTTTCTTGTGTTTTTTTTTTTTTTTTTTAATTATTGATTGATTTTTGAAAGAGAGAGAGCAATATTGATTTTTCACTCCACTTCTTTATTCATTTGTTGGTTGTTTGATGTATGTACTCTGCTGGAGGACCGAACCTGCAACCTTGGTGTATCGGGACTATGCTCTAACCAACCAAGCTACCTCACCAGGGCTCACAAAGGGTTTTAGAACGAGGCAGGATGGGCAGATCTGCAGCAATTGGCTTTAAGTGCACATGGACCTCCCCAGGGTCTTGTTAAAAAAGCTGGTTCTAATTCAGCAGGTCTGGCATGGGTGGTGAGGTCCCCGCTGCTGGTCCAGGGCCTACACTTTGGATAGCTCAGAGAGAACCTGCTCTGTGGAGGCGGGAGCCCCAGGAAGGGTGGGGAACAGGGGACACCTCTAAGGTCAGCCTGTGCTGGTCCCCTACTGGTGGGCTGAGAGGTGGGCGTGGTGTCGGATCCGGGACAGTAGATGCTGTCATACTCTTCATGTCTCTAGGGACACTCCAGGAAATAGCTTGTCCCAAGGTGCCAGAACATTCTAACCAGCCAGAGGATGGCATAGCGCCTTTGTAACTTCAGGGTCTTAGAGAGAGAGAGTGCTACTTGGTAGGCTCTCTGGGGCGGTGGCCTCAGATGGCCCCACTGATCTGCGCCCCCAAGTCTTGGCTTCAGGGGCCTTAAGGGCCTGGCCGGAGGCGCTGAAGTGGGAGAGGAAGGAAGCGGGGAGCAGAAGAGGCCAAGGCTGTCGCCTCCCAGCCGCGAGAGGGGCCTCAAATAAACAGGAAGGCCTGGCGGCTCCATAGAGGGGGGGACTTGGGATGGGTGGGGGCCAGAGCCCCACTGGACCTGCGCAGCCTGCCAACACAGAACTTCCTTACTGGGGAAGCAGATTCAGAGAGGTTGTGTGGCTTGCCCCAGGTCACACAGCAAGGCAGGGGACAGAGCTAGACCCTCACCTGCCTCTCCTGCTTCGGCTGTCCACTTGGGGGTTTGGTGCCAAGTCTCCTGCCTGTGTTACCCTCTGTGGTTCATAAGGTTCAGGGTGAGTCTCTCATCTTTTGGGGCCTCAGTTTCCCTTTCTGTGAACTCAGAGCCCTTACAACTCAAGGGTTCTGGACTCCTGGCCCAGTGGAATCCTTATACCTCCTAGGTGGCCTCCATAGGTCCTGCAGGCCTTGGGGAGTGGGTGTCATCTGGAAGGCCAACATCACCCACAAGGCAGCAGGAACCAGGATGTTCCTGGGGGGAGAAGGGGAGGCTTGGAGGGACTTTGCTCTTCTATAGCAGTCTCGTGGGACCACTGAGCCTTGTGACCTCTCTGTCCTCTATGGGGCTCATTGCCCCCTTTTTTTTTTTTTTTGTTCTTTTTCTTTAAATATTTTTATTATCTTTAGAGAGAGGGGAAGGGAGAGAGACATCAATGTATGGTTGCCTTTCACCTGCCTCTAGCTAAGGACCTGGCTGGAGACCTGGCTTGCAACCTCGTTATGTCCCCTGGGGGCAATTGAACCAGTGACCTTTGGGTTTGTAGGCTGGCGCCTTATCTGCTGTGCTACCAGCCAGGGCCTCATTCCCCTTCTTCAAAGACCCTGTCCCTGGGCTCAACCTGGCCCCCACACCCACCTGGGGGCTCAGAATCACAGTCTATGAAACCTCAAGCTGTGTAGCCCAGTGGTTAAACCTGTTTATTTATTGCTTGAGCGCTTATAGAATATCGACCAGGCCAGGCACTGTTCTAAGCCATGAGGCCTTGGAACTTCCATTCTAGAAAGAGACAGACAAAACAAACAATATATAGCATGTGAGATGGTGATGTGTGCTCAGGTGGTGCAGGTAGAGGGGCTGTTCTGAGATCAACGCTCAAGGAAGCTCTCACTGACCATGTGACATTTAGATCTGTGGCTCAAAAGGTGAGGAACAAGCCCTGTGGGCACGTAGGGGAGTGAGTTTCAGAGAAAGGGAATGGCAACTGCAAAGGCCCTGAGGTAGACCTGTGCTTGGCCTATTCAAGGAACAGTAGGGAGGCTGTGTGGCTGCAGTCAGGGGAGCAGAAGGGTAAAAGCAAAAGGTGAGGTTGGTGAGGGAGTGGAGGAGCCTTTTGAGCCCTGGCATTTAGGCTGCCCGAGCAGGGCGCTGGGAAGAGGGATGGAACTTGACTTAGCTTAGTGAGTTCAGTTTGCAGTGTGCTGAGTGGGCTGGGGGCAAGGGCGGAAGCAAGGAGAGCTCAGTGAGGAGGTGACTGCAATATTCCAGGAGTGCTGGAGGTCACAAGGGAGGTTACAGTGGGGTAGTGGGAACCCCACAAACACTGAAAATTTGGGGGAGCAGCTGACAGGATTTGCTTTTGGGTCAGATGAGGGGTGTGAAAGACAAAGTCAAGGTTAGCCCTGGCTGGTGTGACTCGGTGGATTAAGCGCTGGCCTGTGAACTGAAAGGTCACTGGTTCGATTCCCAGCCATGGCACATGCCTGGGTTGTGAGCCAGGTCCCCAGTTGGGGGTGCGCAAGAGGAAACCAAACATTGATTGATGTTTCTCCCCCTCTCTTTCTCCATCCTGTCCCCTTTCTCTAAAAAGAAATAAATAAAACCTTAAGAAAGAAAGAAAGTTGGTCTAGGTCAGCCTCAAGACTTGAGCAACAGAGACCGGCGCTCCCCTGTCTGAGTTGAGGGGCTGAAGCGGGGGCAGTGGGCAGAGAAGTATCAGAGCCCAGAATGTGAAGTCTGAGCTGCTTATTCCACATCCAGGAGTCTGAGGCCTGGGGAGGGTTCTGGCAGGAACTTCCTATCTGGAATATGTAAAGCTGGGAGCTGGGAGCATATGAATGGTACTTAAAGCTATCTGGCTGGGACACCCAGAATAGCTCTTCTTGAACTTGAACATGCATGCCAGTGCCCTGGAGATCTTGATAAAGTGCAGAGGTCTGGACAGGGCCTGAGAGAAGCTCCCTGAGGTGGCCAAGACCCCCCCTTTGAGTACAGGACCTAGGACATTATGTTTTACGGCCAAGACCCACTGGCCGTAATGAAAGCAATAGAGTGGCTCATGATCAGTATTGAGAGAAAATGGAACAGGACTGAGTCAAATCACAAGGGTATATATTGGTTCACAAAACCTTGTGTCGGTTATATGAACCCAAGTCCCGGGGCCACGACATTGTCATGGTCACAAAGGTTTGAGAAAACCTGACTGGGGAGTGAGGGGAAACCAAGAAGGGAAGAGGCCCAGGAGCCAAGCACGAGAGGAGGAACCAGTGAGGAGGCAGATAAGGCGACCAGGGAGGTGGGAGGAAAACCAGAACAGAATGTTCTAGAAGCCAAAGGAGGAAAGAGGCCCAGATTTGAATTATTTTCTGCTTCTCCCCAGCCCTGTGGCCACGCACATTTGAGCCTCAGTTTCCTCCATTGTGAAATGGAGACACAGCAGTCTCCACTTGCTGAGGTGGCTGTGAGGTGGCACCTGGCACTGGGCTGGGCAAACATGTGGATGGTGGAGTGACTCTGATTCTGCTCCTGGGCTTCAGCTCCTCCAGCCCAGCAGGCTGCCCTCCCTTTGTACAGATGAAGAAACTGAGGCCCAGGCTATGGGAAGTGTCTTGCCTGAGGCTCCTAGGGGCAGGACTGGTCTGGCGCGCTTTCCTCTGTGCCCACTTTCTGCCTCGTCTGTCCTTGCAGGTCTGACCCCGCTGTTTTCTACAGCCCCTGGCTCCAGGCCTGAGCTGGAGACGGACAGCCGCCTGGGGGGTCCCTGGGGGCTGTCTAACATTCCTCTGGTGGCCAGTGGCCAGGGTGGACGTGCTCTGTCCCTTCCTGCAGCCCTGGCCTTCCCGGCCAGTCAGGAGGAGGAAGAAGCAAATTTGTGCACCTGCCCACTGTGGGGTCCAGGCGTGGGGGCCTGGCCATCAGCCACGTGTCTCTTTGGAGCGTGGATAGGCGGCGCCTGAAAGCATCTGCATCAGTCGGAGCCTCAGCAGGAAACAGATGGCACGTTCCACGTTCCACGGGGATCAGAAGAGTTTAGGAAAGGGGCTGTTTACACAGGTGTGGGCAGGGTGGGGGAAACCCACAGGGAACAGTGCTGGGCCCCAGGGATGGCAGCAGTGGGGGCTATGACCACGCTCAGCCTATAGGGCCGTGTGGAGGGGGTCGGCTCAGGGCTGTGGCCTTCAGTGGAGAGAGGTCACCAATTTGTAGTGACCCTGCAGGGAAGGAGCCAGGGGAATGAACCCCTTCCTCCTCCATTTCCTCTTTCCTTCCCCCTCTCTGGTTTGTGCGAGGTTGGGGAATAGGGTGGCGGGGAGGTAGACTTGTCCGTCAGATGTCAGATGTGTCCATCAGAAGTGCAACAGAAGGCAGTTACTTCAAGGTCCATCCCCAGCTGTGAGACCACATCACCATCAAGCTTCCTGGGGACAGGCAACCCAGCCTGGGAACTGGCCTCTTCCACTGGGGAACAGGAGCGTGACCTACCCCTCCGTGCCTCAGTTTCCCTATGCCTCCCTGGTCCCTGCCCCTGCCTTCCCTTCCAGGGCACTCCATGCCTTCAGTAAACACATCCCGAGGGTCAAAGGGTCCTGTGGTCTGTGCTGGGGACCCAGCACTATGGAGGCATGAAAGTGCCTGCCCTTGACGGGCTTCTAGTGGAGGGAAGGGACTCGCACAGCCTGATCCCACCCAGGCTGGGGATGGCGTGGGTGACCTCCTCTTCACCCCTGGTCCTCCTAATCTCTTGGTTCCTCTACGGGGGCTCTGGGGACAGGTCCCCTGTGGCTCCTGTAGATTGTTTTCTGCCTGAACATGTCCTCCAAGTTCCACATGTCCATCTGCAGCTTCTGCTTGCTAGAGAATCCAATAGGCCTTGTTTATCATTCAGGTCGGGGTGGATTATGCCGCATGGAGGGAAGTGGGAGGGAGGGAGGCTGGAGAAGAGCTTATGGGATCCCTGTCACAGCCCAGGTGCCCGACACCCACTCTGGATGACAATCCCCCTCGTCCCACGACACCCACAGCCGCCAAGGTATCTGTCCTCACAGTCTGATCAGGCGGCGTAGCAGGGAAAGAGAAAGAGGCAGCCCTGGAGTCTCTGCTTTCCACCCCGAGGGTCTCTCCCGTTGCAGGGAGCCTGGGTTCCTCCTATGTAAATGGCTTAAAGGCACCGGCCCCCAGAGGTGGCTGTGAGGATTCAGAGCTGATAAGGTGAACGCCTAGGGCGGGGCTGGTGCACAGAGAAAGTTCAGCTCCTGGGGCTGGACTAACTGTCCCTGGTGGGGGGACCTGAGGAAACCTCACAGCCACCCGCATTGTCCCCCATTGAGGGCTACCCTTTGCCTTGTGGTGCCCGCCTCCCCATCTGCCCCCACGGCAGAAGGCAGAGGACCTGCCACATTCAGGGGAATCCCTCACATCATCCCAGGCTTCCTGGCCTGCTGGGCATGGGGTCATGCTGGTCTGCCATGACCCCACACCTAGGGCTGGGCCACTGAGCCTTCCCCATCCCCACCCAAGGAGCCACACTGGCTCTTCCTGTCCTGTGTCAGCTCCTGCACTGGTGACACACCGCTGTGCCAGTCCCCCAGAGGCAGCCAGGCCTCCTGCCTTCTCTGTCCTCCCTGGGCCTCGATTTGTGACTCAGTGTCCATGTGTGACTCAGGACAAGTGTCAAGAGAAAGACCCCTGGCTGCATCCTCTCTGCAGGTCCTGCCAGCACACATCAAGATTTGTCCTCTCAAAGCCCAGCCCCTGCTCCATTACCCTCTATGGCTCCCCGTGGCCTATCAGGCTGAAGTCTTGGCATCCAAGGCCCCACTCCCAAAGCAGGGCCAGAGTATCTCCTTAGCCTCCCTGTCCCCATGGCACCCCTGTTTGTCCTCCTCACCCCTTTCTTCCCACCTCCCACCTCCACCGGTCTTTCAAGGGCTGGGCTTAAGTGCCACCTCCTCCAGGCAGCCCAGGCTTCCTCCTCTGAGCTTCCATGGGCCTGACTCTAGGTGCTACCGATGACTAGCACCTTGGTGGACACATAGTTGGCATTTGCTGTTTGCAGAATGACCAAGGGACAGTCCTGGGATTGTCCTCCAGGCTCAGGGAGCACTTCCCATGTGCCAGGCCCAGGGCTCGGTGCTCTAGGGCACCGACCCCTGGAAACCTCACAGTAGCCTGGCAAGGAAGGCACCATTGTGCCCACTTTACAAACAGGGTGACTGAGGTTGAGGGGACTTGGTCAAGGTCTCATATCGTAGCTCAGGGTAGACAGGGCAAGGTTTAGATCCCCAGCCACCTGACTTTAGAAACACCATGATAATGCATCTTTCCTTCATTTGGGGCTGCCTTTGGTCCCTGAAGGATTTTCTGCACATGGACAGGAAGACACAGAGTGTGTATCTCGGGGCAGGTCTTCTGTTCTCTCTGGGCTCTAAGACCGCAGCCCCAGCTGCCATGCTGGGTCTCAGTTTCCCTGCCTGAAAAACAAGGAAATGGCAGCAGCCAGTGTTGTGCCATGGAAGCCAGCTTTGGTGCCCAATGAGATCTGTTGGAATCCCAACTCCACTGTTCTTTTGGGCCAATCATCTCACTTCATTAGGCCTCTCTTTCCCCATCTGCAAAATGGGACCACTGACTTCACGGGGCTCTGAGCTCCACATGGACTGCCTTGGCCAGGGCCTTTCAGGAGAAAGGTCCCCTTGGTGGGCTGTTTCAGTGATTGTTTTCATCTGCCCTCCCTGGGGCTGCCAGCCAGCTCTGGACAGGGTGGGATGGGAGGGTGGGGTGCATGGGGAGACAAGCCGGGAGTCTAGGACCTCCCACCCCACTGCCTCCCCCTCCCCAGGGCCCCCCACCCAGCGACAAAGCTCAGGGCACTTCCTCTCCCGCCTGGCAGGCCGCCTGGCCCAGCCCCTTCTCTAAGGAAGCGCATTTCCTGCCTCCCTGGCCTGGCTGGATGAGCCAGGAGCTCCCCACCGCTGCCGGTCATACCCCAGGCTCCATCCCCGTCTGTCCGCAGCACAGACTGCTGCTGCCCACAGGAGCCCAGCACCCCCTTTTCCGCTCACCCCGCGGCCAGTGACCCTCGGCCCGGCCCTGCGCCCTGTGCCCGCTTCTTCTGACCAACTTGGCCGCCACCTTAGAAGGCTGGAGCAGGGACAACGTTGTTCCGGTCGTCTGTTCCCTTTGGGTCCCCGCGAGAGCCCACGCCGGCCCCCAAGCCTGCCTGCAGCCCTGCCCCTGGACACCGGATAAGGCCCAGCGAACAGAGCCCCCGGCGGACAGCATGGACCGCAGCACGCTCTACCTGGCCGTGGCCCTGCTGCTGGCCGTCTGCAGCCTCAGCCCCACAGGTGGGTGTTCAGGGACCGGGGGTGGGGACCCTGGGCTCCTTGTCCCAGGCCCATGCACGGGGAGCTGTCCTGTCCCACAGGGGTTGGACAGCCCAAGGCAGATGCCGTAGGGTGACCAACCATCCTGGTTTGGCAGGACCAAGAACTTTCAGCCCTAAAAGTCTCGGGCAAACGGAGGTGAGTTATTTCCCTTAACCCTGGTCTCTGGCCTTAGTCTCTCTCCAGGAAGCGCAGGTCCTGGCGTGCTGTGCAGCCCTGGGAGAGCCTCCTGCTCTCTCTGGGCCTTAGTTTCCCATCTGAGGAAGGAGGGCACGAGGCCGCGCACTGGGAGTTCGGGCCCTAGGCTGTGGTTACTTCCTTGTGGTGCGATCTCGGGAGCGGCCTTCCGGGCTCTGAGCAAAGGGGATGGTAACGGACTCATCTCCGGCTGCCTGCCGGGAAGGTCAGGGGTTGAGGCAACACGGAGAGCGATGTCTCAGTCAGGCCAGTTGCGTCCGTGTTGTTACTGTTGTTGTTTTATGATTAGCTTTGAACCCTCCACCTTCCCCTTCCCCGTGTCCTGTGAGCGGCTCCTGGACCCCTCTGACTGCAGCGGTCTCCCCAGCTGCTTCCCCTGCTCTGCTCCCCAAGAAGCTTGCAGAATGGGGGTGCAGCCCCAGGCCAGGGCTTCTGTGGAGGTTCCTCAGCCAGCCTGGGGGCTTTTCCAGGGGTTCGTGGCTCCTGCCACCCTCTGCAGCTGATCAGAGGAGGGACCACGAGGAACTGGGGACTCCCAACCTCTCCTCTCACTTACCGTGGCTTTGCTGTGCCCTGTGGACGCGTCCACCTGAAGCCACCGGATGGCCCTGTGGACACCCCTCCGCTGTGGTGCCCCCAGGAACTCCCTAAAGTATCTCGGGGCAGTGAGAAATGGAGCAGCAGTAGTGGCTATCCTGTCCCCGCCTGACGCCCCATCCCTCACATTTTAAAGTCCCCAGTCCTTGGTCTCTAAAGTGCCCACTGCTGCCTCACTGACAGACAGGAAGTGAAGCCTGGGACACTTAGTGACTTAGCAGGGATTTGACCTCAGGCCTGTGGCTCCCCGGAGCTCTTGTTCCTGACCATGGGTGACACAACTCCGGTCACTCTGCAAGATGGCTGCCATTATCTCCCCATTTTACAGGATAGGAAGTGGAGGCTGCGGCCTGCCAAGTTCACACAGCTCGAGGAAATCCCTCCCTGAGCTCTGAGGTAGCTGCCCTGTCTTTCTCCTACATTTCTAGCTTGATAACACTCTCTTCTTGGTAACACTTATGGGAGGAAGATCCATGAATATGGTTAGGGCCTGGTTTTATAGGATTAAGAACAGTGACCTGCTGGCAAATAATGAACAACAGGAGTGAGGGGTCGGGGGCAGTGCTTGTTGATTTGCATGGTGTAAATGTTCCCCCCTGGCTGATTTCCAGCTACCAAGTCACTAAACGAGGAGTTGGTCTGAGGTGGCTGGTAGGAGGCCCTTATCAAGTATTTCCATCACACACGTAGGATAGATGTAGTTACCTCAAAAGCACAGATAATAGTGTAATGGAGTAAAATAATTAGGAAGTAAGAATTTGATATTTATTACCTTTTAAAAGTACAATTTATTTAATTATAAGTTTATAAAGTTTAATTTTTAATAACGGTCATGTTCAACAGCTCATTGCAAAAACTCTTGATCATTGATTCATCTGTTCCCGCAAGCAGGTACTGACCCCCAGTGGTCACAGGGTCCCAGGGCATTCCAAACCACTCAGCCTGGGAAACAGAGGCCCATGGAGAGCAGCTAGGGGCCTGGCCAACCATGGAACTCAGATCTCCAGCCTGGGAGAAGGTGTGAGGGGGACCCAAGCATTCCCATTCAGGTGGGAGGGGTGCAAATGGGTCCAAAAGGGGTCCAAAAGAGGTCCCAAACCAGGTCCAGCCTTCTGGGAAGACAGAAGGCTCAAAAATTATACTTGTAATAACAACCCAGGCTTCAGAAGTCAGCCCTAGAGAGTTACTTTCCCAGTTCTATAAAGATGTACAGTCTCAAAAAAAAAAAAAAAAAAAAAAAGATGTACAGTCTCTAGGCAGCTGTAACAAAAACCCAACAACTGGAGACCACCCAAATGTTCAGCTGCCTGGGGACTATTAAATAAATGATCATGCAGTGAAATATCATGCAACCGTTATCAGGAAAAAGCTGAATTACGTCTACACTGCCGTGGACAGGTATCTGGGACACACTGTCAGGTGCCCAAACAGCACCAATTCATTAAGAATAAAACAGCAATAATGCCCTGGCTGGTGTGGCTCAGTGGATAGGCATCGCGATGCAAACACAAAGGTCGCTGGTTCGATTCCCTAGTCAGGGCACATAACCATGTTGCAAGCCAGTTCTCCAGCCAGGTCCTTGGCTGAAGGCAGGTGACAGGCAACCATACATTGATGCTTCTCTCCCTTTCTTTCTTTCTTCTTCTTCTTTTTTTTAATCTTCTTTCTTCTTCTTCTTCTTCTTTTTTAAGATTTTATTTCATTATTTTTAGAAAGAGGGGAAGGAAGAGAGGCAGAGAGGGAGAGAGATATCAATGTATGGTTGCTTTTCACCTGCCTCCAGCCACAGATCTGACTGGAGACCTGGTTTGCAACCTGGTGCCCTGGCTGGGGAATCGAACCTGCGACCTTTGGGTTCGCAGGCCAGCGAACCTGTGCTACCAGCCAGGGTGCTTCTCTCCCTTTCTTCCTCCCTCCTGGCCCTTCTCTCTGAAAATAATGAATAAAATCTTTAAAAAAACAAAAACAACAAAAAAACAATAATAACGCACAATGTACACAGAGAAAATCCCCAGGTCACTCGCCCTTTCTCTAGCATCAGCATTTTCACCTTTCTAAAACATACCTTTTTTGTCATGTTGGGATTTTTTTTTTAAAAAACAAGCATGTAGAGATTTTTTAAAAGCAACTTAACTATATACTCACTTTAGTCTGCTCCTCAAAGAAAATAGATTGTTAGCACGCTGGTGGATTGCTTACTAGCTTTTAAAGGTAGTTTGGATGTAAATACAATAACATTCAGGCGTCTTGTGTACCCTTCTTATGCCCCAGAGTTTTCTGTGTTTCCATAACCATCCCATTGAGGCTCTGGAACATTATCTTCTTTAAACTTGTTCTCCATCTTTTTTTTTTTTTTTTAAATTTTATTGTTGTTGTATTACATCCATCCCCTTTTTGCTCCCCTCTGTCCCCCCACCCACCCACCCATTCCCCCCAAAGTCAATCCCACTGTTCTCCATCTTTTGCCTAATAAACTCCCTAGTGTTGAATATTTAGGTGATTTCCCCGTTGGGGCTAATTATAAATGCCACCTCCGTGCACATTTTTGGTACATGCATCTTTTCCTGTATTTTTGTAGTATTTCACTTGGACCGAGTCCCAGAAGTGATGGTGCTGGGACTCGTGGCCCTTGCTGGGTGGCTGGGATCAAAGAGTGTTTCCTAAGTGTGGATGAGCGTTCCCTGGACAATGGGCCGCAGGAGTCCCTGTGCTGCTGGCTACCGGTGTGGGGGTCTGGGACTCTCTGGAGAGGTGGTTAGCAACACAGGACGGAGACTATAAATATCTATGTCTTAGAGGCTGCATTCTAGGGCAGCTTCCCTCTTTCCAGGAGGAAACAGAGGTTGGAGCCGGAGCTGCGTGAGGCAGGAGAGGTTGGGTCCCTGAAGCCTGTGGGGATATAGCCATTAAGATTCCCTCTTGCCCTGATTAGTTTGGCTCAGTGGGCTGGGTGTCATCCTGCAAACTGAAAGGTCGCTGGTTAGGTTCTCAGTCAAGACACATGCCTGGATTTCGGGCCAGGTCCCTAGTTGGGGGCATGAGAGAGGCAACCGACTGATGTTTCTCTTGCATATCAATGTTTCTCTCCCTCTCTTTTTCCTCCCCCTTCCCTGCTCTCTAAAAAATAAATATATAACATCTTTAAAAAAATAAAAGATTCTCTCAACTCAGCTGGACAGGTGGTGATACTAAGACCCAGAGGGAAAGAGAGACCCATCTCTCAAGGTCACAGAGGGGTCAAGGCTGTGCCCTCTGAGGGCAGGTCTGTTCTACTTGCTCAAGGCCCTGAGGGGGAATCTGGGTAAGATACCCTCTTGTGGGTAGGCAGCATACCAGAAGTTCTTTGTCCCTAGCCCCAGTTTATAGATGGGGAAATCGAGGCTTGGGACAAATGACAGATCCAGATTTCAACCTCAGGCTGTCTTCTCCCAAACCCAGCTTCTTTTCTCTGCACCTTTGGTAGCCTGGTGTAGGGGCTTGAGCAGCTGATTGCCCTGGCTCTGGGCCCTCTCCTCCTAGCTCCAGCCCTGGCTTTGGGGCCTAAGCCCTAGAGGCTGAAGAGGATCCTCATCCAGGGCTGAGCTAACTTCAGTACCTGTGATAGGGGTGGCGGGAAGAGACAAATATAACAGCCGACATTGATTCTGCGTTGACTGTATGCTCGATGCTGCTCTAGACCTGTTACATGTACTATCAGACTGAACTTCACAGAAGCCTGATGAAGCAGACACTTCCTGTCACCCCATTGTCCAGTTGAGGAGACTGAGGTGCAGGCCAGTGAAGGTATTTGCTTGGGTAATGCAGCCCAGGTATGAGCCACTGGGTCTTGAGCCCTAGGCCTAGCCACTGCACCGCACTGCCCCAGGGAAAATGATTAGGCTCTTGCAGGTTCCAGACCTTCAGTCCCGTGCCTGCACCCATGGTGACCTTCCTACCTAGAGAATACCTGGATCAGTTCTGATGAGATTTTCATAACAGGGTTTTGAAGGATGAATAGAAGTTGACTGAGTGGTCCGATAAAGGAAGGCTGTGGGTTTGGGAAAGGGGGTGCCGAGGCAGTGAGCAAAACGATGCTCACCTCTCCCCGCTGACTGGGTGGGCTGACAGTAGTTGCCAGCTCTTGAGCAGTTCCCCATGCGTCAGGGGCCTGCTTAGCCCTGTGCCCGTATCATTTACCAACATTCTCACCAACTCGCTGATGGTCATCACCCCCTTCTACAGATAATAACACTGAGCGGTGGAAAGGAAGCTGGAAGGTAGCAGGCTCAGGATTTGAAACTTTGGCATCTATCAGATCCCTGTACTTGAAAACAAGGTTTTATTAATTTTTTGAGAGAGAGGGGAAAGGAGGAAGAAAGAGAGGGAGAGAAATATCAATGTATGGTTGTCTCTCGTGGGCCCCCAACTGGAGGCATTTGCCCTGACTGGGAATCGAACCAGCGACCCTTTGGTTTGCAGGCTGGCGCTCAATCCACTGAGCCACACCAGCCAGGTCCCAATCCCTGTACTTTTTAACTCCATTCTAGGTTGTGGAGTGTGGACTTGACTCTAAAAGCACTGGGGAGTCATGGAAAAGGCTGGATAAAGGCGTGTTGAGGTACCAACTTGCTGGTACCAAGTCCAGGGGATGGGTTGGGCTGGGAGCTGGGAAATCTGGGAGGCTATAACTGAACCCTAAGAGAAACAAAAGGTGACTGGATGGTTGGGTAGCTGGTAACTGAATAAGGAAAACGCAGAAAAGACCCAGTCATAAAGGGCAAGCCTGCGTATCATAAGATAATCACAGAATACTTACTGGGTACCAGGCTCTTTACATGAGTTACCTCACCAAGCTGACACACAGCCCGCGAAGGGGGAGCTGGGTGCTGGAGTTGGACTGACTGGGTTCAGAGGTGCTGTCACTTAGTAGCTAGGTAACCTTGGGCTAATTTTTGCATCTCTATGAACTTCGGTTTCCTTACGTGTCAAATGGTTATAGTAATAGTACCCATGTCATAGGCTGCTGTGAGGATCAGATGAATGAGCTCCTGTAAAGCCTCACCGCAGTACCTTGTCCCAGTGAGCGTGATGGAAGCTGTTCTGCAAATGGGGAAACTGAGGCTCAAAGAAGTTACTTTTTTGCTTAGGGTGACCAGTTTCTTAAGAGGCAGAACTGGGATTTGACCCAGGACATCCGACTGCAGAGCTCCTTTTCTTGACCATTATCATCTGTGGCTTCCCAAGGTTCTAGAGGTGGCCATTTGGAAAGCCCCAAGGTGGCTCTGTGCTAGCAGGTCAGAGAGGAGGAGGAAGGAGACAGAGGTGGGAAGGTGACTCCGGGTCTCTCCCTAGGCCAGCTGGTCACCCAGGCCTCCATTGGCGCCTCCTCCAACTCAGGTCCCTGGAGGCCCTGGAGTTTCCCTTGGTGCCAGTGGATTGTTTTCGGCTCTGTCTGGACCCGCCTCCGGCTCCAGGAGACAGGCCTGGGCGTCACACTCCCTCCTGTCTCCCCATTCTCGTCTGCGTCTGCGGGGTGGGGGTAGCCAGGATTCGAAAAGGCCCCAAAATAAATGGGCCTCTTATCTGATCTCCCAGCCTGGCTTGTTATCTGATCATTACATAATGGCCACACCGCTGACGGCATGGAGGAGGTGGCCCAGGCAGCCAGGCAATCCGGCAATCTGGGAGGAACTGGGGTTCCTGGAAGTCTGGGGACGGGGGCAGGGAAAGTCAGAAGGGAAGGAGGAAGCCACTGTGCTAATCTGCAGACCAGACCCTGGGTCATATGGGGAGAGGTGGGTCCGAGGCCCAGCCTGGTCAGCCGCGCACAGTGCAACTCTGGCACTTTTAGCCTCTCCAGGCCTCAGTCTCCCCATCTGCATAGGAGGGGCTTGGACTAGGTAACAGCCAAGAAGTATGTGTTCGCTGATAGGGCAGGGGAGAGGGTGGGGAGCTCTGAGGAGCTTGGTGGGTCACCAGGGGGTGGGATAGGAGGAGATGGCACCAGCCCTAGAGTATACTGAGTTGGCTGGCCTGAGACGGCAGACCATCTCAGAGGCCCCTCACCTGCAGGCTGCCCCACCCCGCCACTTCACTGCGTCCCCACCAGATAGTCAGTTCTAAAGTCAATCAAGTAAAGTGATCAAAAGAACTACCAGGTGCGTTTTCTCATGACGTCATCCCAACAACCTCTATGGAGTGTGCACTTTCTTTCTTTTCTTTCTTTCTTTCTTTCTTTCTTTTTCTTTCTTTTAACATTTTATTTATTTTCAGAGAGAGGGGAAGGGAGGGAGAAAGAGAGGGAAAGAAACATCAGTGTGCGGTTGCCTCTCACACACCCCAACTGGGGACCTGGCCCACAACTCAGGCACGCGCCCTGACTGGGAATTGAACCAGGGACCCTTTGGTTCGCATGCAGGCTGGTGCTCAATTCACTGAGCCACACCAGCCAGGGTGTGTTCTATTCCTACTGTCCTTTAACAGGCAAGAAAACTGATGCCCAAAGTTGTGATATGATTCACCAAAGCTACGTAGCTAGTAAGTGTCGGGCCTGAGATTCAAACCCAGGTCAGCCTGGTTTCAGGGACTTTGATTTTCACCAAGATGCCACATTACCCAGGCACTCTGGAGTCCCTGGCACACAGGACAGGTCCAGGGCAAGGGACCATTAAGGGCTGGGCCCCCGTGGCGGCTAAATGTTCTTGTCAAAGCTTATCCTCCCCAAGATGTTGCTGAGAGATGGTGTTGGGCAGCCCCGGGTGGCCATCTGACGTCCTTCTCTGACCCCTGGTGGTCCTGAGCCCAATAAGGCGGTGGAAAGGTGGGAAAGAAGGCCGGGTTGTTCACGACACGGCCAGCCAACAGCCCGGGATTCGGAAGAAGCCTCCCCACCCCCTGCCCTGAGCTGGCGTCGGCTGGACGTGTGTCCAGTCCCTCCGCGCCCAACTTTGATCTCCAAGAAAACAGGAAGTTAGCACGACGAGATGGAGACACACACTTCCAAGCAGTCTCCCGTTCTCCGTCCTCCTTCCCTCCTCCGGAGCCCCCCTTCCTCCCGGCACATTCCTCAGGACGAGGTGTAGGGGCCTCATTTCCTCTTCCTCCTCTGCTGGGTCAGGGTGAAATTCCATCGCCTGCCCTCAGGACCCACGCTTCCCAGCAGCCCCGAGGCGGCTGTGACCTGCCTGCCGCCCTGTCCCCTGGGACCAGGAAACCCTCCATGCTCCTTGGCTCATTCCTCCCGGCCTGGAAACACAAGAGGGGAAATTTTGCCTCCGATCTCAGCTTTCGCCTTCTTCAGGCACCAACCAGCCTTCAGGTTTGGGTGTGTGAACCTGCGGGTCCTGCCCCGAGAGGAGGGTGGCCCATTGCAGCAAGTAAAAATGAAAAAAATGTCAGCATAGTGTATCCCATGAAATATTTAGAGGATAGTTACAATTTTAAAGTTACTCATTTTTTACTTGCTCACATTTAATTGGATGTCCTCCATTTTATCTGTTCACTTTACACCTAGCAACCTGTGACTTCAGGCAAGAGACTTTTACTCTCTGAGTCTCAGTTTCTTCATCTGTGGAATGGACATAATGATGCCCGACTCTTAGGGTAGCTGTGAAGATGGCATAAAGCCCTGAGCCCACGCCAGACACGCAGCAGGCATTGAGAACGTGGGAGTCATTGTCACCATGTTGTCCTTACCTGGCCCTCTGCCTGTGCTTCCCCAGCAGGTGTTGCACAAACCCCTCACTGTGACCTGCAGCGTGTGGACCGCAAGCTGACATACTTCACAAGCCAGGTTTCCCACGGCTGTGTGGCTCAGGTCGCCAATGCTTCCGTGGAAGTTCACGTCCTCTTCCTGGAGTTCCCAAAGGTGAGTGTCCAAAGGCAGGGTCTCATAGGGACTGAGTTAGGTCCAGGGCCGGTAAGATGAGGGCAGTCTCCCTCGTGACTGTCCTTGGCACCTCAGGGCGAACCTGCATCACGCCCCTGCCAGGAGGGTGGCATGAGCATCTGACAGGACCTATAGAGGATGACATTTCACAGCCAGCACTGGGACAGTCCTCTGGTTGTCCCCACAAGGCCCAGGTGAGAAGAGCCACCCAACCAGGTGGGTTTGGCTGGAAACTGAGTAGAGAAGAGCCAGGCGGGCAGTGGAGTGGACCAGGAGAGCTGGTGTTCATGTATCACCAATGATAGGGGGCTCCTCAGCAGACGCAACTCCCTGCTCGGTGGCTTGGACTTTGAGAAAGTGCGTCTCCTCTCAGTGAAGCCCGAATCTTCCTTCCTGGAATACCCTTCACCAAGCGCCTGTGACCCGGCAAACAGCCGCCTGGTGCCAGCGTCAGAAACTGTTCCCACCACACACACACACACACACACACACACCCCCGCCTCGAGGAGAAACCTGAAGTCCACCAAGTAGCTTTTCTCAGTCTCTGTTAAGCAGCACACCTGTGAAGCGTTTACCAGGGGCTAAGTACTGTGCTAGCACTACTGTGTCCCAAGAAGTGAGTTCAAAATCTTAACATATATGAAGGCCCCCAAGGGCCTAGCTGGCACGGTGTGTTATTACCCCACTTTTCAGAGGAGGAAACTGAGGCAAGCCTAGGGAAGTGCAGCAACATGTCCAAGGCCGGAGTTCACACCCTGGGGACAAGCAGCCAGGCTGTCCCCTGGCTCCTGAGAGGATCTCAGGGTTCAGACAGCGCCTGGCCCTTCTGGCTGGCGACCGCACCAGGCTGGTGTGGCCTCAGGTCCTGATAGCAGTTTCGTGGTGTCAGCTCAGGGTAAGCTTGTGGCCAACTTGCCCCCGAAACTGTTACTTGGCCCTGCATTTGGGTGGTGATAAGACAGTGCGCAGACCACCAATATCGGGGAGCCTGCTCCCCACCGCCCTGCCTGCCACGAGGACTGCGGGCCTCGATAATCCTCAAACCATAGATAATGCCAAACACACGTTGTGTGGTTCTCCTAGCCATTGTAATGTTTTTCAAGCTCGGTGATGATACGGACCATAAGAATGTCCCCTGTAAGTTCTTCGGGTTTGTTCTGATGTTCGGGTCTCTGTGCCCTCTCTGGGCGACTGGGATCCGCACACCCTAGTCATTTTGCAGCAAGCTGGAGTCAGAGGAAGGCCCCCTGCCAAGCGCCCAGGCCTACGGGAGACAGATGGACGGACAGACAACCAGGGTGCAGGAGCCTCCTTGGTCAGAGCAGGCAGGACAAGGCAGGGCTTCCCAAGGGAAGCGCCAACAGTAAGGATGGGTGGAACTTGTGAAGGAGGTGGAGAGAAAAGGCAGAGGATGAAGTGACTGTGCTGGCAGGGAAGTGGGCCATGCGGTGGTTAGCACGGGTTTGCTGGGGCAGTCGCTTGAAGTTCACCTCGGGGCAGAAGTAGGGAGGTGGAGAAGCTCCTGCTGTCACATTAAGGAGTGTGGTCAGTAACCTGTGGGCAGTAACATCATCAGAGGATTTTCGTGGGCGTGGCAGGGTGCCACTGTGCTCCCCCTGTTGCCCTTTGCCTCTTCCAGAGAACTCAGTCCTTGGGACATCTGGCTTTCAATTCAGGGAGCCAGCCTGCAAACTCCAGGCCTCCCCAGGTTGCAGACCTTGGCTTCTCTGGATGAGGGAGCACAGAGGTGGAGGAGGGAGCTGGGACTCCAGTCCTGGACCTGCCACTGGCCAGCACCTCCTTTAGTGCCTAGCACGCTGAGGGGACACCTTCTCCCCACTCTCCATTGCTTGTGCTCAGGGACTCACCAAAGAAGGATGGACTATCAGAATCTTGGCTGGGGCCTGGCATGTACCAAGTATTGTTGAATGTATGAGTGAATGAATGAATGAATGAATGAATGAATGCCCTGCTGTGTGCAGGGTTAGGCCTGTAGGCTCTGGAGCCAGACTACCTTCAAATTGAACGTTGGCTCCCCCACTTCCAGCGGCAGGACCTTGGGCCACCTCTCCAAGTCTCCATTTTCCCATGGGAAACTTGGAAACCACAGTCCCCACCTCTCAGGACGCTGCGAGAAGCCAGTGGGACAGTGCAGGCCTGCCCAGAGCAGCGGCTCGCTATCCAGTAGCTGCGCCTATTGTTATGACAACCCTGTTTGGGCTGCGTGTCTCACCTGTAAGCACCCCCATAGTGCAGAGCACACTACAGTTTATCCTCACATCAGTTATTGCTGCCAGGAGCTGCGACAGGGGCTGTGAATCCGTTTTCAGAGCAGGGCGACTAATGGAGCCTCCCCATGGGAGCTCCCAGCCTCCCTGATCCCACCAAATCCTACTGCCGCGTGCTGGACTGAAGGACCTGTGGTTCCCTGGGCACACTGCCATCCCCAGGCAGCACCCAAGAATAGAGCCCACAGCCACACAGGCCCCCTGAGTCAGTCCTTGCTAAGTGGCTCCGCTGTGCCCAGCCTGAGTTGGGCACCGATGGTACCGAGAGAAAGCAGACCCAGCCCCTGCCCCTGGGCCTCTCCCAGGCCAGGGAGGCTGAGGTGGGCGTCCGTAGCCCTGGTATTGAGCCATGGCATCAGCAATGGGGGGCTGAGGGTCCCGGGAGACAAGCACTGATCATGAGGGAAGAGGACTTCAGAGAAACGGCTTCCATGTCTAGCCCGATCGAGAGGGAGGTCAAGGCCATTCTGGGCAGAGGGCACCCCATGAGCAAAGGTCTACAGGCAAGAAGCCCCAACTGGCTGTGGCAGTGTAGGTGGCGGCCACTCGGCAACCAATGCAGCCCCTCCCGACCTCAAGCCTTGGCAGAGGCCAGGCTGGCTTTCCCTTCCATCCCTGCCGGGGCTGGAATCCTGATTTCCCGTGCGTGGGAGGCAGATGAACTGTGGCCGCCAAGAGCCTTAGCGAAGAGAGGTTCAGGGTGTGTGTGTGCACGCGCGTGTGTGGTGTGTGTGTGTGTGTGTGTGTGTGAGGTCTACAGACCAACGAGGGGGCCCCTAGACTAGGGCTGTATCTTGCTGAGTCCCCGAAGGGCAGGCCGGAGTCTGGGTTCCGGGAGGGGGCCCGGGGTCACATCCTGACCTGCGGAGACAGGAAACCAGCCTGGTGTCTCCGAGATTCCCGTCAGGCTGACTGTACCAATCTGCTGTCCTCCTAACAGACCCCAGGCAGCCAGGCCAGAGCTGGGCAGCCACTGATTCACCCTCCTTCTGAGCAAACTTGGGGAGCAGACCACACCCTCCCCCCATACCTATGAAACCTGATGGGTTCTTACACTGACTTACTCCTGGCCTGCTCAGGCAGGGGGCCCGCATTCCCCCAGAATGTCTGGGAGGCTGTCAAGGGCTGTGGAAGGCAGAGGTGCCCTCAGACCTAGTCACAGGGGGATCCCACCTGGACCCCACAGTTAGTGGCCTCTCTGGCCCTCTTCCAGCTGTGGGTACCCCGCCAAATGCACTGCGCCTACTCCCAGGGTGGCAGGGGGCGCTTTCTTGTCCCATCCTCCACAGGGGACACTGCATGGCTGGTGGAAGCTCCCCTCTACCTGAAGGGCGTCAAGGGGACTATTTGCAGGGGGTGGGCATGGCAGAGCCTGGGCATTCAGGCTGGGTTGCTCATATACATATGTGTGAAGAGAAGGGGTGTGGGCTGGGGGCTATGGGCTGCCACTTGTACTCCTGTCCCAGGCCTATCAGGGCAGGCTTGGTGGAGGGACATGGTTTGGGGGTCAGACAGGCAGGAATTACATCTGCTCTGTCACTGCTGTATCTCCAGCGTCCAGCTCAGGGACAGTCTGGGAATACATATTGGATGGATGGACAGATGAGTGAAGAATGGAAGGAAGGAGGGGGAAATATACAAACATATAAGCATTTGCTAGCTCGCCATCCCCAAGAGGTTAGGGGTGTCACTATTATTCATCATTGGTGGTTTGGGGGTGTGAGTCTTGTTCTCTGCCAAGTTCCTGAAGGACAGAGTTGTGCCTTCTTCCTGTCTCCCCTTTGAGAACACAGAAGCTCCAGCCAGACACAGTTCTGGCTTCTTGGATGAGCAAACGAAGAGAGGGACAGGGATGACATGAGCTGACCGGCAACCCTCAGGTGGGGAAAGTAGCATACCCCGCCTGGGGGGTCTGGAAGCCCATTCTTCTGGCCACTTGGCTGGAGGTCACAGCTCCCCAACGCTGGAACCCCGAGGAGGAAGGATGGAATCCAGGGGCCACAATGATCCCAACTCTTCCCTACACAGATAGGGACACTGAGGCTCAGAGAGGCGTGACTGAGACATGTCCTAGTTCCAGCTACCTGCACCCCCCCACCAACACTGACCTCCCCAGGTCGCAAACCATTGCATCTCTGGATGAGTGGGCAATCTGTAATTACTGGGCACGGGACAGCTCACTTTGCAGGCAGCATCTCACTGAATCTTCAGAAGCCAATGAAGTGGCCCTGGCCGGTGTGGCTCAGTTGGAACATTGCCCTGTACACCGAAAGGTTGCGGGTTTGATTCCCAGTCAGGGAACATATTCAAGTTGTGGTTTCGATCCCTGGTTGGGGTACATATGAAAGGCAACAGATTGATGTTTCTCTCTCATACCAACGTTTCTTTCTCTCTCTCTCTCTCTCTCTGCCCCCCTCTCTTCTCCTCTTTCTAAAATCAGTAAGCACCCCTAGTTGCAGGTGAGTGTGATCCTCAGTATGGGCGCATACAGGAGGCAACCAGGTGATGCGTCCCTCCCTCCCTCTCTCTAAAAGCAATGCAAAAAATGTCCTTGGGTGAGGATAAAAACGAACAAACAAAAAAAGCCTGTGAGGCAGGCATATTGTTCAGCCCATTTTCCAGATCAGGAAACCGAGGCCCAGAGAGCCATGACCCAGGGTCACAGGCTAATGGCTGAGACCACATTTGAATTCAGGTCAGTCTGGCTTTGATCTGTTCCCCTGCCACCCTGTGTGCCTATGCCATCTGAGTCTGCTGGGGTGGACAGAGGGACGTCTGGCTCCAATCTGGCCGGCTCCAGTCTGGCCCTAGGAGGGTGGGAGCTGCAGGCAACCCTGAGGCTCCATCCTAGAAGAATTGCTGGAAGCAACTTTCTATAAGTGGCTACTAGTGCTCAGGGCCTCCTCACCGAAATCCCTGTTCCCGCTACTGACTGCCGGGCCAACAATGGCATCTGTGGGACACTGGCACAAAAATAGAAACATGGTCTCCCGCCCACCCATGCAGGGTGGGGGCCGGGGCAAACCCAGGCTGACCCAGGTTGCAGAGCTGGGGTAAGTGTTGCCTGGCCTGCTGGCCTCAGCTGGGCCTCCCAGAATTCCCAGCAAGCCTTAGGAACTGGGAGCTTGGGGTTGGGGACAAGGCAGGCCCCCTTCTTTGCTTGTGGGCTTTGGACTGGGAGGGGAGAGGGAAGTCGGTGTGCGTGTGAGTGACCGTATGGATGAGTCAGGGCCATGGGGTGGAAACATTTGCTGTGGAAACCCGGACTGGGTTTTTCTGGTAATCAGCTGGGTGGCCTCAGGGAAGCCCAGGAGCACAGAGCCCCCAGAGAGCCCCGCTTCCCCGTCTCCCCCAGTGTCCACGCTGCTCCCCTGTTCTATGGCCCTGGCCTAGGACTACCCTCTTTGGGCCTCAGCTCCCATCCCCTCCAGGCAGGTGAAAGGCAACCATACATTGATGCTTCTCTCCTTCTCTGCCTCTCTCCCTTCCTCTCCCTCTAGAAAATAATAAAATCTTAAAAAGAAAAAGAACTTAAACAAATGTACAGGTGACTGGTTTTTAGTACATAGAGTTGTGTGATGATATTTGACTGTTCAAGCTGACAGCACATGTGCAGTCAAGGTAAGGAAGCCAGGGTGTATCTCTTGTCAAGGGTCCTGGCAGGTGGGCTGCGCCTGGGCCCTTCTCCACAACACTGAGGGAGGTCTCCCTTCATGTCTGTTCGTTTCAAGTGGTGATCACAATTCTGGAACAAAATGTCTGTTATAGCATTGAGATTTGTATTTCATACTTTACCAATGATGTTAAATTTACATGATGTTAGATCCAGCATTTAATTTTAAAGTGTTTAGAATGCCTATTTTTAAAAATTGATGTCACAAAAGATTCCAAAACCCAAAAGTTATAAACCCATTAGACAACATTAATTAACCAGAAAAATGGGAACTTACATAAACATCAATTTCAAGTGCTCATTCTACTATAAATGGGCATAAAACAATGATTCAAAAATAAGCATCCCGAAGAGCTCACTAAAATGAAAAAGTTATGTATTAAACACTGAAAGTGGAATATTATTTTCTCTTTTGTTTCAAAGAGCAAACTAGCAAACAGAGTGTCATGACTGAGTAACGGAAATATTTCTGGGCATATTTTTCCAACGGCTGACACACTCCGTCTGGCTCCGTGACATCAGCTGGGGACATAGCCAGGAGATAATTAGAAGTTAAACAAAAAAAAATTTTCCACTGATCTCTTCATCTTGAAATCTCTCTCTCAGTTTTGCTAAGTTTGAGGAGGTGTTTAGGGTCAGGTTTTGTTTCCTGGTAGGGATCACCAGTCTTTTTTCAAAAAAACTTGATTTATTTATTTTTAGAGAGAGGGAAAGGGAGGGAGAAAGAGAGGGAGAGAGACATCAGTGTGGTTTGCCTCTCTGGGGACGTGGCCTGCAATGCAGGTATGTGCCCTGATGGGGAATTGAATTGGCGACCCTTCGGTTCACAAGCTGGTGCTCAATCCACTGAGCCCCACCAGCCAGGTGGATTGCCAGCTTTTGAGAGCAGCTGGACTTAGTGTTTCAGTAAAGTGTTTCTGTTCATCTGGTTCAGAAAGTCTTCACACAGACCAGACATTCTTTCGACAGAAGGTTGGCCTTTGTGGATCACTGTTCTCTTTTCTTCTTGGGAACAAGGAGGCCTAGAGAAATGTGGCTGGGCAGGATAGTGGTGGAGAGGGGAGACCTGCCCAGGTCCACATCCTGAGCTCCATACTTGCTTGCTGTGTGGTCGCTGGAAAATTACTTCACCTCTCTGTGCCTTGTTTCCTCACCTATAAGAGACAATAACAGTGCTACCTGTCTCTTCAGGTTGTTGTGAGAATTACATGGGTCAATAGGTAAAGCACTTAGAAGAGTCCCAGCATATAGTATGCACTGTATAAGTGTTAGGCATTATTATTATTATTTGTTGTTGTTTTTGTTGTTCTGGAAGCATTCTAAATGCATACACCATGATCAATTTACAATTGTAATGCAGTAGGCATCCCTCAAGACATAAATGGTCTCAACTTCACATTCTTATAAATACCAAAATAATGGTAGTATGAGCATTTTAGTACTTTAAAATGATAAGGCCAGCTCTGGCTGGTAGCTCAGTGGATTGGTGCTGGCCTTCGAACCCAAAGGTCGCTGGTTCAATTCCCAGTCACGGCACCTAACCAGGTTGCAAGACAGGTCTCCAGCCAGGTCCATAGCTGGAGGCTGGTGAAAGGCAACCATACATTGATGCTTCTCTCCCTTTCTTCCTCCCTCCCTCCCTGCTCTTCTCTTTAAAAACAATGACTAAAATCTTTTAATCAATAAATAAAATAAAACGATAAGGCCAACAGAAACATTGCAACTTGGGAGGGGTTGATACCTTGATACCGCTGCGCAGGGACAGAGAAAAGGCACAGAGTACTTTCTCTCTGAGCCACATAGATACCCACGGGCCTGATACACAGCCCGTGCTCAATAGAAATAGCAAAAGTTGATCAGCCATTGGACCAAGTTTGGGCCCATCATGATTTTTTCTTTATGTCTTTGGATTTGCTGAGACCGATCTCCTTCATTCACGCTGCAAGTATTTTCTGAGCATCTCCTGAGGTCCAGGCACTGAGGATAGACTAGGCGGAGAGAGCAGGTGCAAGCTCATGGGATATGGGCCCTCACTACTGATTTGGGTGGCAGGGGTCTACGTTAGTCTTACTGGTCTGTGTCTATCTCCTCCCCTGTCCCCCTCCCCCAGGATATATCAGAGCTGGAGTTGACTGTCCAGACATCCAAGCAGAATGGCATCTGGCCCCGAGAGGTGCTCCTAATCCTTGTCGTAAACCAGAGTGTCTTCCTGAAGCTACGGGCCCCCGGAATCCCGCTCCGCCTGGCCTTCGTGAGTGTGTTTCCGCCGTCCCAGGCTGAGGCCCTGGCCATGGAAGGGCCCTGCCTGGTGAACCAAGTAGAACCCAAGAGGCCACAGGGGCTGGGGTGAAGAGTTCAAACCCGGAGATGGGACTCAGGTGGAAGGGCCACTCCATCTTCTCTCATAGCCTCTGTTTCTCTACCTGTCCAATGGGAGAGTTGGACTCAGTGATGTCCCATAAAATAATTTGGTCACTGTCTTTGGAAAAGTCACAAGACATGTATGTGAACATATTTGAATAGAGAGAAAAAGGGTCAGACGGAAACCTCACCATACATTAACAATAGTCATGGCTAGGAAGTGGGATTAGGAGAGACATTTATTTTGTTCTTTGCCCTTTATTGAACCCACAAGATTGGTTCTAATTAACACGGCCTACGTTGGAGAAAAATTACTTGTTAAAAACTCAACTTTTAGCCTTGACCGGTGTGGCTCAGTTGGCTGAGGTCACCGGTTGGGGGTGTGCAAGAGGCAACCAATCAACGATTCTCTGCCTCTCTTTCCCCCTCCCTTTCCCTCTGTCTAAAAATAAATAAATAATATTTTAAAAATAAAACTCAAGTTCTAAAGCAGAGAGAGGGCCCTAGGAGGTGACCCCCAGATGTTAGCAGCTATAGTTTATGGCCGGAGAAAGCAGGGTGGGAGTGGAGGGACAGATAGCAACGCAGATAACGAGGGGAAGAGAGACACTGACAGAAAGATGGAAACGGAAAGGGGAGGGTCTGCGTAGGAAGGATAGGCAGACACTGAGAGGCCAGAGACAGAGTTGGGGGAGAGGAGCTGGAGACCCGAAGACAGAACTGGGCCCAGGCTGCCTGAGAGACAAGCCTAGAGACAGAGAGAAGTTGAGGGGGTGGGAGGTCGGGGGTGAAGACTCTAGACTGGCAGCAGGGACACCACAGAGACGGACAGAGGTGGCCAGCATGAAAGCCCCTGGAAGGTACAAGTCCCAGAAGCCAACATTTGGTACTTCCCTCTGCTCCCTATGGAGGAAATGGAGGTCCCATAAAGGACCAGGCCTTGCCATAGCTCCTCTCCCTTCTTTTCTGCCCCTGGCTCTCTGGAGGCAGCCCAGGCAGGGGATCTGGGCCCAGCAGGAACCCTAAGTGTCCTAGAGGACAAAAATCGTGCCCTCTGGCAGGAAGGTCACAGCAGCCAAAAGCTATGGCTTTGGCCATGCCTTCCACAGCCTTCCTCCTGGGGCCAAGAACACAGTGTGTGGGGGGACTGTTGGGGCACCACTGAGCCTCTCTCAGCCTGGACCTGCAGCTCCCTGGATGCCACAAAACGGGCCACAGCCAGGCCAGGGGCTTGTGCCTCTGGGCCAGACCCAATGCCAGGTGAATGGCAAACACCTCGCCTTTTAATCCCTGTCACACCCCCATTAAACAGACCATGACTCTGAGGGCCAGGCTGGGTGAAGTGCCTCTGACACTCCAGCTCTAACCGCCACCCCAGCCCTTCCATCACGGGCTGGCTTCCTTGCCCAGGGCCTCATCACTTTGCCCCCTTGTTAAAGTCCTGCTCCATTGGAGGTGGACCATTCTGTGGTGTCTTGCTGGCTTCCACTGCCAGGAAGTCCCCCTTAGTGTCTAGCCTGAGACACTTAGGCTGCTCCAGCGCCATGTCCCTGGCTTTGGAGATGGAATGCAGAGGAACTCCGAATCCAACAGCTTCCACTGAATCCTTTGGCTTCAACAGAGCACCTCCATCAGGAAGCCTTCCCTGCTTCCTTCACCCCAGCCCACCAGGGTCGCTCCTGAGGCATGGGTGGTGGGGGCAGCGAGGTGCTGGACCCACCCGAAGCCATATCCCTCCAGGGGACCTGTCCTGCTTGTTCCTTTGTTTCTTATCAAATAGTATCCTCTGCTTTCTGCTGTTTCAAAGGACTTGATGCCTGGCTAGTTTCTGAATGGTGAGATTCCCCAAGGCAGAGACCAGCTCTACTTGTCATTCATTCATTCATTCATTCGTCCGTTTCTTCTTTCCTCCCTTCCTCCCTTCCCATGTGCCAGGCATCAGGGTGAAGCTGACATGTCAGCATCCAGAGGGCTTGGCCTCAGACCTGGTGCAAAGTCAGGCAAATAGTCCTCAGTACCTACTATATGTTGAGCACCATGTGGGGATGGGCAAGGCAGACAGACAATTGTGCCTCACAGATCCTTAGAGTGTGGGGGGAAACAGACAGTAGCCCCTGATGTCATAAGAGTGAGTGAAATGAATATGACTGTGGAGGGGTAGGGAGTGATTTTGGACAGGTGAGTGAACATGGATGTGCATCTATCCAGCTTCCCAGGTGTGGAAGGGAGATGGGGCAGATCTGGTTTTGGGGGTGCCCAGGGTTCTGGCCTCTCCAAGCGCCTCCTGACCTTCTACATGGGGCAGGGGCCTCAGCCTAGGAATAGCACCTGACCCGCTCTTTGTGTCTCCCCAGGACCCCAAACATGTCTTCCCAGACTCCCCAGTGGTTAACAACATACATCTGCCAAACGTCACCACCAAGAGCCAGTTCCTCAACTGGGCGGATACAAAAGGTGCCGTCGCCTCTGTTGCTGAGCTGAATGACCCCCAAAGCATCCACCTCCGTCTGGACCAAGGTCAGCTTCCCAGCAGCCACTCCGGGCTCAGGACCAGGGGACTCTCAGTTGCTCTGGCCCATTCCACTGGTGTGAACACTGAGCCTCCAAGAAGGGACATGATTTGCCCCAGGTCACATAGAGGAAGTTAGTGTTTTATTGGGACAGCGTTTACTTCTTCACCAAATGTTAGTTTGAACCATGTGAAACTGCTACTTGTCAGTTTCTGTTAAACCAGAAGAACAGCACATTCATAATACTTATTGTGACCCTACTATGTGCCAAGCTCTATGCTAGGTACTTGGGGACTCTGTGTGGACAGATCCAGACACTGCCCTTCTGGAGCTGATGCTGTAGTAGGGCGATGAAAATAAACAATGTACATAGATAAATAAATCACAATTTCCGGTCATGGCAAATGCTATAAGAAAGATGGGATGAGCTGCTGGTGATTACAGGGCTTCCTCCCCAGTAGGTGCTGTGGTCATACCCTATATGAACCCTGTGTTGACAGATGAGGAAACAGAGGCCGGGGGGACTTGGCCTTGAGTCACTCAGATCAAATGGTGGAGGGGAGATTTGAACTGAGGTCCTCTCCTGGGCTCCACTCTGGGCTGCTCCATGCTGCCTGCCCCGCCTTTCCAGGTTGGCCTCTGTGTTAGGCTGCCCGGGAAGGGGACTGAAGTGCACTTGTCTCCGCAGCCCCGAAGTCACCGTCCTCCTGCAGTCCTGAGCCCCGCAAGGACATGGGCAGCACTCTGGAATGGCAGTCACACACTGGGGTCTTGGTCCAGGGCTGCCGCTTGGAAGGTGTGGCCGGCCACAAGGAGGCACACATCCTGAGGGTCCTGCCTGGTCCGGAAGCCAGGTAAGGGTACCCGCTCCCGCCCCAGACCTCACACTGTCCAACCCCAGGGGCGCCCCTGGCCGGGTAAGGGTCAAGTAGCTCTCACCAGCTCTGCTCCCCCACCCTGCCCCTCTGAGCCCAAGCCCCACCCACTTCCACATCCATTCTGCACCCCACATCCCACCAGCTAAGGCCACTGCTGTCCAACCTCAGGCCTTGTACCGTCCTGGCCCGTCCTCATTGGCCCTGCCCAAACGCCTTCCCGCCTGCCCTAAAGCGGGTCGTCTCCCCGCAGGCCCCGGACAGTGACTGTGAAGGTGGAACTGAGCTGCACTTCGGGGGACCCTGACGCCGTGCTCATCCTGCAGGGTCCCCCCTATTTGTTCTGGCTCATCGACGCCAATCACAACATGCAGATCTTGGTGAGTCTTGCTCCGGGACCCAGACAGCCCTGCGCAGGCCTCCAGTGGCGGGTGGGAGAACCCAGATGCCCTGTACCTGCACCCAGCCCTGCCTGAGCTTTTGCACGTCATGATGATACTTCTGGCCCCGTCCTTTTCCTCTGTTCACTACCTGTTCTTCCCTCAGAACTGGCACCTACCTGCCACCTCCTCCAAGAAGCTTTCCATCATCCCTTAGAGAGGCCCTTAACCCAACCCACAGGGTCAGGGAGAGTTGCTAGAGAAGCGACCCCCATGTTTGAATTGAAGGACAAACAGGAGCCAGTAGGTGAGGGGAGGTGGCCCAGGCAGAAGAAATGGCGGGAGCGAAGGAGAGAGCAGCACGGAGGCCGGGCAGAGCGCGGCTGGCTGGGCATCCCAGCCAGGCTGTGCGCCTCCTGACCGGCGCCCTGCTCTGCCTCTCTCCCTGTCTTAGACCACGGGGAAATATTCCTTCAAGATCTTTCCCGAGAATAACATCAATGGCTCCATGCTACCAGACACACGTGAAGGCCTGCTGGCGGAGGCCGGGAGGCTCAATGCCAGCGTGGTGGCATCCTTTGCGGAGCTCCCTCTGGCCAGCGTCATCTCTCTTCGGGCCAGCAGCTGTGGTGAGCACTGGGACCCCTTTTCTTGCCCTCCTGCCTGCCTTTGTCCCTTCCTTGGATCAGTGGCCACAGTGTGGTGACCACCACCGATGCAACCTGCCAAGCTGTGTGAGTTTGGCAGGTTGCACGGGCCTGTGGGAACCTCATTTTCCTCCTCTGCACCGTGGGGACAATGACAGCGTCTAGCTATAAATGTGCTTGGTGCCTAGTGTACAACAAACCCTCAGTGACTGTCCGCCTGGCCCACCTCTGCTACCCCACAGGCAGTGGGCTGCAAACCTCGCCCACACCTGTCCAGACCACCCCTCCCAGGGAGAGCTGTGATCACAACCTGCTCATGAGCCTGGTCCAGCCGAAGTGCACCAACGACACCATGACTCTGGAACTCAAGAAAGATCTCATCACGGTAAGGCAACCCCCAGCCCTCCAGCCTGGCCGACCTGAGCAGCTGGGGCCTCTGCTGGCCTGAGAGCTGGGCAGGGGGACGAATCATATCCCTCGGCCGGTTTTGGTTTTCCCACCTATGAAGTGGGGTTGGAAAGGGTCCCTACCATGTGGTGAGAATTCAGTGAGGTCTGACACACTGGGCCGGATGTGGTGCCGGTGAGCGCTCAGCAGGTACTAGGTAGTTGTCATTATTCATCCTAAATGCAGGCAGAGCCGGTGCTCACTTAGCATATCTGAGCAACATGATTTCTGCCTAACTGAAGAACAATGGTATTTCTTGTAAAAATACACAGGCTTTGTTTTTTTAATGTGGAAAAATTAGAAAAGAAGAAAACCTCAATCTCTCCACCCAAAGACAATGGCTACCAGCATTGTGGTTGGTTTGTTTCTAGAATGTTTTCCCCATGTAAGTCTTCCATGGTGGAAGCAGATGCACTTGTGTCCAGCTATATTCACTTAATGTATTTTTAGAACTTCGACATATGTATTTAGTGTCACATTTAATGAGCACATATTATTTTGTTATATGGCTAAGTCATAATTAACTCCTCCCCCCTTGTTATACATTTACCTTGTTTCCAACTCTGTAATCTAAATATGTAGAAAATGTCATTGTGCATGAAATGTTTTATAAAATACAGGATTATTTTCTTAAATAGGTTTCCATATTAGTGAGACTGCTGGGTCCACATGAGTGAACTTTCTGGAAGTTTCGATACATGTTGACAACCCACTTTCCAAAAGAGGATTCCAACTTTTACTGCTGATTTCTGAGAGCGCTGTGACACTCTCTCTCTTTACACTTTTTTTTTTTAAAAAAGCTTTGCCAATGTGGGAGGTGGAATGTGGCATTCCATTCTTGTTAAGAAGAAAAATTTGGTCCTTTGTCCTTCTTCTTTTTTTTAATTTAAATTTAAATTTTTTAAGAGCTAGAGGGGAAGAGAGGGAGAAAGAGAAAGAGAGAAACGTTAGTGTAGGAGAGCTACATCAGTTGGTTGCCTCTCACACACCCCCAACTGGGGATCCTGTCCACAACCCAGCCATGTGCCTTGAACTGGCCGCCTTTTGGTTTGCAGGCCAGCGCTCAATCCACTGAGCCACACCAGTCAGGGCATGTCCTTCTTTCTTACCAAAATAATTTCTCCGGGTTTGTTATAGTTCTTTAAATTTTTGCTACAGCGGGCTTTAACTCTGGATATTTGAAAACTGGGTCATTCTAGCTGCCTTTCTTACCCTTTGCGACTTCTTCTGGCCTTTCTGTGGCAAGAAATCTTGCTGCTAGAGCCTTGACAAATCATTATCCACATTCTCAGGGATTTTTAGAATGGCATTTGACTGCGGTTAAGAGCGTGTGGGAGCTTTTTGGGGTGTGAGATATGGAGGCCTATATGAAGCGCCCTCTGTTAGTTACCCAGTCCTAAGGATGAGCATGTTGTCACCCATCAACCTTTGAAACATTACACTGCACTTAAAGGAATGCACTAGATCTATCAGAGTAGACCCCAAAAGATGTAAATGACTCTTTGTTCAGGAAGAAAACTAAGCTATAGCATGAAGACAGTCTGATGCAATTTGTTAAAAATATTTTAAACCTCCACACATTTCCTCTGCCTCAATGCATCTGTATAGAAGAAAACACACAAAAAAAAGAGTCTGAACAGTCACCCCAAACACAGGGCATGCAGCCTCTCATCAATCTGAGACGGGGTCAGTGTGCAGGGTCTGCAGTGGAGGCCCACTGACACTGGGGCAGCACCCAGTGTAGAGCCATTTTTATATGGGGGACTCATGTCTCCTAAGGTGGCCCTGGGAGGCTGGGGACAGCCTCCTGGAGGAGTGGATGTGAGTTAGCTGAAGTCACGTGGGACCTTCCACAGCCTCCTCGTCTCTGAGACTCTGAAATTCTTTGATCCTAACAGTGTGACAAAGAAATGCTAGGATTTGATTCTTCTAATCAAATGGCAAACTAGGGCTCACTGCCAGTTTTTGTAAATGTAGTTTTATTGGCCCTGACCGGTGTGTCTCAGTGGGTTAGAGTCCTGGTCAGGGCACATGCCTGGGTTTAACAGTTCTGCATTTGCTTTCATGTACATCAGAAGAAAAACAGTAAGTAGTAAACCGAACTCATCATGTCTCACATTTTATTGCTCAAGACTAGGTTACGTACAAAAGCGAGTCAAGTTCAGAAAAAGTACTGTCTGTGGTGGTGTAAGATAACAAAAATGGAGAGGAGAGCAGAATAGCTGTGACCCCTGGGTTACCATCGATCTTGGATGCTGGGTAGTGACAGACAGGCCCCAGGGAGCCTGGAACCTCCTGACAGTGACCCCCGCCCCCCAATCCCTAGTCTCTAAAGTGCACCATCACCAGCCTGACCTTCTGGGACTCCAGCTGCCGGGCTGAGGACAGAGGTGACCAGTTTGTCTTACATAGCACCTACTCCAGCTGTGGCATGCAAGTGACAGAAAATGTGATCAATAATGAGGTAAGACCTGGGGTGGGAGAGGTAACAGCCTAGTTGGTGGCCCCCCTTAGGCGCCTGCTTGATCTTCCAGGCTGAAGGGCTTTGGGGAGAGTGGGGAATGATGCCAGTAGGAAGACAATATCAGGGTGGCCATGGCTAGCTCCGTCTCCCCATCTGTCAAAAGGGTCTATTGAGCCCTGGCTGGTGTGGCTTAGTGGATTGAACACTGACCTGTGGACCAAGGGGTTGCTGGTTCCATTCTCAGTCAGGGCACATTCCTGGGTGGTGGGCCAGGTCTTGGCTGGGGGAGTGAGACAGGCAACCAGCCACTGTTCCTCCCCTATTTCTCTTCCTCTATTTCTCCCTCCTTCTCTCTCTCTCTAAAAATAAGATCTTCGGGGTGGAAAAAGGATGTACTGGGTGGAATACCCTCTGGGGTCATTTCTGGCTCCGACTAGCTTCTTGGCTCTGTCCCTGCAGGTGATCATCAACCTCCTGTCAAGCCCATCACCGAAGCAGGTGAGATGGACGGTCACTGGGCTCACACATCTGCTCCAGGGTCCTGGGGTCCCTTTCTGGCCTGGGACAGGGCAGGCCTCCAGAAACTCAGGCCCTGATCCTGGCACGCCAGGCGTCTTCCAAGCAGCTCCGTCTCCCCTTCTGTACTGCAAGGGCACAGTGCTGTTGAGGGCTGTTCGCAGTCCAAGTCAGCCACTGTTTGTACACATTGGCCGTGAGGCTTCCGGCAAACCACTGACGCTCCCCGGGCCCCAAGGCCATGTCTGGGAGCAATGGCACCAGAAAAGATCCCTGTGTGGGCGCTTATGGGCACTGAGAGGACAGGGAGAGCACTTCGCACTGGCCTGGAACAGATTGAGCTCTTGATGAATGTTAAGTTTTGGATTCTTTTGTTGTTTTTCCTTAAAGGTGAGGACGAGGGTCAGGCAGCTCCTCTGGACCGTGCCCCCTGCTCCCACCCTCACCCCTCACCTCCCTGGCTGGGCACCTCCCAGAGTGACCAGGTTCCTCTCTCATCTCCCACAGAAAAAAGTGCAGTGCATCAACGTGGGAAGTCTCTCCTTCCAGATGGGCTTCTACCTCACCCCGCAGTTCCTCCAGGCCTCCAACACCATTGAGCTGGGCCAACAGGGCTTTGTGCAGGTACTGGACTTGACCTCCCAGGGCTGCCAGCTCCTGGGAGTTCTCAGAACCTCTCTTCCCACCACTAGGACAGAGGAGATGAGCATTCGGCTTTCCAGAAGAAGGAGGAAGCCAGCACGGTGCTGGGTTGGGGGAGATAGGAAAGGCAGAGCCCAGAGACGCTGTCTGCAATGGAATGTCACCTTCTCCTCTGGGCAGGCCCATGGCTGGTCCCAGGGGCAGACACTCTAAAACGAACCTGGCTGATTTCATGAGAGCAGGCAGGGTGGAGGGCTGAGTAACCACCCGTGCCTCCTCCCCCTTGCCTACCTATGCAGGTGAGCATGACCCCTTCAGCCCCTGAGCTCACGTTCAAACTGGACAGCTGCCACCTGGATTTGGGACCTGAGGCAGACACCGTGGAGCTCATCCAGAGCCAGGCGGCCAAGGGCAGCTGTGTGAGCCTGCTGTCTCCAAGCCCTCAAGGTGACTTGCGCTTCAGCTTCCTCCTCCGTGGCTACATGGTGCCCACACCCAAGGTTGGCATTCTCAACTGCTCCGTAGCCCTGAGTCTCGGGACTTGGCCTCAGGTGAGTGGGGCCTCAGCGAGGCCCAGTGTCAAGGGTGGCTTTTGGGTCTGGGGGTTTCAGGAAGGGACATAATAGCCCAGGAGGATGTGAGACGAGCTGGCAAAGGGCATAGCCACAGTTGGGTGTGTGGCTTCTAGCTACAAGAGGTCCTCTTCCTGCCACCCTACAGCCTCTGAAGGCTTTGCGGTATCTTGGACATTGGCAGGATAGGTAGCTGCAGCTGTCCATCCACCTATCCACTCGCTATCCCACCCATTCATCCAGAGTCGTTCCACCATCCCAATCGTCCATCCACGCACTGTGAACTTCGATCACTAGTGTAATCTCAGTAAATAGGAGACCTGAGGGAAGAAGGTTCAGACACAGGAGCAGGCTTTCTGATTTTCTGCATTTGCTAGTCCCAGCACTGTACTGTCCACTGGCCCTCCACCAAGGCACTTGACCCTGGACCTGGCCAGGCCCTTGCACACAAAAGGGTCCCTGGTTCTATGAGCCTGGGGAAGCCTGAAGGCCGCTCCTGGGCAGGCCCTCTCCCTCCAGCCACAGTGAACCTGGGCCTCCAGGCCAGCCTGGCTCATCTTCCAAGAGGGACGCATGCAGTGCAGTCTCCCACAATCCTCATGGGAGGTGGGGGCCTCTTAGGAACTCATGAAAACAAGCCTATGGCAGCCAAGGACCATCTCCCCAACGCCTTCCCAGAGCATGGACCTCCCAGGACTTGTTCAAGGGTTCCCAGCTAGAAAGGGAGGGATGAGCCGCGGAGTCCAGGCCCTAGGGCGTGCTGTGATGGGCCGCAGAGCCAGGGAGTAAACCTGCAGGCTTCCTCTCAAAGGCTGCGCCCCTCCACTGCTCTCTCTTCCTCCCCCAGAGAAGCCACAGGACTGTCACCATGCGCCTGAACATCGTCAGCCCTGGCATGTCTGGTGAGCTCTCCTCAGGTCTTCCAGGGTTCCAGTGGCCGAGGTCATGGTGGGGCACAACAGATGGCCCGGGGCACGGAGGCCTAGGCCCACGGCAGGGAGAACCCTAGACAGAGCAGCCCTGGGAGGAGGGCGAGGCAAGGGCTTCCCGGCAGCCTGGCACAGGATCCACGGCTGCGGCTCCTAGCTGGGAGCTTTGTTTAGGACCACCCTGCGAGGCTGGGTTCTAGGCCTTTGGCTCTCCTGGTCCCCTTGGTTGTCAGTTGACTTCATTGGCGGGATGGGGCCTCCAGAATCAGGTCTGGATGGGACGGAAGGCACCTTGGGGTGGTACTAGCCTCACCCTGAGGCCCCCGGCCTGGAGGATGACCCTTTAGCCCAGCGCCCTCCACCTGTTAGTTCCCTCTGGGCCCAGGCCCCCCACCAGGCAGAAGAGTCCCTGGCACTGGAGGCAGAGGTGCGGTTACCTGCATCTTTGCTGCTCAATCCCGGCCAGGGTGACGCCCCCACTCCCAGCTCACAGCCAGGGCAAGGGCTAATAGCCCCATGGCATGGCTAGGAACTCTGGACCAACGGGAGGCAGCCGGCCCACAGTGACACGGAGTCAGGAGGGCGGGTGCAACGAGGCTTGGGAGAGCCCTCAGAGGTGCTTTGCGCATGCCCATCCCGGCACAGGTCCCGGCACAGGTCCCGGCACAGGGCTCAGCGGGGCAGGCCCCACCCTGAGGTCACACAGTGAGGAGGGCCAGGCTCCGGATCCCCAGGCCCCACTCACTTTTTGCTCAGCTTATACCGTCCAGATTCCACCTCTGCCTCCCTAGGGTGCCTCACCATCAGCCTCCTTCAGAGGCGCGGCCCTGAAGGTCTGGCTCAGCCCTCTTGGTTGATGGTTACAGCAACCACAGCTTAGTACCAGGCATGGGTGTGGTGAGCCCACGTGCTGGATGAGGAGACTGAGGTTCAAGGAGGTCAGGGCAGGGGGTGCGCTGGACTCACAGCCAACTGCACTCCTGGCCGGCACCGGAGGGAGCCGGGCTAGGGGCCGGGAGGAGGCAGCGGCGCTGACTGCAGCTGTCCCTCCCGGGGTGCACAGGCAAAACTCTCGTCCTGCCCGCTGTGCTGGGCATCACCTTTGGCGCCTTCCTCATCGGGGCCCTGCTCACCGCTGCCCTCTGGTATATCTACTCGCACACACGTGAGTATCCCAGGCCCCCACCATGAGTGCTCAGGACCCCTCTACCAGACCTGGGGGAGCCCACTGAAGCCTCCGGGGGGGTGGGGAGCCCTGGCTGGGGCCCTGACCTCCGCCCCTGCCCCCAGGTCCCCCCAGCAAGCGGGAGCCCGTGGTGGCGGTGGCTGCCCCGGCTTCCTCAGAGAGCAGTAGCACCAACCACAGCATCGGGAGCACCCAGAGCACCCCCTGCTCCACCAGCAGCATGGCGTAGTGCCCAGCCTGGAGCCCTGGAGGCCACCCAGCCAGCCCTTGCCCAGCAGGAGAGACTGAGCAGCCACCAGCTGGGAACCACTGGCCATGAACTCACCCAGGGACCCAAACTCTTCCACTGGACCAAGGATAGACCATGCCATCTGCCTCTTTCTCGCAGGCCTGCTGCCAATGCGGGCACCAGCCTGGAATGCCTTCGGGTTGCCCCATCCCATCCTGCAGAAGTTTCAAACTCAGTGGGCCGGGCGTACAGCTGCCCAGGACCCCAGAGTGACAGAACACTGCCCTGTATGTCCACATTGTTATAGAGACACGAGTTATTTTAACCTGGATCCAGAACTCAATGACCCAAGTTAGGCAGGTGAGAACTCAAAAGACTGTGCCCAGCCCACTTGGGCCCAAAGCACCTACACCACGGCCAGCCAAGAACCACCAGGATCTGATCCCAACAGCACAGCTTTGGACGGGCACAACTTTGGGGGAGCCCAGCCTGGGAACAGGGGAGCCTAGCTCCTTCCTGCATCTGTCACATGGAGACCCTCTCCCATCAGGAAGGCAGCAAATAGGAGTGGCCAGGCTGCCTGATCTGGGCCCATCCCTATATACTCACCACCAATAAATCAGACCGTTAAATCAGTGCTGGGCTGGAAGAAGGGAAGAGGCACCTAAAATTGGGGTAGTTGGGGAGACAGCTTTGGGTTCAAATCCTGGACCTGCTACTTATGGGCTGTGTGACTGGGCACATCCCATGCCTTCTTTAAGCCAGCCAGCCTCAGTTTCCTCATCTGTAAAATGGGTATGGGAATTTATGATCACAGGGTCTCCATGGGGAGGTCTGCAAAGCAGTGCATGGTGGGTGGTCAACAGATATCAGGCCAGTCTTCTCATTTCATAGACAAGCCACGTGAGGCTCAGAAGGGCTGAGGGACCTGTCCCAGGCCACACATCTGGTCTCCTACACAATCCAGTTCCTGTACTATTATAGCTCCCATCCTCCTATTGTCTGCCGAGGGAGCTGGACGTCAAGGGTTAAATCAAACATTTTGCTTTTTGTTTTTAAAGGTAAAGATTTTTTAATCTAGCTACCCTCTGCCCCCTGGGGGTCCCGGGCAGGGGCCTTCTTTTTCTGAAAGCCACTGAGGAGGAAATCTGTGGACCCACACCAGATGGACCCTAGGTCAGGGTGCAGTCTGGGTGGGAGACAGGCTAGGCTGGGCATCAGGCCTACTACCCCGACAGAACTGGGGAGCCCCCTGGCTGTCTCGGTAGGGAGGAAGGGGAGGCCACGGGCACCACGGGCTCAGACAACATGTCTATCTCAGCCTCCTAACCACCACCTATCTACTTCATTAGGCAGAATTAGGAAAGCAGAAAACTAAAGGCACTTAACACAGGAGTTCATGGGGAGATGCAGGGCAGGGGTGGGAGGCCCCACCCCCAACCCCGCTGCCTCTGTTACTGGGACAGGGAGGGCTCCAGTAGCTTCAGGACACCACCCACCAGGTGCAGGCTTCCTGTGACCAGTACTTGGATGGCAGAGGCCTCACGGAGTACCCTGGCCCCGCTGTCTGCCACAGGGTGGGAAGGAAGGCTGTGTGCAGGGCTGGGTGTCTGGAAGACTAGGTCCCTCCCCTGGGTGATCCACTGCAAAGCATGGGAGATGCAGCTAAAGACGAGGGAGCTGGGCCTGTGGGCGTGGGGTGGGTGGGGTGCTAGCAGCAGGGATTCGGCCCCAGGAGTTTCCAGGCTGGGGGTGCTCCAGGGGTCCCGGCTGGCCTGCTCCTCATGCAGGCGGCTCCAGTGCTGCTGGTGTTCCAAGCAGCGGAGCAACACCTGGTCCAGGGTCACCGTGAAGTTCTGCTGGTCTGCAGGACACAGGGACGGGCACATCAGCGAGGGGCACAGGGGGAAAGAAGGCACGCTGGGGACACCTGCTTAATTCAGGCCCTTTGTGTGTGTCTTCCATGAATGCGATAAGAAACTGAGGCTCAGAGAGGTTCAGTGACTTGCCCAGTATCTCAGAGCCAGGGACATGCAAAGTCAGGCTATTTAGCTTCAAAGCTGGGGTGTCTGCTCACTGAGCACATCTCCCCAGCCCAGAGCATGGCCTTCATCTGTCCAATGGGCAAGTCCTCCGCCGAATATACATAAGCATTCTAGAAACACAGATTCCTGGACTCTTCCCCCAACAGTCTCATGTGGGGCCTGGGGAGCTGCGTCTTTTATAATATTATTTCAAAAAAATTTTAATGGAATCCACAGTAAAAAATACATTTTACAATAGCAACCAAGTACTCACATATGTGTATATAAATATCTGGAACGAATCTTCATAAAGCAGTACCTACCCTTACTTTGTGCAAGACACCATTTCTACGCTATTTCATTGAAAATAAAAAATGCTGGTTGAGATCCAGTAAATTGATCTCAAGAACCATCAGTGGGTTCTAACCTGCACTTTGAAAAATGTTCTCCCAATAATTCTTTAGTATTGCAGTCACGTGCAAAATTCAAAATGAACCAAAGGATATTTCTACAATAAAACAAATCAAGCTCCTACCCCAGACTTCCAGTTCAGAAGTCCCCACAGTCACCAACAAAGCAGTCCAACCAGGGCCCCCCACAGCCTGCCCACCTCAAGGCACCACGCCTGTCACCTCTCACCTGCATTGTCCACGGATGACACCTCTGTCAGGTTAGGGCAGAAAACAGCATAGTCAAAATGGCAGGGCTGGAAGGCCAAGAAGTACAGCTCAGTGTCCAAGTCCCACCCCGTCCTCCACACATCCCCCTGGAGCCCATCTTTGGACATGACCCCACTGGAGAGAGGCTGCGTACGCCCACCACAGCCTGCAGGCCCTCCCCACATCTCCCGCTGTGCACCCTGCCTGGCCGGTGGTCTGGGCAGCCCACTGTACAGATGGGGAAACAGGCTTGGGGGTGGGGTACAGCTTCAAGTCATGCAGCTACTGAGCAGGTTCCAAATCCAGGAATTAGCCCCGTTCTACAATTGAGGAAAGGGAGGTTCAGGAGTGAAGGCACCACTGTGGGGAGGGGACTGTCACACCGACGGTGCCTGGCTACCTGTCACCCAACCACTGGCCTCTCACCTGCAGGAGCTTCAGCAGGGCTGCGGGATCCCGGTCCCCAGTAGAGTTGAAGAGCAAGACGCACACCTCAGACCCGCTGCAAGAGGGGCGAGGAGGTGGGTACGGGCTGCACCCTCACACCCTGCCTCCAGAAACTTCCCTCCTCCCTGCTGGCCCAGTGCTGCCTGAGACCCCTCCCTCCCGACCCCACTCTGCGGGCGCTCACCTGCTGGGGCTCTCCAGGCGGCGGCGCAGTGCCTGGCTGAACCAGCGCACGCAGGCCTGCATGCTGCTGGAGGTGTGCGCTCCGTCCAGGTACCAGGTGAGGGCCCCACGCTGCAGCATCTGTGTCCGGCCTAGCCACTCCGTGCCTCGAAGCCCTGGGGGCGGAGGACAAGGCAGCCCTGAGTGGTTGCCAGGAAGTGGCCCTCCCACATCCTCTCCCCATTTGTCCTCAACTCTCACACATAACCAGCCCGCAGTGCCCCCCACCCCCCAGCCCGAGCGCCCGGAAGAGCTGAACAGCCCAGGAGCCTATGACGGGGTGCCAGTCAGCAGAATCAGCTCTTCCACTGCCTCATTAGACGGAGTCACCTAGGCAGCCCTTAGCTCACAGCAATGAGGTAACAGCAAGTGAGTCTTGAGACTGGGATGTAATCCAAGATCTACCTGGCTCCAGGGCTGTGTCAATGCCTTGACATGGGGCCTGGCACATGGTGGGCACACTGGAACCATTTGCTGGAGTGGTTTACCAGCCATGAGCACCTACTATGTGCTAAAAGCTTCCAGGGAAGCAAGAAGCCTGACAATAGCACCATTCTCAAGGACCTCAGGGTCTTGTGATGATGACGACAAGGACAGCTGAGTACTTTTTCATCCCATACTTGTCAGGCTCTGGGCTCATCCCTTGGTAATGTCACCTCACAGTGGGTCTAGTAATCATCCCTGTGGCAGGTGGGGAGACTGAGGCTCACAGAAAGTTCATGAACTCAAAGTCAGGGAAGCTGACTTTGGAGTCCTTCCTCTAGGGCACCCTATCAAGCGGCCCCCACTTCTCAAGTAGGAAACTCAGAGAAACATCCGGAGGGACCGACTGGATGGGCAGGAGAACCGCACTCACCGAGCTGCATGTGGGGGGTGGGCTGGAACACGGGCGCCAGAGGCAACTGGCCCCGGAGGCTTGGCCCCGAAGCTTTCTGCTCCCCGATGCCTGCAGGGCAAGGGATGGCTTTGTGGGGCTGGGTTCTCAGAACCCTGAGAAACAGGCTCCACGTGTCCCCTGCTCACCAGCCTGCGCACTGACCTTGGTGGCCCTTTTGCTGCAGCCAGCAGCGGGCCAGCTGCAAGGCCAAGGCTGCATTGGACCGCTGGTGCTCTCCCTCCAGGCCCAGGGTCAGGGGTGGTCCTCCTCCCTCCAGGGCTTCCAGCGGGGGGCACAGGTAGAGGGGACACTGCAGAGAAGTCGGGAGCTGCTGCCAACACCTTGGCCAGGGTGTCCTTGCTGATGTCACCAGCCCTTCTATCTTTCCCCATCAACCCAACAAGCCCTGCTCCTAGAACCATGTGCTCCAGCTGGAGGTGTAGCTGGCCCTCACCGAACACATGAGCAAACTGAAGCCCAAAAGGATAAAGTGGCGCCTGGCACTGCCAATCAGACTCACTGAGATCTGCTCGGCGCGCTCCTTCAGCACTGCCAGGGGACCATCTGGCTGGAGCACGGTGAAGGCGGGGACGCCGCGCTGCAGGGAACAGAGTGACACAGGCTGCTGGGGTCCTCCACCCGCAGCCCCCACAGGACCTGTGGGAACCCCTTCATGAAGAGACTAAGGATGGAGATGAAGCTCAACTTACTCTAGTCACAGGCAGAGCTGAAACGAACCCAGACCCCATGGATGCCCAAGACCTCTCCCAAGTCCGGATACAAAGGACCCTCTGCCCCAGCCCCACTTCCCCGAGCCTTAAAGGCCAGGCCCAGGCTACCCATGTACCTCCCCACTCTGGGGGCTGCCTACTCACCTTGAAGATGCCCCCTTTCTGCCATGCAATCTTCTCCATTGTGTCCCCCAGAAGGTTGGTGTGGTCGATGCCGAGAGAGGCGACCCCACACACCACAGGCTTCCTGCAGGAGACAAAAACACCATGATGCCCCTGCCCTGGGCCACCTGGTTTGTGGCCGCCATCCCTCTCCCCAGGCAGCCGCCCTCACCTGACAATGTTAGTGCAGTCATAAGCCCCGCCGATACCCACTTCCACCACTGCCAGGTCCACCTGCAGAGAATCACAGGGCATGGCACGAGGTACAGCGGTACCCAGATATGATGTGTGAGTCCCCAGCATGCTTATGACCCCCCTCCCCAAGGCCTTGGGCACAGGGTTCTGGGGAGTGTACCTTCTCTTGGAGGAAGACATGGAAGGCCATAAGCGTGAGGAAGCGGAAGTATCCGGGCATGGAGACACAGCCGTTGCCGTCCTGTGGACATGAGCACATCACAGCCTGGGGTGATGGGGTCCTGGGGTCCTTCTGGGCTCATCTGCTCACTCCAGCCCCCCTTTCCCTGCCCCCACCCCACCAGCCCTCCTGCATGGAAACCTTGGTCTCCTCCAAGCGATGATAGACGCGCCAGAAGTGCTTGGTGAAGAGCTCAGGGCTGATGGGCTGTCCATTGATTCGGATCCGCTCCCGTACCTGCACTAGGTGAGGAGAGCTGCCGGGAGACCTGAGGTCATCAGACTCCTTGCTCAAGGCCCAGCCTCCCCACTCCGCAGTCAGAACCATCTTTTGGAAACACAGATCTGACCATGTCACCGTCCTGCTGAAAATGCTTCTGTGGCTTCCACCTGCCCTCAAGAGAGTCCTAGCTCTTCACCTGGGCCCCTCGGGCCAGGTGGGGCAGGTGCCATGAGCTGAGCCTCACCTCTCTCGAGTCCCGAGAGAATTCCGTGCCCCAGCCCTTCTGCGAATCCCTGGGTTGCCCCATAAGGCTATACAGGCTCGAGTCAAAGGCTGGATTTTTACTCAAAAACTTTAGAAGAGGGTGTTTTGGCTTATATCTGAACCCTAAAAGAAAAACCCTCTTGTATTATGAGTCCTTCTAGTTCTTTATTTTGAACAAGCCACAGGTTAGGGGAAAATACAATGGCCTGAAATGACCTCAGTAAGCTGGTTTCAAATGCTTAGAGGTCACTTGAAGGAACCGGTTACAGAAAAGGAGGCAAAAATCTTAAATGCCCCAACCCCAAGGGCTGAACCCTGAGCAACTGACTACCAGGTTAGTCCCACTGCTTTATAGATAGGTGCCCAGCTAAGGAGGGGCCTGTTGACAGCCTAGGGAGGAGCTCCACCGGCCCCTGCCCACCTTCGGGTGCGTCTAGATGCCCCAGCCGACCTAGAGGGGGCGCTGCTGGAGGACAAAAGCAGCAGCTGAGGCTGGCAAAGGGGGAGGCTCCCCTCTGCTGGGGCTAAGGAGGCAGCGTGCCTGTCCTGAACTACCCTAATCCTGTAAGCCCTCACAAGCCACGTTTTCTGCTCCCTACTGCAGAGGCAGCCTCATTGGTAAATATTCCTATGTGATCGAAAAATTGCATATGCAATTTAAGTTACTAAAGAGACATGTGACTATCTTAGCTGTATTTAGGATTCAAGTTGCTGCCACCCTCCCCCAATTTTTTTCATTGTGAACATGAAAGACTGACGTAAACTTGAGCCATTGGTGAGTGCTAATTAAATGCTTGTGGAACTAACACAAATTGGACAGAGAGAGAAGCTGCTGAGCTCTGAGGGTGACCCTGGCCCTGAGGTGTTGGCTCGCCCACATCCCTCCACACCTCAGTACCTAAAGAATCCCGTCTTCAGGCCATAGTTGCGGAGGATACGTTCAGTGAAGGCACAGGTGGAACCCTAGGGAAAAAAGTTCTTGTCTTGGCCCTGGCTGGTAGCACAGTGGATAAGGTGCCAACCTGCAAACCCAAAGGTCGCTGGTTCCATTCCCAGCCAGGGCACATAACCAGGTTGCAAGCCAGGTCTCCAGCCAGGTTTGTGGCTGGAGGCAGGTGAAAGGCAACCATACATGGATATCTATCTCCCTCTCTCCCTTCCCCTCCCTCTAAAAAAAAAAAAAAGTTCTTGTCTTGCAGTCCCCACAGCCCCCACCCCAAGTGGATACACCCCTGGGTCCTGTCCTTCACCTTCCCCTTTGTCCCAGTGATATGGATGATGTTCAGTCGGTCCAAGTCTGCCACCTGAGACAGAAAGACAAGGTCCCCAAGTCAGCAACAGGATTCCGAGACAAATGAGGGAGGCTCACAGGCCCTGCCCACTTTACCTGCAGCCCGCTGCGTGCCAAGAACAGCTTCATGGCTTCCAGCTGTGCCTGGGGGTCAACCCGCTTACGCTTCACCTGCTCCAGGTAGCTGGCATTGGTCTGCAGGGTATTGAGTGTGCGCACAGCATCCTGTCAAACACAGTTCCCAGATAGCAAGTTAAGCCTCACTGGGGGTCCACAGACACAGGGGGTACCCAGTGCACCAGTGGCCAGGCCAGGGCACCAGCCTGCCATGCCAGCCCTGTTGCCCCAGCCTAAAGGTTAGATAGACACTGGGGAAGGTGAGAGAGAAGTGGCACCATTCCAGCTCCGGCACAAATGGAACCCTGGGGCAGCTCAGCCCCACCCATGGAGTGCCAGGTTAAGTGAGAAATACAGCTAATGGAATTAGCCTTGCTTCTGGTTATGGCTCCCCAGGTGGCATCCCCAGGGCCTTTGCCTTCATCCCTTCCCACGGGGTCCACACTATATTGGGGCCCTACTAGGGTGGGGTCAACCACAGAAGGTTGGGGTTCTTAAAACTGGAGGAATTCCTAAAGTCTTCCATACCTAACCCTGATTGGGATTCCACACTGCCCAGGAGTAGAGCTGTTTTAATATGAGATACTGAAATACTTTGATTTTCTTTTTTTTAAAGAAGGATTTTATGTATTTATTTTTAAAGAGAGGGGAAGGGAGGAAGAGAAGGAGAGAAAATCAATGTGTGGTTGCCTTTTGTGTATCCTCACCTGGGGACCCAACCCACAACCCAGGCAGGTGCCCTGATTGGGAATCGAACCTGTGACCCACTGGTTCGCAGGCTGGTGCTCAATCCACCGAGCCACACCAGCCAGGGCTTGAAATACTTTCTAAACTACTAAGGGAGGGGTGGTCTTCCCCTGTTGAGATGATAGTTGTGTGCCCAGGGTCACCAAGTCAGGAAGGCAGGTAGGTCAGCCTCGGGAGGGTCCACACTGGGGGTAAGAGTGAGCTGCTGTTTATTTACCCTCAGGGCCTCAGTGGTTGAAGGGAGGCCCCACCCCATCAAATTGATACCACCTGCCATCAAGCAGTTGGTCCCTGGCACAGAGTCAGGCGGAAGTCTTTTGTTTTCCAGATTTCTGCCCTGGCCCCACCCCCACCCCCCACTGCCCCTGATTCCTGACTCGGGAAGACTCTGGACCACCAGAACCCCAGTTGAGTCCCCGGACCTCTTGGTCCTATCACTGGGCGCCCCTTCCAACTCTAACGCGGGACACTCAGCCTCAGAATGTCCAGATCCGGCCGCCCTGACCCAACTTCCCGGTCCTTGCCCCGAGCCCAGGGCTCCAAGATGCCTCCCCTCGTCCGGAGCTGCCCAGGCTCTGGTTACTTGGTACCCTCCTCGGCTGGCGCCTCCAGATGCAGGGTGGCGCAGCTCTGGCCCCCGTGTCTGCGCAGGACCGGAGCCTGCCTGCTGAATACCTGATACTCCGTGCCCGGCTCCTGCGGCGCGGGCCTGACGCTCAACCTGCGCCTTCCCGCGACCCTCGGCGATACACCACGCGGAGAAACCATGGCCAGAAAGAGCGCCGCGCGCAATTGGCTACGTGCCGAAGGCATAGTTGTGGAGCGGACTTCACGTTAGGCCGGAGCCGAAGACGCCCCGCCCCGCCCCGCCCTGACACGCCCTCCGCCAATGAGCGCCGCCCAAGGAACCCGCCGGCACCAATAAGAATCCGCGGATGCCATCCTTGTGAGGGGCAGTCCTCCGAGCGGAGGCCTTCGCTCATATTTATGAGGGGCGCGCTCCCTGCTCCTCGGGCTGCCCCGCCTTAGATAAACTTGCACGCCCTGAAATAACCGTTCCAAGTCAGCAGCCCTCAGCCTCTGCTTTAGGCCAGAACAAGCTCCGGACGTGCTTCGAGTGCTAGGAAAGGACCTGTAGAGGTCACTGAACCCCGACCCCAAATGTCACAACGCGGAGACTGAGTGCTGCAAGGATACTGTCTCTGCCTTCGCGAATCTGGCAGCCCTATTGCGGGCCAGTAGACCAAACACTAGGCACCTACGCCGCTGGGGTTCGTAGCCGCGCCTGGGCAGCCTGGGCAACCATCCTGGGAGAAAGCAACACCCTGGGGGAGGCCTGGGGATAAGTCGGCGGGGTGTAGGGATGGGAGAGAGGTTTCCAGGAAAACAGAGGGACCGGTGTGTGAAAAGCGAACAACTGGAGAGAGAGAACTAGGCACCCAAGAGAACTGAACTTCCACCTGGCTGGGTCTAGTTGACCCATAGGGCCCGCAGTTATTCCTCAGTTCTGTCCTCTACACACTGTAGCCTGATAAGAAATTCGGATTAAATTTGGATGACAAAGAAATGGTTTTTAAAGAGATGACACGATCAGATTTGCACACGAGGATTTGCTCTGTTGGGGGTATGCCTTTCCAGTTACTAGCTGGCATGCTGCCTGGTTCAGGAATCATTCAATGAAGCCACTTAGATCTTAAAATGTTTAAAAGGTGTGGCGGGGGAAAGGGTAGCTTTCAGAATTTTTCCTATTACTTTCTTGGCCCCAACTGCTAATACGGAAAAAGTAGGATAGTATGGAGATTCCATTTTTACAACGGAGGTTTAGAAAGGAGTAGATGGGCAGGCAGGGCTGCAAACATCCCTGTAGGGAAGTTCCCAGAAATGAGAGACAACCCTTTAAATAATTGATGAAGTTTCCGGACCTCTCTCCCTCTTTCCGGCAGGCATTGAAGTAAATATTTTTCAGAGATGGATTTTGAAATAAACAAATATTGTGTTAGGAAGATCCCTTCACTGGCTTGGACTTGGGCTCTTGACATCACTTCTGGGTCCCCCCACCTGGCCCCGTGGGGGGTAAAGAGGTCCTTTACTCTCTTGTTTTATGAAATCATTGACACTTTCTCTACACATATAATTTAGTAACTGAATTAAAATGATTATAAAGAAGCTTTAAAGGTTTTTCTTTTGCTTACCCACCCCAACTTTCCTTCTTTGGGAATCTTTGACAATCAGCAATGTGTCCCACAGTTTTCTGCGTTCATAAAAATCACAGACACTCCTAGGTGTCCATAGGGCCTTGTCAATTTTCGGTGCCTTAATTTCTTATTCAACAATACACGTATAGGGATACCTCTAAGAAGTTGTTTCCGCAGTCCTGGCTGGTGTGGCTCAGGGGGTTGAGCGCCAGCCTGGGAAGCGAGAGGTTCAATTCCCCCAGGCAGGGCACATGCATAGGTTGCAGTCCAGGTCCCCAGTTGGGGGTGTTTGAGAGGCAACCACCCCCTCTCTTTTTCCCTCCCTTTTTCTTTCTCTAAAAATAAGTAAATAAAATCTTTCCAAAAAAAAAAAAAAAAAGGCATTGACTTAGCAAACAGTTAAGTGGCACTCAGGCACTGCTTTACATGCTCTCCACAGAGTTGCTTATTTAATCGTACCGAGCCTATGAAATGGGTGCTAGTGTTATCATCCTGGTCTTACACAGGAAGAAGCTGGGGCACGAAGGAATAAAGACACAGGTGCAAGTTATTAAATCAAGTTAATTGAACTTGTTTCCAGCCTCTGGGCCTTCCTCCTTTTCCCCCTACCCCCTGGAGGGGACTGCTCACTCAGTGGCAGTGACAGGACAGGACCATAATGCACCCAGCTTGTCTGCCGAAGGGCATTCACTAACCTTCAGTGTTTTGCTGCTGTGGATAGCATGTACACCAGGGACTTTCATCCCTGCGCTGGGATTCATCGGCAAGGGCTGGGTCCAGGGCGTTTGCATTCCTTTCCTCCAATGCTGCAACTTTGCATCCTACTGGCGGTGTGTGCGAGGAAGGCATCCCTTGCCCAGAATTCCCCCAGACTGCTGGGTGTACCTTGTCATTGTCACTGCATTTTCCTGGCTGCAGTACACTTGAGCATCTTTGCAGACATTCATTTCAATCAACTGCCTCACTCATCCTTGACCCATTTTTCTAATGTCTATTTATCACCTTAAGTATAAAAGCATGTTGGACATCACAGATATTATTCCTCAGTTTTGTCCTGTAGAATAAGTTTTCTTTTTCTGAATGGGCTATTCAATTACTAGAGGCTATTGGTGGCCTCTAGTAATTAATATGTAACTTGTCGGCGGCGGGTATTAGAACTCTTTGGCTGTTCCTCCTAGAATGAGGTCCCCGAGAAAATGACATCCCTGGAGGGAGACTCTGTACTCTAATGTGAGGTGGAAAACCCCACTTGCCTATGTTCCTGAATTTAGCTGATTTCTTTCCCTTTGTCCGGAGCAAAGCTGCCCATGTCAATTCTCCCCGATGACCTATGACAGGCCATCTCTGGGGTGGGAAGGGTTTAGAGTTCTGGCAACTGTTGCAATCTTTTTCCAGTCTCTTGAGAACTGTGTGGATTATAACTGGTCTGGAACCAGGTATGTACCCCCAGCAATTCCTGGGGTGCCCACTTATGGCCAAGAGGGGGCCTGGATGGCACCAGGCATGTGGTACAGGGCCTTACGGTAGCCAGGCCCCAGAAGGGCCGGCTCAGGCCTGCCTCCTCCTCTCTGAGCTGGTGAAAGCCTTCTTTGTTTTCACTGAGAAGCAGCGGTCTTACTGCTTTTCAGAGGGAAATAATGTGTAGGAGTTTTGTTTTGTTTTGTTTTGTTTCCAATTTGTTATCTCCCCTTCTGTGACCACATTGTCTGCCTGTGGCACCTGCTCCCTGGGAGTAAGTCTTACAGAGCCTCCTCCTTGCCAGGCACTCTGCTGAGCCCATTTTACAGGTGAGGAAGCTGAAGGCCTGGGGAGAGAAGTCAGCAGCAAATGTGACCAGCTAGAAAGGACTCAGCTCAGTCCCTGTTCTGCGTGATTTCTGTGTCCGCTGATTCCGTGCCTCTGATCAAGCTGGGGAATCCCCAGCTAGATCTTTTGTTGGTAACTTGGATTTTCTTAAACGGTAATTAATGTAAGTTCTTTTTAGAAGTTCCCACTGTGTAGAGACCTTCACCCGGGTCTGTATCGTTGGATCCTCACCCACCCTGAGGGGCCGTTTCTGTTCTGGAACCCAGTTCTCAGGGGAGGCAACAAAGGCCTAAGGGAGGAAGTGAGTTAGTCATTCACTGGGCCCCAGACTCCACCCTCAGGCCACCCTTGAACCCTGCCCCACTTGTCCTGTGCCCTGTGAGGTGATCTGGTCATCTGGGCAACAGAGCTCTGGCCTGGAGCTGGCCCTCACTTCAAAGGGGAAGCCCTACTGGTGTGGAGTCCTGTGAAATGCCAGCACTCCCAGCTCCCTGGGGGGCTGCCCTCGGTTCTTTCTCGCTGTGAGAGGTGAGAGGCCCCACACCGTGTGACCCTGGGCAAGTCACCTCATCTCTCCTGGGTCCTGGCCTCTGAATTACAGGGGCCTAGGTGAGCTTGAAGGAGCCACTGTTCCCAAGCTCTGGCATCTGGGGCCATCCCTCCTCTCCTGCTGGGCAGGAGGTTGTGTCTGGAGGGACCGAGGAGGCCTGGCCCCACCTGACGTGCAGCCCTAGGTGACACTGGCTGAGCTTTGACAGCCTGTGCATTCTCACCTGGGCCTCAAAGGCACAGGGAGGGAGGAAAGCACCTTCTCGTGGTCCCCATTCCACAGAGGAGGAACCTGAGGCTTGGTGAGGCTCATCCATCAGGATGTGAACCTAGATCTCCATGCTTGTCCCCCTGCGGCCAAGCCCGGGTTCCCACCCCCAGCTCCAGCCTATTTCCGCCTGAGCTGGGCTGGCAGGCTTCCATTGCCTCTTGACCCTCCCTGAGCCCTGTGGCTTCATGTGTAAAGTGGAGCCTGCAGTGTCCTCCGAGGCTTGGATGAGGCTGAATGGTGAGGCAGAACACAGGGCCAGGGACCCACCCGTGGGCCACATTTCGGGATCTTTAATGAGCTAAGTCCTTAATGGCTCTTAACCGCACCTACCAGGATCTATAAAATTCAGACAATAATGGTTTCAGATCTGTACAAGGCAGATTGTGACAATGGGCCCAGGGCCCAGCAGGTAGTAAAAGCTTGACCTATGTTGCCATTACTATTGTTATTCTTATTCTTATTAAAATGAGACTAACAGTCCTTCATGGAGCAGTTCTGAGAATTCAGTCAGGTGATTCCAGCCTATAGGTCACGTTAACGGGCCTGGCACGCAGGAGGACCCAGAACGTAGCCTTTGCCCCTAGCCATGCCTACTACTGGTTCCGCTCTAGAGACCCCACCAAAAGCCTCCCCACAACCACTGGGTGGCTGGGCAGGGAGTCAATGTGGAGCCTCCAGAGGTCAAGGTGGAGCTGTGAGGCCAACAGGGTCCTTGACCACCCCTGGCCTTTAGCACCAGGCTTATCAACAGCAAGGTTTTTCCCTTGGGGTTCTGCAAAGTGTGAGGTTATTATCATTGCTGATGGTCTTGGATCCCTGAGGGATATTTACAGCCGTTGGTACAAAAGAAAGAACTGAGGCTTAGAGTGGCAGCCACCTGCCCAAGGTCACTGTGTTCTCCTACCTGGAAGGAGGCAGATTTAGTTGAGAAAGGCCCCTGGCTCGGGTACAGCTGCTCCATGGCTGCTTCCCACCACAGCTTCTCAATGACTGGCCAGGGGGTAGCCAGGGACTTGACACCTAACATCCCTGACCTTCATGCTCCTCCACCTGGCAGGCACAAGTGATCCCCGGTCACCTCTGCCAAACCAAGGTCTCTCTGCCTGGGCTTCAGCTAGGCCAGAGGTGGGCGGGGAGTAGTGAGGATGCCCAAGACCGCACTGTCTATCCCGCCCAGAAGCCCAAGCCCCCCCCACAGCGTGCAGAGGGACGTCCTACCTGATAGGTTCCTGTTCTCCTCTGGGGATCTGCCCAGGGACCTCTTGTCCTCCCTGGAGATTTCCAGAGTGTTGAATTTCTGTAAGTTAAATAACAACTGGGTTGAGGCTAAAGGTGAGCAGGCCCGCAGGGGTGAGGGGGAGAGGCACCTGGGAGATCTGCAGCCCCTGTGGTGCCTTTAGTGGCCTCTTAGCACGGCCCCCTCCCCTTCCGGTCGGAGCCCACTTGTGCGCGTCCTGCCTGGCTGGGATCCGAGGTGAGGGGTGATTAGGATTCAGGGGTGCTCCTGACCTAAGGAGTCTGAGTCTGCTGAGTGGAAAGGCTGTTTCACCAAATCATCTGGTCAGACAGAAGCCAGGACGCAGACCCCTTCCCTGGCTGCAGGGGGACACCAAAGGCCCAAAGGTCGGTCCGAACAAGCTAGCAGAGACCTTTCCTATTTGCACACCTCTTGCTGGCTGACTCACTCCAATATTAGAAGCACCAGGAGTTACTCTAAGTGTCCTAGGCTCTGCCACCAAAGAGCTTTTGTTCTGGGACACACACCTCCCTCCACACACTGGGATGAAGCCCATCAACCCAGGGTTGGAGGCTGAAGCAGATGGACCCACTCGGCCACTGCTCCTGACCTTCCATTCCCTCTGGGGGGTTCCATGGTGGGGGTGAGTGTGGGGGAGCTTAGAACTAGAAGCTCCAGGACTTAGGGCCTGCTTTCATTCTTTTAAAATATGGTTTAATTGTATGAATAAAAACAATAATTCAGGAAATATGAGAAAGCAGATGCACAAAGAACAGAACCACCCCAAATAACCATAGGTAGTTTTAGTAATCCCTGTTCACAGATTCTCCTTTTCTTATAAAATGAGCTCCAGCAATATGTTTCACACCTGTTGGCTTTGGAAACTCTTTCCAGCACAGGGCGTGTGTACCTACATCCATTTTCATTGCCCAGCATTCAACCTTAGGGCCCTGCCCTGCCCAGGCCACTCAGATCCTGACCAGCCGTGTGGACACCGGCTTGGTAGAGGTGCCCCACGTGGTGCTTGCGTGGGGTTGGGATGTCCCCTGAGGGTGAAGCACTGTTCTAATATTTAAGCCAATGGAGGCGAACGCTCTTCCACATGGAGGGCTGCCTTGAACAGGGTGGATGCACTGAACAGGGGTAGCAGGGAACAGGGTAGGGGCGCAACCTTGGAGGTTATAGACCTGGTGTGGCCACTGTCCACTCGGCCACATGGCCCTTCTGTCTATGGGATGGGAATCAACGTGTGCCCTCTCTACCGGACCATTCCATGGAATTACGGCTCTCATTTTAGACTATGTAAGACTAGCTTGTGTTTAATCCCACTTCATGGGAGAAGCTCCTGTGTGCTGTCCTCGGTCCCGGTCCTCTTCTCCGGGGACCCTGCTGCTCCCAACTGGCTCTGAGGGAGCATGAAACCCAGTGGCTCCTTCAAGGGTCACCACTGACCTTGAGGTGGGAAACTCAATGGTCAGCCCCCAAACTCATATTTCAGACACATCAACAGAATTCATGTAAGTGACAATTCCCTCCTTCCCAAAACATTCTGTCCCTTAGTTTTTGAAGCCCACTCTCCCTCTGGTCACTTCTTACTTCATCTGTTGCCTGATGTTAGGACAGCATCTAATCACTGGCGTGCCCATGTGGGCCACGTGTCCCTTCTTCCCTTCCAGTGAGTTAATAGATGACTGTATAATTGCACCTAAGAAATTTCTCCAAGTGTTACAACAACAATAAAATTTAAAAAAAAAAAAAGAAAGAAAAAAAAGAAATTTCTCCAAGTGCAATTGCTGGGTCCAAGAATTTGAGCCTCTTATAGAAACGTTTTACCCTTCAGAGAGAAAATAAAAATTAAAAAAAACTTACACAATGAAACCAGAACGATTATCTGTCATTTAAAAACCTAGTGCCCTGACCGGTGTGGCTCGGTGGATGGAGCACCGGCCTGTGAACCCTAGTGTTGTTGGTTCGATTCCCAGCCAGGGCACCTAACCAGGTTGCAAGACAGGTCTCCAGCCAGGTCCATAGCTGGAGGCAGGTGAAAGGCAACCATACATTGATGTTTCTTTCCCTTTCTTTCTCCCTCCCTTCCCCTCTCTCTAAAATTAATGCATGAAACCTTAAAACGAGCAAACAAAAAAACCCTCGCAACTTTTTGCCATAGGATATTCTGACATTTTGGAATTCTTCGATTATTAGTTGTACTGCGTTAAACAGTGTCCTCCTGAAAGTCTTGTCCGCCCAGAACCTCAGACTGTGACCTTATTTGTAGAGGTCTCCATAGGTGCATGTTAATATGAGGTCACACTGGTTGCATAGTGAATCCTAAATCCAGTGACTGATGTCCTCATGGAGAGACACCACGTGAAGGCAGAGTCGTGGTATGTCTACAAGCAAAGAACGCCCAGGGCTGCTGGCTGCCACTGGGAATTTAGAGGCAGGAAACAAACTTCCTTGGAGCCTCCAAAAGAAACCAACCGTTATTGTGGAAACCCTGGTTCTTCTCGCCGATATCATGAAGAACGACAGATCATTAAGTCTATTAGGGTGCTTGCAGTTTATTAGTGACTGTGAGAGCAAAAGCAAGGGTGGCCAAAGGCTAGGGTGGCAAGCTCGCCCTGTGGTGGCCAGGGGCTCCCTCTGTGACAAAACGGCCAAGAGAGCAAGCCTTTTGTTCTGAAGACATATATAGCTGGTGGGATAGGGTGAAGAAGTTCCATTTTGATTGGCAGACAAAGGTGGCGCCAGCTTTTCTGGCAGGGGGATGTGACCACCTAAACTTAGGCATGTGCAAGGGTCTGTTAGCCTGAATCCTTATCTGCTTGACTCCATTCGTTCATTTTGCACTCATGATGGGAGGAAGGCCATTAATCAAAGTTGCTTTTTATGGGTTTTTTTCAAGATTTTTATTGTTTTTAGAGAGAAGGGGAGGGAGAGAGGCAGAGGGAGAGAGACATCAACGTATGGTTGCCTTTCACCTGCCTCCAGCTACGTACCTGGCTTGCAAACTGGTTATGTGCCCTGACTGGGAATCGAACCAGCAACCTTTGGGTTTGCAGGCTGGTGCCCTATCCACTGTGCCACTAGCCAGGGCTTATGGGCTTTTTCTTTGGGTACTGCAGTCCTTTTCTGGCCTTGGGATGAAAGCAGTTTCAAAGGTTTCCCTTCCCAGATGGTGAAAAAAGATACACAGAAGTTCAAGGACTGCCCTTGTCCCTTGTTAGCTTGGTATTTCCTTGTGATGTTGGACCTGGCAATATTATCAGACCAAGCCCAGGACGGCAGAGTTAGCAAGTGAGGCATGTCTCCCTCTGCTCCTAGACTCCTCTATTAAGTTCTTTGTTAGATTATAACAGTGAGGGCCCTGCCTTTGTTTCCCTTCTGCGACTCATTCCACTCTAACATGCACAGACCTAAATTCTGAACGTCTAGCCTCCAGATCCAACAGAACAGATGCAATTTTAAGCCACTGCGTTGGTGGTAATTGGTTGCGGTAGCCCCAAGAACCTAATACACTAGGCAAGAACTTTTTTACTTCCACTTGGCTGAAGCTGTCAACTGGATCCGTTTTCACAAGGACAGTCCTGGCAAATGGTTTTGCCAAGCTTTCTTCCTGTGCCCCTTTGAGGCCCCCACCTGTGACAAACTGTAGAATTTACCTCAAACATACCCATCCCCAACTTTAGACTCAGGAAATGTGCTGTTCCTCCAAGGGTCCCGGCTCTGAGGCCCCAAGACCCAACCTTCACACAAATTTGTCCTCCTGGACCTCCCCACCTTAATCCAAGATACTGCCACCTCCCCAAGTCCCTGTAGATCCTTCAACTGTTGACCACAGCAGACCACCCCCAGGTCATAGCCGACCCTCTCCAGGAGCTGAGACCCCTGTCTTGTGTCTTCCTTCTTCCTGACAGTGGCGAGGGGTGAAGAAGCTTCATGGTACCTGCCTTTTGGGGAACAAGATGGCAAGTGTTCTGGAAAGTACCAGGCAAAAAAACAAACACAAACTAGGGAGAAAATGTCCTGTATAATTACACTGGGACATGAATTGGGACAAGGAGTCAAGATTGACAAATCAAACTTCAACAGTAAAGCCCAACCTAATGGCTGCCCGGTAAGAGCCAAAGTCTGGACACGGAACAAAGCATACAGCCACTTACTGGGAAACAAGTCAACTTTAATTATAACTGGGTAAACTGCATCCAGGAATGTCTCTAAACAAACAAATACAAGAAACATGATACATTTTCATACTGAAGATACAAGTCATTGCCAGCCCCGTGCTTCTGAGGATCAGGCCAAGCGCAGACCAGACTTGAGGCTGGTTGTCCCCCACGCAAGTTTCTCATCCCAGAAGAAAAACAGGGGAGGGGTGAGGGATCTGTCCCCTCCTCCCATCATGCCGGAAACTTTCAAACTCACTGGGGGGATGCACATCTCTCACCCCGCTCCTGTCCTACAGTAAATGGAGGCCACCTGGACGGCACCCAGAAAGCTGCGAAGCCAGGCAAGGCAGTGCCAGTCCCTCCTGGACCTCCTGCCAAAGCTCTGCTCCAGGCCACTCTGCGGGCATTCCAGTCCCAGGTGGGGACTAAAGAAAATCTGCACTAGAGAAAAAACTCAAATGCCTCGTCATCTCCACAGTGTGAGTCAAATAGCAGGAAAATAAAACGAGAGCCCTAATGAAATGCAGCAGTGGCCGGCCCTCAGAAGACACGCTCGAACTCTGTCTGGTTGGTAGTGGTGGGATTGCGGCTCTGGTTAGTGGAAGGCTGGGCTATCTGGCTGCCCTTCCTGCGTGGTGGCGCCAAGTACTCAAACATGGATGTCAGGTGGGTGGACAGCATGCCCTTGAGGTCCGAAGGCATCGGGTCAGACCAGAAGAAGTCATGGTTGAGCGCGTCATCGCTGTCAATGCGCTGCGCAGGGTCCAGCACCAGCAGCTTGTCGATGAGGTCCAGTGCGTAGGGGTCACGCACGTAGGCCTTCAGCCTGTCCTTCACCTTCCGCTTCTGGCCCTTGACTAGGTCCAGTTTCTCAAACAGCTCGTACTTGTCCACATTTGGCCACACCTGTAGGGGTGGGAGTGGGGGGTGGGTGTGCATGGAGAAAGGATGAAGATAGTTCAGGAGATGAATGGCTTGTCTGCTGGTCAAACACACACCTAAAGGGACTAAACTCTGATGTTCAGATGCTCCCTGACCACCCCTGTAGAGTGAACTCAACCCTTCCAAGGTGAAAGCAACTGTGACCATGTATTTGGCACCCCGAGTGCCAGGCCCTTTTACCTGGCATACAAGTCACCTGGAATACAAGTGCCATAGATGACCCAGGCAGCTGTGTGTTTTATAGCCAAGAAACTCAGCTCAGGTGAGAAGTTCAAATGCCTTCCCCAAGGCCACAGAACTGGTGACAGAGCTAGAACAGCCTGCATAGCTAGCTCTCAAGAGCAGACCTTCTCCCTCCCTCCACCAGCCACCTCTCCAGAGAGGAGGCGGAGCCTGCCTCCTGTTCCACTCCCCACACCTCCCCTACCAGGAAGACTTCTGGATCTCTGCACCATGCAGGACCCAGGGGCCCCGGCAGCCTGGCCACGCACCTCAGGGGTGATGGAACCACAGAGCTGGCTGATGAGGGCAAGCTGGTGCTGCTCCGTGTTTCCCTGCATGATGGGGCTGCGGGTCCACATCTCTGCCATGATGCACCCGGCACCCCACAGGTCAATGGGGGGGCCGTAGTCCCGCTCCCCTGGGAAGAAGAGCGTACCAGAAGGGCCCCTTGAGCCCCAGGGCCTCTGGAGACACAATGCCCTGGGGCTGGCAGCTCAAGAAGCCCTGACAGTGGGGGCACTAAGACCAGGTTAAGGCCTAGCCTCTGCCCCCTTCTGCCCACTCAGGGGTCCTCACCGAGCAACAGCTCTGGCGGCCGGTACCAGAGTGTCACCACACGGTTGGTATAGCGGTTGGGTTGGCTGTTCTTGGCCAGACTAAAGGCCCGGGCCAGCCCAAAGTCTGCCAGTTTCAGGACCCCGTTTCGGGTGATGAGCACGTTGGCCGCCTTCATGTCCCTGTGCAGGATCTGTAGGGTGGGCAAGAGTGAGGGCTCAGTCAGATTCCCAAGGGTCTTCCAACCATACCCACCCAGCAGTGGGAGCAAAGGCCAGAGCAAGCCTCTGCCTCTCCTTCCCCACCTTGTTCCTGTGGATGTAGTAGAGGCCGTTGAGCAACATCTGCATAACTTTCTTGATCTCAGACAGCGTGAACTTGACTAACACATTACTCAACAGTCCAGCAAGGTCATGCTCACAGAAATCAAACACCAGGTATATACTGCCTTTGCAGCGGTTATAGGGGGAGGCTGAGGCAGGAAGAATGGGGAGACAGTGGCAAAAAGAAGAAAGTCAAAATTACCACATGCAACTCATTTTCCCACAACCAGTTCCTATACCCCTCCAACCCGTAGACCACCGGCATCCTTTTGTGTGTTCCTTCATTGGTAAAATATTTCCTGAGGGCCTCCTCTGGGCCGGGGCTGAAGCAGGCCCTGGGGGGGCACCAGCTATGATGAAAGAACTGGAGAAAGCAGTCACAGTAGGGAGGTCTGGGTTAGGAAGAGGCAACTTACGTGTATCCTGTTTCAACTTTGCAAACAACGCCTTACGTTATAAGCCTCACTTTCCTCACCTTTGAAAAGGAAAATAAGATCCGAACAACTCACCTTTGGTTCGACAAATCTCAATCAAATTGACCACATTCTCATGCTTTAGAAGCTGGAGGATCTTGATTTCCCGCAAGGCGGTAATGGGGAACTGTGGGAGAAAGAGAAGCGGGTAGGAGGTGAGTAAGCACATTACAAACCAAGGAACTGGCTGTGGGATGTGTAAGAAGGGGGAGAGGTTGGGAGACAGAGCAAAATCGTGGGCTCTGACATCAGCTACCTTAGAGGCCTTATCTTAAAAATGCATGGAGCCTTGGCTGGTGAGGCTCAGTGGACTAAGCACTGGCCTGCCAATGAAAGGGTTGCTGCTTCGATTCCCAGTCAGGGTGCGTGCCTAGGTTATAGCCCAGGTCCCCAGTTGGGGGCTTGTGAGAGGCAACCAACTGATGTTCCTCTCCACCCCCCCCTCCCCTTTCTCTAAAAGTAAATAAAAGCTTAAAAAAAAAGAAAGAAAGAAAGAAAGAAAAAGAAAAATGGGTGTAAATAGTGTTGTACCCCTCAAAGGGTTGGTTTGAGACAATGAATTGAGAGAATGGTACCTAACCTCTTTACTATTAGTCAGTAATCGCTCCACAGGTTCAACTTTTAAATTTTAGCTCAGCGCCAGTTTAACTTGCTGGGTGGCAACAAAGACAATAAAAATATCTATTAGGAAGTTTCCTGGGTAAGAAGTAGGTCTCTGCAAGCTGGACTAGAGCTAAGATGGCGGGTGGAGAGGGCTACTCCTTTTCAGCTGAGTACGAGACACCCTTTTAAAGCCATTGCGTGCCATTTCTTTTCTAAACATTAAACAAAATTAAACATGAAGGGAAAATAGTTCAAACGCTTCCTAACTTTCTAAACTGCTAGGCATTCAGTGCAACCATGAGCTCCCCCTCCTGGCCCCAAACACATTTGCCTAAGAATGAAACAGCAAATACTTCAAAGCATCTGAACTGAAAGGTTTAATTTCGAAATCGAATTCCCAGAACTGTGGAAATTCCCAGGCAACATACACAAATTCAAGCTCAACCTGAGTGTCCTAGAAGCCGCAGGGTGGAAACTCACGTGCCCGGGAGGGTCGGCTGCCTGCCACCTGACCCATACTCACCCCCTCCTTCTCGTTCTCCATCAGAACCTTCTTCAGAGCCACCTTTCGGCCGGACACGCGATGCTTCGCTTTAAACACTTCCCTGCAGGCGGAGAGGGAGACCCAAAGCTGTTGAGGCCATTTTCGCGGGGCCCGCCCCTCCCCCACCAGAAGCAGCTAGAAAACAGGGACTTCGGGGCGGGGCCTGGTCCCTAGGGCATTAGGCTGCCCCACCATCCGCTCTCTGCGGTCCCTCTCCGAACCTCTATTTCCTCCCCTCAGTCTGTTCTTCCCACCCAGGCGTCTCTTGGAGATCCTGCTTCCCTCGCAAGCTCTTCGCGACAACCCCTCCCCGTGCCCCATCATGGGCCTCAGGCTCCTCCCTGCCAGCCAGCACCGTCAGGCCCAGGGGAGAAGCAGGACGGCCTAGCAAGAACAGGGCACAAGTCTAGGGCCAGGAGGTCCCCAGAACACCTCCGGTCGGGCCCCGCGCGTCTCCACGTCGGCCCTGAGGTGTGCACGCCCAGGGCACCGGATCCCTCCTGGCCCAGCCTTACCCAAAGGTGCCTTGGCCGATCTTGGCGAGCTTCTCATATTTGGACACCTCGTCACAAAAGGGGCACTCCACTGAATCGTACTGCTTTGCCATGGCCGCCCCCAGAGCGCCACCGCCGCCCCCAGCCGCTGCTGCTGCCGCTCCCGCTCCAGGTCCCGCCGCCGTGCTCCAGGCCCCTCCGCGGCCGCGCCACTTCCGCCTCCAAGGCCACTTCCGGCCTCGCGGCGCCGACCCCGCCTCTTCCGATCGTCGTCCGCCGCCAGGCCCCCTGGGACTTGTAGTTCCCGGGAGGCCAGGAGGAACCGGAGCTGCAGAGGCGCCTCCACCGCCACCGCTGCCCCCGCCTCCGCCACCGCCACTGCTGGCGGCGACCCCGATCGGGGGCGCGGGAAGTCGGGGCGTCGCGGCTGGGGCTCGGGGCGGTGCGTCCCGCTGCATTGGCCCGGGCCGCCGCTGCTGCCGAAGCCGCTGCCGCTCTGGCGCCCGATCCCGGGCCAGCCGCAGTGCCCTGCTCCTCCTCCTCCGACGGCGCCGCCTCCGCCAGGCTGCGCGGGGCGGCGAGCGGGGGGGCGGCGGCCCCCAAGCCGCGGCCTGGGGGCTGCCTGGCCGGGCCTGGGCCCGGGACTGCCGGGCGAGGGGGCGAGACGGGAAGAGCCGACAAGGAGGCGGCCGGCGAGCCCAGGAGGGGGCGCGTTATAAAGGGGGAGGTGCCCGGGCCTTGCCCTCCCCTCCCCCTCCGCCCGCCCCCTCCTTTCTCCCTCCCGCCCTCCGCGGCCGCACCTGCCGCCGCCACCCGCCCGCCCTTCGCGGGCGGCCCTCTGCGCGTCACCGCCCGCCGCCCCTCCTCCGCCTTCAGAGGTGGGGCCCGCACTCGACACCTGGCTTCGGGGCGCCTCGTCGTGTGCCTCAGTTTACCGCCACATGCCAGCTGCCGCGGGGAGCCCCTTCCTCTTCGTCTCGGAGTGGCCCCCCTGAACGGGTGAAGGTGGGAGGCAGCCAGGGAACGGCCTTCGATCCTGGGAGGAGAGAACGGCCCCCGCCGCCGCCTCCCCGGACCTCCGCCACCCGCCGTTGACATGGCAACCGGTGGCCGCCAGGGGGCGCGGCGACACTGGAAGCGGCGAGCGAGCAACGCCCGGGCCTTCCACCCTGGACCCCCTGTTCTCTGGGAGGCAGATGAAACCCGGAGGACCCGGTCCCCACCGAGCTCCTCTGGAGCCGGCCCAGCCCTGGGTCAGCAACCACAAAAATAGCTAGCACTCCCTTAGCAGCCCTCGGGAAGTGTTAGGTGTTCCCATTGAATCCTGAATCAACAGCCTCATAGTCTGGATCACTAGCCCATTTTACAGAAGAGGACGTTGAGGCTTCATTTACCCAAGGAAGATCACATAATGACAAAGCTGGGAATTGAACCTGGTTTGTCTGAAGAGGATTTTCTTGATTCAGGCTATTTACAGTCTGGCCAGGAAAATAGTAAGTAATGGTGCTAGGTGAGGCCTCCTGTCCTTAGGTTAGGTACCAAGCCCACCATTGACCCAATGTCTCCCTCTCTAACTCTGTGCCCCCAGCCCCAGCCTCCCTAGCATCTTTCTGATAGCTTCCTGGCTCCAGAGGCCTCTTAATTCTTTCTCCAGCTAAACTTAACTACCAACCCTCAGCAAAGCTGCCTGCTACCTCTTGTCTTCTCCTACCTTCGACCTGTCCCCGCTTTCCCGTCCTCTGCCCATGGATCCTGAGTGCTGGCCTCTTCCTCTATCCCCCTCCCAGCACCCACCAGATCATTCTGAAGTAGGACCTGCATGCATTTCCCTCCACTGTCTTCAGGAAAAAACAAATTGTGATATTTGAGGCTCTTTCCAGCTCCCTTCCTAGGATGGGGCTGCCAAATCTGTGTTTCCTAACTTCTCAGGCCTTCCTGCTTTGGGGCTGTGCTCTCTCCATTGCAGCCGAGGACCCTGTCTACCTGTGGGAAACCTTCCAGCTCTTACCTCTCTACACACTTGGCCTTGAAGCATCCTTACAGCAAGAGGCAGGCATGGGTCTGGTGATCCTGGTGTTCCAAGAGACCCTGACCTGGGACAGGGCTGTTCCAGGGAGGGCTCCGAGGGCCAGGTGAAAAATGAGGGGGCCTCCTGAGGGCAGTGTGCAGCCAGCAAGGTTTTTAGGCGTGACTTATCAGGGGGTGATCTGGGGGCAGCTTGATGGGTACACTATGAGAAGCAGGGAGGCCACCGGCTAAACTGGGGGCGGCAAGGGCAAGGAGGGAGACACTGATCATTGTAGTAATTAGAATTTATTGAGAGAAAATAAATGGTCCAAGCCCTACAGTTAGCACTTCAGGGGAAATGATCTCAGTTCTCACCCAGCCATAGGAGATGGGTCCTTTTATCACCTCCATTGTACACACAAGGATGCTGAAACTCAGAGGTGACATTGCCTGGCCAGGGTCAAACAGCTGGCCACTGGCTACACTGGTATTTAAACCAAGTCAGTCTGGCACAGACCCCAAGCACTTACCCGTGTCAGGACCCTGCCCATCTGGGCTGAGGGTGGAGGGAGGACACAGTATCGCACGGCACTGCTGGGGGGGTGCCCTGGCTGCTGATGGGAGGTGTGGGAGGGGGTTAGTAGTGTTGGGCGTCTGCCATGTGCTTGGGTGCCTTCCACAGTCAGGTTGTCAGCCTGCGGCCCCTGTTCTACTTCCACGAACCCTCCCTAAGTCACATCCTGTGGGCAGAAGACTTAGCAGAAGCTGGGGTGGTGTCATCCCCTCCACCCCATCAACCTTGGCCTGCACCCCAACATTGCCAGTCACTTCCCCTGGGGCCTTGTGCCCCAGTCTTCCTGCGGGGGCGGGGGGAGCAGACAGGAGAAGCCTGAAGCCTGTTGAAAGGCTGTCCAGGCCCAAGACTCCACCCAGATGGAAGTGAGAAGAAAAGAGTTTCTAAGCATAAATGACTTCTCACTGACTGACTGCTGATTTGCTGGTTGGAGGGAATTGCTTTCTGCTTCCATGGATCAGCTAAGCCAGCCAGGCTGGGCATGTGGCCAGTACTCAGTAAATGTTTGCTGACTAACTGACCAGGCTCTGAGAGCACCTCTGATCCTGCTGCCACTTTACAATTAGGGAAACTGAGGCAAGAGTAGGAAAGAGCTACTGGCCAATTGCTTCACCCTGTCTGTCCTGGACCCTCCGTTTCCTTACCCTGAGCAGGGACGGAGTCGGGGTGCATGGAGGGAAGAAGGACAGGCTCCTGGGGTGTGGGCTGTTCTTGCCTACTGGCATATCTAGGAGACCAGGGGTCCTTGGATCCGGGAGCAGGTACAGGACAGAGAAAGGCTATGTGATACCCATAGCTCTGTACTACCATGGACATTCTGCCCCCATCGGCCGGGTACTGACTCTGTCCCTGGCCTTATGTGGATAATATGTGTTGCCCCCTGGAACTTCACAGAGTCCCCCTTAGGAGGTTGCTATTATTGGGCCCAAGTTACAGAAGAGGTAACCAAGGCTCAGAGTGGTAAAGTGACTTGCCCAAGGCCACACAGTCAGGAAACTATGAGGCTGGGATTCAAAGCCAGGTCTCTTCTCTCAATGGCCAGGGTCAACTACCGCCATTCTAAGCTGCCCCCAATGCCAGGCTACTGGGGAAAGCCAGGGACGGGAATCTCCTAAGCTCTGCATACAGCAGGATGGAGCCCATCTGGATACATCAGGCCAGTGCCCTCGGGGAGCATGAGGTCTGTGTGGAACGTGTAAGTAGACACAAGTGATTGCAATATGGATGATGTTCTCAGCATAAATGTTTTATTTCATGGCCCTGGGATCCTGTGAAGGATATTATGTTTGTCCCATTTTAGTGATGGGAGAAATGATGCTCAGAGGTGATGTGACTTGTCCCAGGTCATGCCAAGAAGGGCCTGAACTCAGGTTTGCCCAAGACAAATGCTTTTGACTATGAAGTTGAAGGCCTGCAGTTTCTAATACTTCCTGGCAGACTGCAGGCAGCTGAGTCATAGACTGGGGAAGAGGGCAAGGTGGGAGGGGACAGACATCAGAGCTGGGTTCCTGGGGACACTACGGCTCCAGGTCGACCCCAAGGACTCAGCGAAGGAGGCTGCATTCCAGGTGGGGGTCCGGTCCAAGCAAAGACCCGAGGGAAGGAAAGCTTTGTGTGTGCAAGGCTGTGGAGCGTGGCCGGCCTCCAGCAAGGCTGAGGAGGGCCTGTGGGACAGCCACCCGCCAGCAGGTCCCTAGCCACACTCCAAACGGCCACTCGAGGCAGGACAAAGGGGGCTCTGAGCTCAGCAGAGCGGCCACACTGAGCCCCATTCATTCTCCCAGGAATGTTGCAATGCCCTGGCGCCAGGGCCAACGACAGAGCCCCCAGCTCTGACCAGGCCACCCTACCACACTACATAGCCTCTCAGGGCGGCAGCACTCCAGGGTCTCATGCCATGTGCATGAGGCTGGGGTTTCCTGGCCTGAACCACACCCGTCCCTCAGCACCAACTGCCTCAGCATCCTGGCCTGACCAACGCTTGCTCCTTTCACCCTCCCAGCGACCCCAGGAAGTGGGGGCTACTCTGACCTATTTCTCAGGTAGGAAAGCTGAGATCCTGAGCAGTGATATCTCTTAGGAAGGGTCACACAATAATTTCAAGAAGGGGCCTAGCCCCGGCCTGTGTGACTCAGTTGGGCGTCAGCAAACTGAAAGGTCACCAGTGTGGTTGCTGACCAGAGCACAGCCCTGGGTTGCAGGTTCAGTCCCCAGTCAGGCTGCGTACAGAAGGCAGCCGGTCAATGTTTCTCTTTCACACTGGTATAGTTCTTCCTCTCCTTCCCTCTAAAAGGTAAATATTTAAATTAAAGAAATAAAGTCGGTCTGGCCAGGAAGCCAGCACTGGCTGATGCCGCAGCCTCAGCAGTCAGCCCGTCACTGGGACTGTCCTAGAGAAGCCAGGGACTGTCCTAGAGAAGCCTAAGAAGACCCCCTGCTACTGCCAGGCCACAGACCCCTCTCCCTTTTCTAACAATAACCCAGAGATGGGAGGGACACCAGACTGGGAGCCAGGGCACCTGCATTTCTCTCTAGTCTCTGGTCTTCTTTTTTTAAATCTTCACCTAAGGATATGCTTATTGATTTGAGAGAGAGAGAGAGGAAGGGAGAGAGAAAGAAAATCAATGTGAAAAACATTAATTGGCTCTCTCCTGTAAGTGCCCGGACCAGGGATCGAACCCCTGCAACCTTTTGATGTGTGGGATTAACACTGCAACCAACTGAACCTCCCAGCCAGGACATCTCTGGTCTTCCTTAGCCTCACTTTCCTCATTGTGAAATGGGGACAGCACTGGAATTTGCCTCACAGATCCGTCTGTGGAGGCTTCTGGCTCCGTGCCTGACTCCTAGCTAATGCTTAGTAGAGGGAGCTAGGATTACACCCTTATTTTCTCCCCAATCCAAGACCCCGAAACCCCAATCTTTCATCTGAACTTTGACTACTGTCCCTATCCAGTGTGCCTACGAGCAGGACCCTCGTGCTTTGGTCTCGTGGGCTGGGCTCCTTTCCATCTTAAGGCCTCAGGTTCCCGTTCTTCCCTTCTGCCAGACCCACCCTGCAGCTGCCAGGGGTCTGCAGGAACCGTAAGCATGGAAGTTAGGGTCACACACAGCTGGCGAGCAGATTCCAACTCCAGGCAGCTTGACTCTTCCACATCTATAGAATGGGGGTGAGAGTCGCAACATTTACCACCTAGAGCAGAAGGCCTGAGCCCTGTGGCTGGAATGTACCTAAGTGATCAGAAGATACTAGTTATTATTATTTCATGCAGGGCCCATTTGACTTTGGATTCCCTCTCTCGCAGCCCTTGTTGCCAGTCCCGGAGGCCGGGATGATTATGTCAAACCGTGCTGGAGCCTCTGTGGGCTGACTGCCTACCTCGCAATGGCACACATCCTAGAGGTGAGGTGACTGAGGCTTCTGGGACTCTAGTCACTTGTCTGTAGCACACACGGGTAGGACTTGAAGCCCATGGCCTCGTGGCCCCACCCGCAACCTCAGTAGCTGTTGACAGCCTCTCAGGTGTCCTGGACAACCTGCGTAGGGAGGTTTCATTTTCTCATCTCTGTCCTGCCGCTATGAGTGTACACACACGCACACACACAGTTTGTAGGGTGGAAAAGACCAGGCTGTGGGCTAAGGGACTTGAAAGGGCAAGTTTGGTGTCTGTTTGTTTTGTTTCTAAAGACTTTATTTAGGGAAGAAGGGAGGGAGAGAAACATCAATGTGCCAGAGAAGCCTTGATGGGTTGTTTCTCACACCCTCCCCAGTGGGGACCTGGCCCACAACCCAGGCATGAGCCTGGACTGGGGATCGAACCAGTGACCTTTTGGTTTGCAGGCTGGTGCTCATCCTGCAGAGCCACACCAGCCAGGGCTGAAGCGGCAAGTCGTAACCCAGTCCGTGCCACCAACCCACGTGCCTCAGTTTCTCCATGTCTGTAACATTAGCATGGTGGGCCAAATTACTGATTTGTGCCAGGCTTCGCACTGAGCGCCAGCCTCAGTGAGATGGGCATTGTAAATAGCCCTGTTCATGGAGAGGAAACAGGCTCAGGGAGGTGTGCCCAGGATCACTCAGTGACAAAGTGGCCAGCTGGGACTTGAAGTTGGGTCCCAGAGCCCACGGGCCTAACCACGGCACTCTTCCATCCACTGCTCCCAGTCCTTCCCCAGGCAGGCTTCGAATAAACTGCCCTCTGCCCAGGCCTGACTCCCTGCACACCCTCCCAGCTCCACGCCAGACCCCCTGACAGCTGTTGGCAGGCCCCCAGTGGCCCCCAGCCCAGCGGGCTCCGTTCCCAGAGCCTGTGGTTTGTTTCCCAGGCCTTCAGTCCCACGGGCTTGTGGTCTGCCCTCAGCCCCCTGCCTGCTTGCTGCTGAGGACTAGGAGGAGGCCCACAGGGGTCTGGAGGGGGAGGTCCCAGCCCCCGCCCTGTGGGGAGGGTGGGAGGGTGAGGCTGTGGGAGTTTTGCTGGTTTAAAAATACACAGAGGAAGTGAGTGAGAGGGTGTGAGAAAGGGGAAGGGGAGGTGAGGGAGGCACCTCCACGTCTAGGTCCAGAGCGTCGAGTGGCCACTTGCCCGCAGCCCAGCGGCTTTGCTTGACTCACCAAGATGACAGAGGGGTCCAGGAAGGCCAGCAAAAAGTTCAGTGAGTGCATTGTCGTCTTCCATCCTTCCGTCTGCCTGGGCATCTCAGCCTCTCTCTGCATCTGCTGCTTTATGACTCTGCCTTGTTTCTGTTTCTCTTCCTGTCCACGTCTGAGTCTCTCCGGAGGTATCTGCGTCTGAGTTTCCATGCCAGCATCGCTCCATCACTCTGGCCCAGCATTTTTCTCTCTGGTCTCCGGCTGGTCTGGGTCTCCACCTCTGTGCTTCTGCTGTCTCCGTCTCTCCGCACCCCACTCAGTCTCCCCATTCATCCGTGTGTCCCTGTCCCTGGCTCCCTCTGACCTCATGGAACCAGGGAAGGCAGCCACACATCCCACCCCTGAGCCCGGTTCTCAAGGGTCTCAGGTTGGGAGTTAATGGGATGTGTGTGTGCGAGTATGTGTTATCGGGTGCTGTCCCATGTTCCCACCAGTAGTGACACTGGAACGCACAGCAACTCAGCGAAGGGCCACACCCACCCATTGCTGTTTCCTCAGGTCAGTCTCCTCCTAGTCCCAGCAAACTTCTGCTTCCTTGGCCCCTGGTTTGTTTGATCTGACAGTGTGTGTGTGTGTGTGTGTGTGTGTGTGTGTGTGTACAGGGCAGGGATTATGACTGCGTTCCACAAATGGAAAGACTGAGGCCTGGCCCTGGCTGGTGGCACAGTGGATAAAGCACTGGCCTGCGAACCCAAAGGTCACTGGTTCGATTCCCAGCCAGGGCACATAACCAGATTGCAAGCCAGGTCTCCAGCCAGGTCTCCATCCAGGTCCGTAGTTGGAAGCAGGTGAAAGGCAAACCATGCATTGATGTCTCTCTCCCTCTCTGCTTCTCTCCCTTCCCCTCTCTCTGGAATTAGTAAATAAAATCTTTAGAGAAAAGGAAAGGAGGAAAAAAAAAAGACTGAAGTCCAGAGAACTGCCTGAGATCATATAGGGCTATGGACCAGGGCTCAATCTTATATCCCTGGACTCCGGGTCTCAGTTTCCCTCCCTGCCCCAGTACTGATTCCTCCCAGCCCCGGTGCCCAGGAGACAAAACAAGTGGTGCTGACAAAAGAGGCCTCCCTCTGGCTGTCGGCACCATTTCTGCCCTACGGCACAGTTTTCTGAGAGCAGAGCTTCAGCGTTTTCTGACATTTGTCAGGGGGCAAAGGCTAAGACCAAGTGAGTGGTGGGCAGGGCTGGGAGGAAGGCCCCAGAGCACTGACCCCGCAGTCCAGAGCCCTGGGCTTGCATCTGGGCTCAGCCTGGCTGGGTGACCCTGGGCAGGTCCCTTCCCCTCTCTGGGCCTCAGTTTTCTCTCTTATCAAACTGGGATATCTTACCTATATTCCACCATGGTTATGAGGACCTGAGGAGGCAGAGGATGCCAAGGATGTGGAAAATGCTTATCTGGAGGTGTAGGGAACTCAGAGGCGGTGGCTGCGAGGCAGGGACAAGAAGGAGGGATTCGAGTGCACCCCTCTGCATAAATGAGGAGATGGTATCACCCGCCTGAGTTAGGACTGAGGGCTCAGCTGACAGGAAGGAGAGAACCGCAGGGCCTGGGACCCTCAGGCTCCTGACATCCCCTCTCTCATTTCTTCCTCAGCCCCAGGTGCTTCAACACCCCTGCCCTGCCCCAACACACACACACACACACACACACACCCGGGCCCCCACACAGGCAGCTTTGCCTGCAGGCTGTTTGGCCTCAGGGGTTCATTTTCTCATTGCTTTTAGAGAGACAGGAAGGGAAAGAGGAAGAGAGAGAGGGAGGAGGAGAGTGAAACATTGACATGTTTGTCTCCTGTACGCACCTGGACCAGGGATCAAACCTGTAACCTAGATATGTGCCCTGACTGGGAATTGAACCTGCAACCTTTTGGTTTGGGGATGATGTTCCAACCAACTGAGCCACACTGGCCAGGGTATCTTCAGTTTTTGAGTTTCTGAGGATATTCTTTGTGCCAGGCTCCATGTTAAGCATGCCATTTACATGCTTTTCTTCAATCCTCCCACTGACCAAGAGGAGGTGGGTACCATAATCTTTATTTTTACTAATGTGAAGGAATGGTGCTCAGAGGGGTCAAATGGCTTAACTAAGGTTGCACAGCTGGGATGAGGAAGAGTGTTTCTTTGTTTTGTTTTGTTTTGTTTTAAGAGTGGGGTTTTAAGTTGAGGACTGTGGGACTCCAAAGCTGACACATTACGCGTAATAATTAGAGAAAATGTCAGTGAAGCCTACTCTCCTTTAACTCTCAACGACTCGAACAGCATGTATCTGTTGTTATTATTATTATTATCATCATTATTATTATAATTGCTGTTGGCATTGTCATTAAATCCTTTCCCTCCTCTCCCCCACTGCCAGAGTTCTTCAAGTTCAAGGGCTTTGGGAGTCTCTCCAACCTCCCTCGGTCCTTCACTCTGAGACGGTCCTCGGCTGCCTCCACTATCCGGCTTAATCTAAAGCCTGAAATCTTTGAGACTACACAGGATGACATGGTTACAGTCCCCAAGAGTCCCTCAGCTTATGCCCGTTCCAGCGACATGTATAGCCATATGGGTACCATGCCTCGCCCCAGCATCAAGAAGTCTCGGGACCAAAAAGCTTCCCAGAAGGACCAAGTGGTGGGCCCTGAACCCAACTTGGTGCCCCAAGGTCTGCCTGATCCCCCATGCATGGAGGCAGCCAAGGAAGAGGTGGTGGGGACTGAGGTCCCCCTGGAGGACACTCCAGCAATGAAACTCAACCCTTCAGCAGTGGAAGTGGACTCCACTAGAAAGCCTGAGGACCCCAGAGGAAACCCAGAAGAGGAGAGAGCCCCTGGGACTGTGTCCCCAGAAAGGTAGGTGTCCACTAGGGGAAGGTGAGGGCAGGACCTGCAGGGACGGGATTTTCAGTCTCCTGCCAATAGAGCCTGGAGGGAATCTCCCAACACACACATCTGGGTAAACAAACACTCACACCTTACCTTCCCGCTTACTATAAAAGCCCAGCACTTTGCTTAGCCTTTCATTTGCAGTTACTTTTCGAGGGAAAAAACCAAAAAAATCTGGGAATGAGATACCATTATGTCCATATGAGGAAACAGATTCAGAGATGGAAACCACCCTTAGTTCCACTGGACAACATTGCTTCCCCTGGTCCAGGAAACTGTCACTTAACTTCGTTATCAGATGAGTTGAGTTCATGCAAAAACACAGATAGCAATGATATGGTCATGGCTTCCATTTAGCAAGGACCCATTTTACTGGTCCTTGCTAAAGACACACATGTTTACTGAGTAACTTTACATGAGTAACACACATGTTACTCACTGAAAATTGTCAAAGAATCTATGAACTTGAGACTCAGCCAAAGTTGCAGAGTTGGGATTCAAACAGGAAACTGCTTGCCTCCAGTGACTGCACTGTAGCCACCATCTTCTAAACCCTGCAGCCGCGGGGAGATCCCTAACCCCAACCAAAGGAGCCTTTTCAGTCCTTAGAGCCTGTGTGTAATTCACACTGATCGGATGTGCTTATTGAAATAGAAAAAACCCAAAAGACAAAAACAAACAAACAAACAAAAAACCCCACAGCAGCGCAAAAGTAACTCTAAGGCTGTTTCTGGGACTTTTCTTGAGTGGCTTTGCCCTGAGACACAAAAGCACAGCTTCTCTGTACGAAGAGAACTGAACGGACAGCACCCCCTTCGATGCGGAGCAGGCCTTGGTTAAGCTGCGCAGTGAATCCAGTCCAGACTCTGCATCTTACTGACTGTGTGCTCTCGGACAGCCTTATTCCCTTCTCTGAACCCGAGTTTCCTCTTCCGATGGGTAAATGGGACATAAGGACAGTGTTGTGATGCGAATTCAAGAATCGTTTATTTGTAAACTCTTAGCACAGTGCCTGGCACACCACAGACAGTAAGTGAGAATGCTTACATTTATGATTAATAAAACGATGGCTTTCCACCACCCCTGGCTGCTCCACTGTTCGGGAAGCCCCACCATTCCCTCCTAAATTCGGGCTCATTAGGTCGTGGAGGAGCAAGGATTGCGTCTAGGCGAGGGGCGTTCTGAGGCAACCCGAAGTCTGAGACGTATCATGGGAGTTTTGAGGGGAGTAGGGGTGGAGGACGTGGTCTTTCCGTGCTGCGCCCCTGACTGTAGAGGAAGCCGTGGGTGGGGTGGAGGGGGCGTGTCGGGGGCGTGGCTTCCCTGGCCCTGGATGGTGACAGAGGAGGAGAGGGCGGAGCGAGACAGGGGGCGGAGGGGCGTGTCCGAGGTGGGGCGTGTCCTTCGCGGCCTGTGGCGCAGCGCCCTGCGAAGGGGCGTGTCGTGGGCGTGGTTTACACTTCAGGCCCCGCCCCCTGGGTCCTGCTCTAGACTCCGGCTCTGTGGCCTGAGAACCGCGGGAGCCCTTGGGCTGAGGAGCTCCACAGGCTGCAGGCGGTGGCCGCGGGGAACCATGACTGCAGTGGGCCGAAGGTGCCCGGCACTGGGACCCAGAGGGTGAGTGACCGAGCTGGGCCCGGGAGGGCCGGCGGGGACCAGAGTGGTCTGACGGGGAAACCCCTGTCCCTGGAGTAACTGACAAACTGGTGCTGCTATAGTAGCATCATGGACTTTCAGTGTAACTCAGTCCCATTCTGTCCCCACACAAGTTGGGCATTTATTCCTCACAACAGTCCCAGGAGAGGGGCACAAATATCACCCCCATTTTACAGAGGAGGAAAGAGAGGTGTACTTGCCGGGAATGAACAGTAGTAAAGATCAGCCCCAGGATTTAGCTGCACCCTCCTGGTCCATGCCCTTCCTGGCTGGCAGCCCATTCCCCTCCAGCAGGGCCAGGGCCTCTGAGAAACCCTGAGAATGCCAAGTCTAGGACCCTGCCTTGCCCCGCTGCGGGTAGCAGCCCTGGTGGTCCTGGCAGCGTCTCTGGCATCAAGCATGGCCCAAAGCTGTCGGAAGAAATAGAGGCTCTCCTGCCATCTTCTAATTATCTGCAGTATCCAGGGGTCCTGAGGGGGATGGGTTAGCAGGTTAGATTAAGGCCCCTCCTGGTGTCCCATGCTGCCTTTCAGCCCATAGGAGGCCAGGAATTCTTGAACACCTCCAGGAGCCCCTGAAGCCTGGCCCTGTACCCTGGAGTCAGGACAGGTGCTTTGCCTGTGTGATCTCAAGCTTGCCCTGCCCTGCTCTGGGCCTCCATCTCCCCAGCAGCCCAGATGGGCCTGGGGTGTTCTGTGAGGATCCATCTAACTTGGCAAGAAAGGCATCTGAGAACAGCAAGGGGGTGGGCCCAATGGATGTCCCTCCCTACCCCCTGGGAGGCAGGGTGCACCTGGAGCAGAAGGAAGGAAGGGGAAGAGGTGAGGCTGCAGGGGTTTCCTGGTGCCCAGTTCCTTGCTGAGATCATGGGGATGAGGAGGAAGGAGGGAGGAGGGGCCGACCATACAGGGAATGAAGGGCCTTGAGCTCCCAGAAAGAAGTGCTCCAGCCTGGCCCGCCTCCACACCCCAGCACCCTCAGGCTTTTGCAGAGAAAATGCCCATTCAGAGACCCCTGACACCCTTCGCTCTCAGTGTTTATTACGGAGGAGGAAATGAAGGCATGGCTAGGGAAGAGAGGCTCCTAACAACCCCCACCCTCACCCACAGGAATTGTCAGGCACGGTCCCACCAGAGGTGGGACTCATACCTGGCCAGACCCTGTATGGAGCTGCCAGTGGGTGTTGTCTACCCCATGGGCCCTGGATGGGGGGAGCCTCTGTTTGCTGCATTTTACCATCGAGAAGACTGAGGTTCAGAGAGGGGAAGGGGCTTTCCTTTGGGTCACAGAGACATTGTCAGAGCCTAGATTTGATCCCAGACCTACCAACTCCCAAACCCAAGTTCGTAACCACAAGGCCACATTTCACCTTCTGCGAATAAAAAAGCTCAAAGCTGTTTCCACCTCTATTTTTTGGTGGAAACATTAGGTGTTTCACCTAATACCCTCTGGAGAGAGGTATTAGGAGCCCAGTTTACAGATGACAGTATTGAGGCTTTGTGAAGCTGATAACTTGCATGAGACCACACAGTTAGTTCAGTTGGAATTTTAGTCATCTAATATTTGCTGCGATGTAACTATGCCCCAGACACTGCTCTGGGCCCTGGGGAGATGGCAGTGAGCTCCAGCGTGGGGGAGACAGGTGACTGACAAGATAACAAGTTATACAGTCTGCTAGAAGAGAAAAGCACTGGGAAGGAAGGCTTAAATCAAGTGGGGGAATTGGTTGTGAGGGGAATGGCTGGTGGTGGCAATTTAGGCAGGTTATCCAGGAAAAAGCCTCCAAGAAAGTGATGTTTGAACAAAGAAGGGAGGTAGCCATCCCTCTCGCTCTCTGGGGAAGAGTGCGCAGGCCAAGCGAACAGCATGCACAAAGGTCCCCAGGTGGGGAGGGCCCTGGCCCGTTCACGGGCTGCAGACAGCCACATGGCTGGGATAGAACAAGATGGGAGAGAGGAGTGGTAGGAGATGGGCGGGAGGGCAAGTGGGTTCAGATGATGTTAAGGTTCAGCAAGGACCTGGCTGTGACTCTGAGTGACAGCACTGGCCTTGAGCAGAGGAAGGCCGCACTCCGACTGGGGCTTTACAGGGACCCCTCCTTTGAGGAGGGTCTGAATGCAGTTCTACTCAGTGTTCAGTGTCTCACCCGTGTCCTCCTCTCCCACCCGGAGACCCAGGCCCCTCCACCCTGACTCACAGGGCATTTTGGAAGGAAACTGAGATGTGAAGAAGGTGGTACCCCATAGGGGAGCCCGGGCACCTCTGTTGCCCTTGCCCCAACTCTGATGCCAGGCATCAAGAATAGGCCAAACACCTCCCCTCTCTTCCTTTTCCTTCTGGAATGTTGATTCTGATCCAAGAATTCCCAGTGCTCCCCAGAGTCCCACGACCCCCTCGGCCCTGCAGAGTGACGTCAGCTGCTGGGCATCTGGTAGTGATTACCCACTGGGGGAGGGGGCCGTGGTGGGCCCAGCCTCCTCAGGCTCTGGGCGGCTGGTCCTTGTCTTCCGAAGGGGCCCAGCTGCTCCTGGCTCTCATTTCCTGTGGAGATTTTCTCACAGTCCTCAAGACCCCCGGACGCCTCAGGCTGTGGGAACTGTGCTGGTTCAGGAAAGATGGACTGCCCTGCCCCCAACTGGAGGCACATCCCCCCAAATCTTCAGGGACCTTGCTTGCAGACTGCTGGGCCTAGTGGGGTGAGGGCTGGGGAGGACAGGGACCCACTCACCAACTGTACATCTTGAATTCTCTTCGCCTATCTGAGCCTCAGTTTCTCCATCTATAAACTGTAGACAGTAACAGCATCTCCTTGGCAGGGCTGTTGTGAGGATTGGCTGAGATATGGCAGGTAGACTATTTATTCGGGGCTTGACCCAAGGATGTGCCAGTACCCAGGAACCATTCATGATACCACCATGCCCACGTTATAGAAGAGGAAGCTGAAGCCCAATGAGGGGGACTTACCCAGGGTCCCACAGCTTTCCCTCTCCGCTGCAGGCCCTCTCCAGAGCCCCAAAGTCCACCCCTGCTCCATTTCCTCTTCCTGATGATGGTTTTGGGCTCCTGGTCTGGATGAAATATTATTTTTCTTTGCCACCCCCTCCCCAGTGTCTCTCCCTATCCACCCAGGAGCAGTTTCTATTTTCTGAGAGAGGCGGCCTCAGGCAGGGAGCAAAGCAAAACCAACCCTGACCCATCAGGGCAGCTGCGTGTCCTGGGTCAAGCCACAAGCTTCAGTTTCCTCTCCTATAACATGCCAGTTCACAGGCGTGCCTTCCCTTTTGCTTGTCTCCAGCTGCTCACGGGGCAGCTCCGAGAACCCAGAGTCCTCAACTGTGCCCTGGGAAGCATGGCCCTGGCCTGCCCTCTTCCTACAGGGCTGACACCCTTCCTCAGCTCCCGTCAGGAAGACTGGGGACATGGAATGGTGGGGAAGGAGCAGCAGTGTCTCCAGGACAGTGGGACTGGGTAGGGACTAAAGCCAGGAGCCTTCCTGGTAGGAAATTCCAAAGGCCCCCGAGCACAGTGTCTCTGGACACAAGGGGTTTTCTGCCCCAGATCTCTCTCTACCCAGGGCCTTTGAGGACTAACGACCACAGAGCAGGATTGCTTTTTGCCAGAGATGAGTGAAGGTCAGAGTGAGGAAGGAAAGAATCTTCAGCACCCCAGGAAGGGCAGGATAGGAGATTCAGGGGAGGGGGCTGTGAAAGAGAGAGGAGTCCCATGGGCTGGAGAACCTCAAACCTCTCCTCATAGGATCCCTGTGGCCTCTCTAGGAAGACGGTTATATATGTGCCCATTTCCCAGATGAAGAAGTTGAACCCCAGGCCAAGGCAAAGGGAAAGCCAAGAAGCAGGAGGCAGAGATTGGGGAAGTCTCCACCTAAGGCCAAGTGACCAGGCCTTGAGGCCCAAGGGAACAACCCTGGGGACAGACAGAGGACAACAGGCAGCAGGTCTCTGCAGAAGACAAAGCTACCTGTGGTGAGGGAGGACCAGGGTGGAATCAAATACCTGTCTCTCCTCTGTCTCTCCTCCCAGATCCTAGGGAAAGCCACACCCTTTCTTCAGGGCCACAGTGCAGGCCCTGAAGGTACAGCTCAGATTTAAACCTGTGTTGGAGAAATAAAAGATAATGGGCTTAATTACTGCTCATTAATCCAATTAACCAAGCTAATATATGCAATAAGTGGTATCAGTTATCAGAACAAATCAGTTAACACGGGCAATTAAAGGGGTTGGTTATTTAAATAATTAATGCAGCTGATGAAAGGGACTGATTTAGCTCAATTGTCAGAATTATTTATTAATTGATTTCACCACTAATATTAGAGGGGATGTGCCTTTTAAGTCAATAAAACAAGGAATAAGTTAATTAGTGCAGCTGAGTGTTTTGAAACGAAAGCTTTGTTTCCTGGTTTGCTCATGACAACAGGAGGGAAAATGTTCTCGAAACCTCCAAGTAAACTGAGATCTGAAGTCTAAATAGGAATTACTTTGTCCCGAAGGAAGAGAGGAGGCTGCAGGCAGAGGAAACGTAAAGTGCAAAGGTCCTAAGGCTGGAGGGAGCTGCCCTCCTTGCAGGACGTGTGAGGTGGCCGGAGGACAAGAAAGGGTTAAAGGGGAGTGGAGGGAGGCTGCCCAAGCCCCGGTCATGCAGGGCTGAGCCACTGTGGGGCCTAGACTTTATCCTTAGGGTTACAGGGGCTGCTGTGACAGTCATTAAAAAAAAAAAAATCTTAATGGGGTACCTGCCACAGCTGTAGGCATATCTGAGTCTCTGTCCCTGTGGAGCTGAGGACCCGGTGAGAAGAGCCAGTCAATGCTTGAGGTAGGTAGGATTCATGGTCAGCCAGACGAAATGCTACGAGGAAGGACTGAGCAGGGCAGGAGGTGAGGGCTCTGAGAAGGTCACACTTTCAGGTGGGTGGCAGGGAAGACCTCCCTGAAAGTGGGGAGGAGCTGATTGGATATCTAGAAGGAAGGTATTCCAGCAGAAGGAACAGGAAGTGCAAAGGCCCTGAGGTGAGGACAAAAGCCAGCAAGAAGCCCCACCTGGCTGGAGCAGCAGGGTCAGACTCCAAGGTGGGATAGGTAGTGAGGCTGTGAACACTGTTATGAGGACTTTGGTTCTTACTCTTGAGTGAAACTTGGGGCTGGAGCAGAGAAAAGCCATGATCTGGCTTCTGTTTTAAGAGGACCGCTTGGGCTACTGAGGTGAGATCAAGTCACAAAGGGAACAGATGGAGGCCAGAAGTGAGTCAGTGGCCACAGCCTGGGCAAGTGATGGCAGTGGATGTGAGCAGACATGGCCGCCTTACGTCTTAGGAACCCTGGAGTGTTGTAGAGGGGCAGGGGCAGGAGCTGGGGGCTGAGTGCTGCCTAGGTCCTCAGCTTCCCTCTGCCCTGAGCACCCCACCAATGGGCCCTGCACCCCCCTCCCATCTGACTCCTGGCACAGCCAACCCCTCCCCAAGGCTCTGCTCCCACTCACCGCCCAAGGGGAAGTGGACAGGAAGCAGGAGGAAACGCTGGGGTAATCCCAGTGTCCTGGCCAATGTGTTCCCAGCAGTGGAAGTGTTTCCGGGCTTGAATGGCCGGAAGTTCTGGGATAGGCTGCCTCACCCGGGAAGAGCATTGGAGGGAGCAGGGCAGGGGCCCCCATCGTGGGACAGAGAGGACCTGAGAGACTCTGGAAGCCTGCTGTGGCCCTGCTGCAGCCTGAGGGACTATAATTAGGGGAAGGTCTTTACCAGAGGGGAGGTTAGCAGCAGGGACTCTAGAAAGGGAAAGGGAGGGCTGCCGGGTCAGGAGCCCCCAGCCTCGGGAGCTGGGCACTCCCATTATGGAGTTCTGCTTCAGGAACACATACCCTATCCACAAGTTTGTGTTTTTCTGAGTTCGGCTATTTGTTTTTGTTTTAAATTTATTATATTAAATGTATTGTATTTCATTTTAATTGCTGTTTAGAAAAGAGAGAGAGAGACAGTGATTTGTTGCTCCACTTATTTGTGCCTTCATTGGGTTGATTCTTGTATGGGTCCTGACCAGGCATCAAACCTGCCAGCTGGGCGTACTGGGATGGAGCACTAACCAAATGAGCTACCTGGCCAGGGCCTCATTAAATTTAAATATTGCACCTCTACCTGTGAGGAAGAAGCAGTTTCCCAGTGATCCACTTTCTTCCTTACCTTACAGATGAAAATACTGAGGCCTGTGTTAGCTGGAGAACTAGGGCCCGGCTTGACAGAATGAATAAAAATGGTAGTCATTAACCTTGGTTGAATGTGTGGCATTCATGCATTCCTTTGAGCGATAAATATTCCTTGAGTTTCTTCTAGGTGCCAAGCACTGTGCTAGGGTCTGTGGTCTCAACAATGAATAGGACACAGTGAAAGAGTTAGGTAATTAACAGCTGACAGATAAGTGTCCAGTGATTATTTCAGGTAGGGATTAATGGTGTGAGAAAAATAAAGAAGAAACAGCAAGTGCAAAGGCCCTGTGGCTGACTGAGGACTATGAGGGTCACTGAGAAGACTGCCATGGGAGGACATAGAGGGGGCCCCAGTGGGCAGAGATGACATGGAGAGAATGCATTTTGAAAGTAGACCTGCAGGATTTCTGGATGGATGGCATATGGAGTGTGAGTGAGTGAGGGGACACAGATGACCGTAGGTTCTTGGCCAAAAAAAGCAACAAGAAGAGTGAAACTGACATTAACTAATATGGGAAGTGGGTATGGAGAGCAAAGGGGACCCAATAGTCCTGCTTTGGATGTGACAAGTTCAAGATGACATCAGACTTCCAAGAGGAGATGCCAAGGAGGAAATTGGGTTTGTGAGTCTGTCTGGTGTTGAAGGAGCATCAGAGAAGGGACGACATTGAAGGCCAAGGATTTGGCAAGTGATTCGCTGTGGCTCTCATGAGAAAGGATAATGTTATTTAGCACCTGGGAAAAACAGCCACTCCAGCCTCTGGCCCTTTCAGGTCCCATCCTGGCCATGCTGACGGCAGAAGGGATCAATTCTGCAGCCACTGTCACCAGCAGTGAAACCACAGGGTGTCAGGCAGCCACTGGGTGGGTCACTCCACACTAGGGATGAGTGCAGGGTGGGAGGAGAAGGGGCCGAGCCCCAGCCTGGGACCTCCGACCTCTCAAGTCAGGGAGGTGGAGGGAGGGCACCAGGAGAGTCTGTTCTGCAGCGAGTGAAGACAGCCATCCAGGAAGCAAGCCTCGTGTTAAGCACGGAACATTCATCAGCTTCCTGAGTCTTCCCAACAGCCCTACGTGGCCAAGGCTGTCATGGTCCCCTATGAACAAATAGGAAATCCAGGCTTAGAAAGGTGGCTTGCCCAGCTGTGTTTCCACAGCTGGAGAGTAGAGTAGCAGCCAGGCCAGCAGACTGCAGCAAGTGCTGCCAGCTACAGCGTCCCATCTGCCTTCAGGGTGAGTCCTCTGGAGCCCTGAGGGCCAGGTGCTGGCATCAGGCAGGTGAGCAGAGGCTGGCAGCTGGGGAGCCAGCCAGGGCTGGGGACACTCACCTCTCTTCTTCCCTTGTAGGGCTGCTGAAGAGCTGGAGGCTGGCGAGGACTACGTGAAGGTAAGAGGGGCTGGGCAGGGAACTGGGGGGCTTAGAGCTTGTTCTGTGAAGGACACAGTCATTGAGCCTTGTTAGGAGTCAGCTGTCACTGTCCCTCCCCAGGAGGAAAGGGTCAAAGGGTCAGGCAGCACTTGGGGTCTGGTTTCACTCTCAGCATCTTCATTCCATGCCTGCCACCATTCTCTCCTGGTCCCACACTCAGGACACCCCAATACTTGTTACCAGCAGACCCCAGACCCTGCTAGCCAGATAGTGCCCCAGGGGTGTCTACACCAAGACCATGGGTGCTCACATCCTACTGCATCTCTGAGCGAGCACTGGTGCTGGGAGGTGGGAGCAGGAAAGGATGACTCAATTCTTCATCACACATCATGAGCACAGCCCACATGTACCACAAGCTTAGTTTGTCCTGGGAGGTGAGGATGTTGAAAATGCAGTTTGAAGTAATGATGATAGCAACACTGAGACAACATGACATTTTGAGTGCCTATCGTGTGCAGAACGCTATGCTGGCTACAGACACTGGAAGGGAGACAGTTTTGATCTTTTTGCAAGAATGAGGTCTTTGACTTCTTCCCTCATCACTGGGCAGCGAAGGCCTTCCTGTGGCCACTTACAGATGGGAAACTTGAGGCCCAGAGAAGTGCAATGACTTGCTCACTGTCACAGTTACTACAGGAGGAGCTGGGATTGCAGTCCAAGCTTTTTTGATACCAAGACCATGGACAAAGCCCTTGGCCTTCCACCTTCAGGAACACCCACCCTGAGCCAGGACCCCTGTTGGGTATAGACCATACAGCAGAGGGCGAGGGGCACCAGGACCATGTGGGGACCAGAAGAGAACCACACAATGGTTCAGGCTTGTATTTTGTAGTCCAGCAGATCTTAATTTTGGTCCTGACCTACCACTTGGCCACATGACTGAGCGTGTGACTTCTCTGAGCCTCAGTGTGCACCTATGTGAAATGGGATAATGCAGCACCTCCAACCCAGGGATGCTAGGGACTCAATGAGTCCATGCTTAATGAGTCCAGGGGGAGCTGGACCTGGAACAGAACAGGCTGGCCTGGCTCCTGACTCCGGGGCCATTTCATCACCTGAGATGCTGCTTGTAAGGTTCTGTGTAACTGACTAATAATGAGGCAGTATGGGACATTCTCAGATGGCTACCCCACTGTCACCAGAAGTCTCATATAAGAAACCATTGGCATCCCAGAAGTTGGGGATGACTTTGAGCTCAGGAGCTGGGGAGGGGAGGAGGAAATCGAGGAAGGCTTTCTAGAGGAGGCGACATCGAATTCAAGCCGTTGCAGTAGACCAGGAATGTTCACCAACATCTTCTCCCCTAATGAAAAGCTGGAAAGGAGAGAAAGATGAGCAGAGATGGGCTGTCAAGTGGTCCAGGCAGAGGCAAGAGTGTGGGCCAGGTCAGAAGGCAAGCTGGGCAAGCCCAGGAGGGGCAGCCCAGGGCTGCTGCAAGTTGAGCAGGAGGTACTTCCGGAACCTACTCCCTGACTTCTCCAGAACCTTACCCCACAGGGGGACAGAGGCCTCAGGGAGAATCAGCACCAAAGCCAGTTGGTATAACATGGGGAGGGGGGGCATGTCTCAGCACCCCCAGCTGCATGGCAAGGTAGTGAGATCCCTGTGAGGATTATTGGCTTTATATTTTCCTTTAGTTTATATAAAGGAAATGTACTTGCCCACTGAAACTGTTTAAACAATCACTTTAAAGGATGAAGTGAAAGGAGTACTCGTTTTTGTTTCAAGCTTCAGACAAGGGTGGAATCATTAGTTTCAAAAAGTCCATTTCTGGCCCTGGCTGGTAGCGTAGTGGATAAGGCGCCGGCCTGCAAACCCAAAGGTCGCTGGTTCGATTCCTTAGCCAGGGCACGTATCCAGGTTGCAAGCTAGGTCTCCAGCCAGGTCCGTAGCTGGAGGCAGGTGAAAGGCAACCATACATTGAAGTCTCTCTCCCTCTCTGCCTCCCTCCCTTCCCCTCTTGCTAAAATTAATAAATAAAATCTTTAAAAAAAAAAAAAAAAGTCCATTTCTGCCCTGAGGTTCTCAGCTTCCAGGACTCCAGGATTCTCAGCCCATGCAGCCAATACCTTTATTCTAAAGCAAGAATTCCCAAGTCCCAAGACCATAAAACTCCAAGCTCCATGCGCAGAGCATCAGATGTATTTACAGAAAACAATCAAATACACCTGAGGCCCAGAGGGGTAGGCCTGAGGTCACCTGCCTGTCAAAAGAATCTGAACTGCAGGCCTGACGGAGGGACGCAGTCAGCAATGCCTCTTTGCAGTGAAGAGCCCAGGATTCTAGGAAAGTCCGGATTCTGACACCAAGTTTGAAAATAGTAGCATACATTTATTGAGCACTTACTTCATGCCTGGCAACTTACGTGCATTAGCTTAACCAATGCTCACAAGAGTTCTTTCTGTGAGGTCAGCCCAGCTCAGTAGATGAATACGCCTGGGGTCCAAGAGAAGGGGCAGGTGGGGTGGAGGTGGGGATACCGCTAGTTGGATCCAGGTTGGTGCCCTACCCATTGAGAAGCACTGTCTCCCTGCACCCCCAGAGATGGTCAGTCCAATATTCTGCAGTTCTCTGCAGAATCTGCGACTCCACCTCGGAGATGAGAAATCCTGGGCTCTGGGAGGTTTCCTGAGGCCACAAAGGATTTGGTCAAACGCGGTACAGTGATTTTTCCAGCTGTAGATAGGATTTAATTCAAAGTCTCCCACCGCTCCGGGTCAGTGAGGGGTGCCGCTAGGGGGAAGGAGGGACCACACTTGCTGGCCCAGGGGTCCCCACCCCATCCGGCTATCCCCTGAGATGGCCCCCTTGACAGGTCCCCTGCTTCACATACCCCTTCTCCAGGCAGCCGGGGAGCGCGGGCTGAAGCGCAGAGCAGCTGGGGGGCGGGGGGCGAGGGGTGGGCGGAGGGGAAACAATGGCCCCCTCCCCTGGCCGGCTGGAGGGTGGGGTCTCCCCGCCCCGCCTCCCTGCTCCTCCCCCGACAAGGCGATGAGGTAATCGCGCCGCTGAGAGGCACGCTCAGCCGGTGCCCAGCCCGGTCGGTCCAGCGCCCCTGCCCCGCCGGCCGCCGCCCCCTGCACCCGTCCCGGTCCGGCTACCCGGCCCCACCATGACCGAGCGCTGCAGCCTGTGGAGCGCCCTATCGGCCGCTGCCTGCTGCTTCTACCGCGGCTCCTTCGTGCAGGTGCAGGTGAGGGGGCGGTTGGCCCCTGCCGGTCTCTCCGGGCTGGGACCCCCGGCAACTCCGTCCCGGCTCGGGAGCCGCAGCCCCGTGGTGCGGCTCAGGGTCCGGCCGGGCAGGGGCTGCGGGCTGAGGGAGGGTGCGGGGTCGCCCTAGCTTCACCTCTAGGAGCCTGACCCTTGGGGTGAGGACCCAGCCGCCACTCCCGGCACTCGGGACTGCGGGGCTGCCACTCTGGCTCTGCCTTCTCCGCAGGAGGGAGCTGAGCTGGGACACTGGGTATCAGGAGACGGGGTCCCTGGTGTCTTGCTGACCCCTCCAGAGAGCACGCCAGTCCCTGCGGCTGACCCGGGCAGCCTGGCTCCCCATTGTATCGGGGTGCTGAGCCGGGAGCAGAAGATGCCGGGAGGGGCGGGAAGCTGAGAGGATGCCCGGGTGCCCGGGGCTGGGGCCAGAGCGCCTGCCACGCTCCTGACTCTAGGTGGGCTGGGGCGTGCTGTGGGCTCAGGTCTCGCGGCTCAACTGGCCAGGCAGTGCCGGACGACAAGGCGGCGGTGAAAGGGTTAAACGGAAGGGGGTGGAGGGGAGGACCCGACCCCGCCTCTCTGCGGAGCATCCTCTGTGTATGGCTTTGCTTGGGGCTGTTAAACTAAAGGAACCATAGGGGCCTTGCCGGCTGGTGGGAAGGGAGTTAAGACCCTGACCACGGGTCGCGGTGCTTTTGCCTCCGTGTCCCTGGGGGACGCCGGGCGCATCACCTCTGCGCTCCGCTAGGCTCACACACGCTCTGAGCCCGCCTGAATGACGGCCGGGGCTGAGCGCAGCATCCCTGTACCAGCCAATCGGGCGCGCGCAGGCCGGGAGGCGGTGAGATCATCTCTGGCCAATAGCAGTGCTCCCAGCTCAGGGATGCTGCATTCGCGCCCCAGCCCTCCCCCTCCTGGGAGCTGGGGACCCCTGGGTCTAGGGTGAGGAGAAGGTCACAGGGACCCTAGGGTCCCCCACCTTCCGGTGTGTGGAAGGACTTCGTTGGTGCTCCCTCCCAGATTCTCCCAGACCATGGATTATGGCTGGAAAAGTGGCGCCCAGTCTCCCACCCCCGTTCACAGATGAGGCTACTCAAGCCCAGAGAGGGAAAGTGATTAACTCAAGGTCACATAGTGGCAGGCAGAGTCTCGGAGCCAAGTTCTTCACCCCACAGCCTCCTCCCCTTCTTTTCCCCGTGTTTCTCTTGCCTGAGCTGTGGTAATGGGCAAATGCTCAGTTGCATCCTCTTTGTCAGAAGGACCCCAGAAAGCCTGTGCCCTCTTCTCTCCTCAGGGAGTGGTGTGGTATAAGGAGGGAGGGCGGCCAGGGGCCCTGAAGGATAGACGACCTCACAGAGAAGTGCAGGTTTTTAGAAAGCGCAAATCTCTTTGCAGCCCTGGGCCTCCCACTTATCACTTTCTACCCTGGGCAGAGCATGTGCGAATCTTCATTTCCCACCTCCAGCCCCCGCCCTGACCACCTGTACATATCACCCACCTCACCATCTGTCCCCAGAGCCTTACAGGCTCCTCAAAGCCAAAGTATAAATGGGTCCATCACCAACTGCTCTTGCCCCCAGCCTTGCCCACCTCAGAGAGTAACCCATTGTCCTCCCAGGACCTCTGCCTGGCATTCTCCCTGACCCCTCTGCCCATTTCCCCGACACCTGATCCATGGCTTCCTAAATGCCCTTCCCCCAATGCCCATCCCCACACCGACCCTGCCCTGCATTGCTTGGAAAACACTAGACTGCTCTCCACACAGCAGATCGAACCTGTTCTAACACTTCAAAACCTTCTGTGGCCTCTGGGTAAACCCCAGCTCCCAAGGCAGCCTTATATCCCTGGCACATCTGCCCCTGCCACTCCCAGCCTCTTTGATGCTTCTTACCACCCCTTCTGCCCCCAGAACCTTGGCTGTACCCACAGGGCCTTGACTTTGCCACTCTCTTCCCAGAAGCTCTTCCCTGCCTAAGCTGCCTGTCTGTCTCCGTCCCCACCCCAATGCTTTTGCCTGGCTCATCCAATCCTTCTGGCCTCAATGGAAATGTCACCTCTTCAGGGACTCCCCTCTTGGATTAGATGAGAAGGGACACTTTTATCTGCTCCTAGCACTCTCTATGTACTTTGGAACATGCAGAAAACCAGAAATTGCTTGTTAGGGTCTATTTGGATCTCCCAGTGCAGAGGCCACCTGTCCTGATGACACTGGGACCTCAGCCCCTGGCCCAAGGACCAGTCCCAGAGTGGGGCTTAATCCATAATGAAGTCAGAGGTTCTACATGTCTCTGAAGCTGGGAATCAGGGTGTCTTGGGAACAGTGTAGATAATGGTAAACTGAGGCAGTATGGGAGTATGGATGGACAGTGGAGCTGCAGAAGTAGGCTGAGATCTGTGGAAGGTATGAGGGGTCAGGGAATGGACTGAAGGATCCTTAAACCTTGGTGAATATGGGATCCTGGGGTAGAGACAGTCACCTGGCCTGAAGCCAGGTGCTTCACTGCCACCCTCACCTGACCTGTCATCTGGCCGGTTCTGGGCTGGATCTCTCTGTCCTGGAGCAGTCATCTTTGGGGCCCAGAGTTGGGGGAAGGGAGAGGAAGCAATGTCACATGCCCTCACAGTGATGAGGACATCTGTGGGCTAGTCACAGTACTTTGGACGACTGTCTCCTTTCATCCTTGCAGCTCAGTGAGGCAGTTTTTATCATCAGACCCATTTCACAGGATTGGGCTGGGCTCTGTAGCTGGGATGCACGTGACAGCAGGGCTTCTCTCCCATCTCCCTTATGCCTCCAACCCCAGGCCCCAGTAACCTGGAAACCAGGACTTTCCCCCTTTGGGCAGGTGAAAGGAGGGGAGTCTTAGGTATTTTCTCCAGTGAGTGGCTTTGGGTTTCTCTGCTGGGCTGTAGTCTCCCCATCAAGCAAGGATTGTTTGAGACAGCAAGGAGGAAAGAGCCTTGAGGACCCTAAAGGACAACACAGATGGCCATGTGGGTGCCTCTGCCTCACTGTTTACAGCTGCCTCTTTTGCCATTTTACTGTGCAATCCACCATCCCAGAATGTTTCCTTGTCCATCAGCGCTGATTGTATCCATGCTTTTTGCCAGGGTATCTGTAGCCTACCTCCCAGGTTTACCTGTAGAGCTCCTCCCTCCTCCACTTCAGTTTGGTGTCCTTGGTGCATAATGAATGTTGAGTTATTGTCATTTCGTCCAGGAAGCCTTCCTGGAGCGCGCCACCTCACCCAATCTTGCCTTCAGGCTAAAAGCCAGCAGCCTTTGTCGCTGTCCAGTACTGTGGTGCTGACCACATTCTACTCAACTGCTTTCGTGGCTTTTCCTCCTCTCTTAAACTAAGAGCTTCCTGGAGGACAGGACATGGTTTATTTACTCCTTCCCTTACTTACTTCTGGCACATAGTACAGGGCCTGCGAAATCAGTAGACATGATTTGGTGGAACTGAAATTTCTTTGCTTCTCCCAGGATAGGGACTTCTGGGTGAGGACTTGCTGGCACCTGGGCCTAAGTGTTCCCAGGGTCCCAGGATAAAAGGCGTTCACCTGGTATAGGACTGGGAGGGAAGGAGAAATGGGGCCTTGGACTGGATGCCAATCCTTGCTGTTTCCCACCCAGTTTTCCAAGGAAAAGTACATCTTGGATTCATCGCCCGAGAAACTGCACAAGGAGTTGGAGGAAGAACTCAAACTCAGCAGTACAGATCTCCGGAGCCACGCCTGGTACCATGGCCGCATCCCCCGTGAGGTGAGCGGGTCCTGAGCTGGGACCACAGCTCTAGAACCTTCCACTCACCTCTCTACTAGCCCCAGCCCAGAGAGGCTCTGACCTATTGCTCTTGGGTCCAATCACAGCGGACTATGAGGTGAGGTCTAGCTGTGCCGCTTGTGGGCTGTGCAGCCTTAAACATGTCACTTCACCGCTCTGCCTCAGCTTCTTCATCTATAAAGTGGAGGCTAATCAGAGTACCTACCTCAAAGGACTGTTGGGAGAATTAAATCAAATAATGCAGGTAAAGTGCTTAGCATGCCTGAGATATAGTGAGCTCAATAAACATTGTCCTTTCTTGTTGTTGCTATTGTTTTCAAAAATGTTTTGTTACTGGGGAGGTCTATACATCAGCCTCCTGTGTGTTTGGTTAGTCAGCGTCCGTGCTTAGGCCACTCAGTTTTGGCGAAGTTGAGCTTCTAGGCTGAGGCTCAGACTTTCATTCTACTTTCTACTTTCATTCATGTTGTAAACCTTTGTCCAGTATTAACTCTGCCAGGCCCTGCACTGGGCACCAAGGATGCAGAGATAAAGTAGGTGGCAGTGCAGCGTGGGGATGGCGGGCAGGCAGACAGCCCGCCGGCCCATGGGGGAAGTGCTGGAAGGGAGTGCTTAGCAGGGCCCGTGGATGAGGTGGGGCACGGAGGAGAGGGGCCATCGTGAGATGGATAGGAGTTCACCAGGGGGCAGAGTGGGCAGGGTGTTCCAGGCAGAGGCTCTGAAGGTACCCACAGAGGTGCCGGAGCACTGGCTGTTTGGAGGAGCGAGGACTGGGAATTCACTCTGCTCAGCGTGAGCCCTGAGACGGAGCTGGTCCGAGACATGAGTTTCAGAGCACGGTGACCCCATTTCCCCAGACCCCATGTCCCTGTCGCTTCCACTCCAGGGTCTTATGGCTTGCCATTCCTGAGCCTCGGTGCCTCAGTTGCTCCCGCTGCATCTGGGTCACTGTGTCCCCCCTCCCAAGCTTCAGATCCCTCTGCTCACTGTGTCCACAAGACCCCAGGTCTGGCCCTTTCCTGTCCCTGCTCTACCGGGCCTGACCCTCCACCTGACCATTCATCCTGCAGGTCTCGGAGACCCTGGTGCAGCGCAACGGTGACTTCCTCATCAGGGACTCACTCACCAGCCTGGGTGACTACGTGCTCACGTGCCGCTGGCGCAACCAGGCCTTGCACTTCAAGATCAACAAGGTGGTGGTGAAGGCGGGCGAGAGCTACACCCACATCCAGTACCTGTTCGAGCAGGAGAGCTTCGACCACGTGCCCGCCCTTGTGCGGTACCACGTGGGCAGCCGCAAGGCTGTGTCGGAGCAGAGCGGAGCCATCATTTACTGCCCCGTGAACCGAACCTTCCCACTCCGCTACCTGGAGGCCTGCTATGGCCTGGGCCAGGGCAGTGGCAAGGCCGCCAGCCCGGCCAGCCCCTCGGGCCCCAAGGGCAGCCATATAAAGCGGCGCAGCATCACCATGACTGATGGGCTCACGGCCGACAAGGTCACCCGCAGCGATGGCTGCCCCACCAGGTAAGCAAGGACCCCAATTCTACCTCTGTCTTCCCATTTGTCAAATGGGGGTGTTGGGAATGAGAGTGCTGGTGAGAAAGGAATGGCCCAGTCACACTGAACTGGGGTGAAACGACTCCCCTGCAGCCTCCATGCTCAGGGAGCAGGAGGAAGGCGGGGCTGTACTGCGAGGCTGTCAGGCATCTGCAGGCACTCGGAACCCCGTGGCAGCCCCAGCTCCGCTAGGACTAGCTGTGTGCCCGTGGCCCTGACACTGCTCCTCCGACCCCCACGCTCCTTCAGATAAAGTGCCTTCACCCTCTGGCCCAGGGGGAGCCCTGGGTACTGTCCTGGTGCTAGGCTGGAGGGGTTTGCTGCGTGCAAACCACCACATGGGGGATGGAAGGTTCTCAGTGACATTTTGATTTGAGGCAGTTGCCTCTGGGGCTGGGTGAGATCAGGCCCTGATACCAGAAAAAGCCCCAGCAGGAAATCATTCCCCAGGCCCTCCCGTGCACCTTGCCCTGTGCTCAGTGCTCTCCCGGGTCCCCCTGGGGGGTGGCGTCTGTCCACACACCCCCTTTATAGATGAGGAAATAGGCCTAGAAGAGGGAAACCACTTGCTAGAGAGCCGTAAGCCCAAGATTCAAACCCAGATCTATGACTTCGAAGTTTGTGCCCCTAAGTTCTATGGCTTCCCTGGCTGTTGGCGAAGAGACCAGCTGTTCTGTGGCACCAACACTTGGCTAGAGCTCCTCTCCCTGGGCCTGGGCTGCGTGCTGCCCGCCAAAGAACTGATGGCTGGATACCCTGTGGACAGCAGCCGCTGGTCTGTGGTTTGGACTCAGTGGCAGTAATGGTGCCAGGATCCACAGGGCGTGTGTGCCCGGGCATCCTCAGCATAGTGTGGGAGCAGTGAGGAGGGGCCAGGTTGGCAGGCCCGAATCCCCAGGGCTTCTCGCCCTTCCTGCCAGCCTCCCTCTGCAGACAGTTCTCCAAGCTGGGGGCAAGTTCCCCAGAAAGAGGGCAGCTATGCAGGTTGTGGACCGTGCAAACCCTTTCTCCTCTGGGCTTTGGTTTTTGTACCTGTTCATTGGGAGATTGGACGTGATCATTTCTAAGCCTTTTCTGCTTCTGAGGTAAAGCAGCTCTAGGGTGGAAGCAGAGGTGGGGGTCCTAAGGCTGGCTGAGGACCCCAACCTCTGGGCTGTCTGCTCACGAACTTGTCTGCTCCACAGCACATCACTGCCCCACCCCCGGGAATCCATTCGCAACTGCGCCCTCAGCATGGACCAGATCCCAGACCTGCACTCGCCCATGTCCCCCATCGCTGAGAACCCCAGCTCCCCCGCCTACAGTACCGGTATGGCCAGCAGAGGGGACAGGGACAGGTGGCGGGGCTGGGGGGGATCCAGGGGCAATGATCTTGTGTGTGCACATGCTTTTGCTGAGTTCCGTTACAATGCGTAATTATGTGTGTTTCTAGTTCTTTTTCTCTGGGATCAAGGCCCTGCAAGAATTGACACTAAACACCTGCTAGTGGTACTATTAATGTTGACATGAAAACAGACCCATGACTTGCTCATTGCAACGGTTTATTCAGTCCCTACTGGGTGCTGTGCTTGAAGTAGTTTCCAGAATGCAGTGAGGTGGGTGCAGCCCCATTGGCCATGCTCCTCCCAAGTGTCAGGTGAGTGTAGGGTGCCCTGCAGGCCCCGCACTGGCCCGGACTTAACGAAGCCCTGAGTCCAAGCAGCCGGCTCAAACCAAGGTAGCCATGCGGTGCTTTTGGCAGTTTTTTCTAAAAAAAATAGCAGACTTTATTTTTTTAAAGCAGTTTTAGCTTCACAGAGAAATTGAGCAGAGTAGATGATGTGCTTTTTCTTTTCTTTTCTTTTTTTAAATGCAAAGAAAATTTCTGTTATAGAACAGGTTCATTTATAAAAGAAAAAAAAAAAAAGTTCCTAACAGGCCATATTGCATTTTGTCTGTGCGATGGGCAGAGCCTGCAGGCGGAGGGGCAGGCTGGGAGGAGCTTTGCTGGGCATGTGGCTGTCCCGATAGGTCGTCACGATCCTTCCCTAAACATGGCTTAGCTTTGTTATCACTACACACTTGCCTTCAAAACAAGTTAAAATTCCTTGTCCGAAATGATCAGCCAGACGATTTCTAAGTGACGTGCCACCCTCGCTCAAGCACCCAGGAGCCAGGTCTTCAATCCCAGCAGCCCCATGGACTGGCTGGGTGGCCCCAGGCAGTTCAGTTCCTATCTCTGGGCCTCAATTTTCTCATTTGTAGAATGAGGATCCTAAAATCACTCACGTTACAGGCTGTTGAAGAGGTTAAATGAACTGATGGGCAAAGAAGGATCTTACCGGCAGTAAGAGCTCTGTCAGCAGCACCTCCGATTTTGGGTGATGGTTTCACTGTGGCCGACCAGTGTACCTCCAGCTGGCTGCCAGCTCCTGGCACATGTGAACTCTCTAAACTGTTATCCTTAGCTCACTGAGAAATAATTCCACATGGCATAACGAACGCCAGCAAGTGCTTCGCGCCCCTGGATTGCGGAGAGCTCCTCCAGGCAGTGCCTCCCCGAGGCAGCAGTGTGCAAACTCGTGGGGCCAGGGATGTCAGCGCACTGCAGCGCCCGCTGGGCCTGGCCTGGGCACGGGGAGGCAGTGACGTCATTTCTAGAGTGGATGGAGCCTGTCCTTTGGGAAGGGGGTGGGGGAACCTGACTGGGTGGGAGCCATGCTAACTCATCCTCCTGCTCTATCGCCCTGCAGTGACCCGTGTTCATGCTGCCCCTGCAGCCACCGCAGCCACAGCACTGCCCGCCTCCCCGGTCACCCGCCGCTCCAGTGAACCTCAGCTGTGTCCTGGGAGTACCCCAAAGCCCCCTGGAGAGCTGGACAAGGGCCCTTATGCCAGCCCCTCCCACCCCCTCAGCAAGGCCTCTCCATCACCGTCGCTCAGCAGCTACAGCGACCCGGACTCTGGCCATTACTGCCAACTGCAGCCTCCCGTCCGGGGCAGCCGTGAGTGGGCAGCAGGTGAGGCCTCCAGCCGGCAGGCCAAGAGCTACGGGGAGAGGCCAAAGGAACTGTCAGAAAGTGGGGCTCCTGACGGGGACTGGGGCAGGGCCTTCACAGTTCCCATCGTAGAAGCCACCTCTTCCTTCAACCCGGCCACCTTCCAGTCCCTGCTGATCCCCAAGGATAACCGACCGCTGGAGGTGGGCCTCCTGCGCAAGGTCAAGGAGCTGCTGGCGGAGGTGGATGCCCGGACTCTGGCTCGGCACGTCACCAAGGTTGACTGCCTGGTAGGTGCGGGGTGCACACCGGGACAGGGGCAGCACCCTGCACCCTGGCTTTACAACAGCAATCAGGGTGTGGCCAGAAGCTGGCTCCTATATTCTCCTCATACAGTCAGTGGGCCTGCTTCTGGTTTCATGGCTGGCCTTTGCTTGCTGTGTGATTCTGGGCTGATCGCTTTGTCTCTCTGGGCAAAAAAGCAAAAAACAAAAAAACCATATGATAGTCTTGCTTCCTCCAGATATCAGTCTGGCATTGGAAATGGGCAGTACTGAAACCCAATGGTGTCTGACTTTTGGGAGCACTTTCTGAGTCTGATGGAAGTCTAGGCCGGTCCAGAGAATGTATTAGACCCAACTCCCCGCCCCCACACCCTCTGGTGGACAAAATAGGCAAAACTCATCACCTGGGCTCATAACCTGTCGAAGCCTAGAGTGTTTGCTTTGAATGACTCTCTGCCCATTGGAGGATTCCAACGCTCTCTGTACCTCAGATTCTCCCTCTGAAGTTTGGAGGGCACTGATTACTTGGTCATGTTGGTTTCCAAGCTCAGGAAGCAAGAAAAGAGAGTGCAGGGATGTTGCTCTATGAAGAGCCCTAAGGTGTGAAGGGAGCAGCCCATGGTTGTAGGCCCAGTGTGTGACATTAGACAAGCCCTTTCACTCCTTGGGGCTCAGATGAGGAAAATGAGGCTCATTTGCTCCATGTCAGAGTTAGCAATAGACCTGAAATTTAAATCCGACCACCCAGCCAGGCTGCCCTCTTAGATAAAGCTTTCTGACTCCCAGATGGCTTGGGCCAGCCAAGACAGGAAATTAATCAGCCCTCTGGGCATCCTTGCAGGTTGCTAGGATACTGGGCGTAACCAAGGAGATGCAGACCCTAATGGGAGTCCGCTGGGGCACGGAGCTGCTCACCCTCCCCCATGGCCGGCAGCTACGACTAGACCTGCTGGAAAGGTAAGGCAAACCCCCAGAACTCTGTCCTTTTGCTTGGCCAGTTGGCCAGTCACAGTCGCTCTGCCAGGCTCCCACGCTCCCGATCCCATTGACCAATTGCAACTTGTCATTATCACCTCCAAGCGATTCTGGTTTCCCAAAGACTGAGTCCTTGGGGAGCTCACCCTTGCATCCTCTTGACCCGGCACAGTCCATGAACCTGGGCTCCGCCCATCAGCTCTCAAACTCTGGTAGTGCCCACTAATCTCATTGACCCTTGACAACCTCCCAGTTTTGGTCTGTTCGCCACCCACTTGGTGCCCAACCACAGGTAGTGGCAGGAACCATCCCACCTCCCTGGGTCCTTAGTCTCTCACTCCTGTCCCGCTCACCTGGCCTCTCTGGCAGGTTCCACACCATGTCCATCATGCTGGCTGTGGACATCCTGGGCTGCACCGGCTCTGCCGAAGAGCGCGCAGCACTTCTACACAAGACCATCCAGCTGGCGGCCGAGCTTCGGGGGACCATGGGCAACATGTTCAGCTTTGCTGCGGTCATGGGTGCCCTGGATATGGCCCAGGTACTGAGGGGCCCAGGCAGAGTGGGTTCTGGTAGACTGTCTTAAAGGGCCCTGGGATGTGGAGGAGTTGAGTTCTCTGAGGGCTGACCTGCTCCAAGTCCAGGCCTCTTCCCTTCTCTGGGCCTCAGTTCCCTCACCTATAAAATGAATGACAGGCACTCTAGGAGTGTAAAGAATAAATATAAAGTGGCTATCATTTAGCGGGCACTTACTGTACGCTAGGTGCTAGCGCTACACTAAGTATTTTATAAGCATCAATCCTGCAAAACAATCTCACGAGGTGAATGTCTTTGTTGCTTATGGAGAAATTGAGGCAGAGCAGTCAATTGCCCAAGGTCACACAGTCAGAGGCTGAAAAAGTTAGGATTCAAACCAGGTCTCCTTTCAGACACCTAGTGAACAGTAACCAAAGGTCCTAAAGGCAGTGGTTCCACTCCCAACTCTGCCACTTAATTTTTGGAATGACCTTGGGTAAGTCATTCCCTTCTCTGAGTCTTAGTTCCCTCCTCTGTAAAACGAATTGTTTCCAGGACTTCATGAGGATGTGTAAAAAGAAGTCAGTCAGCACGGCCCTGATACACGAACTGTGACTGTAATAATTATTATGCCCCACCGGGGTGTCCACTCAGCAGGGTAGCCTATGACCCCTTGCAGGCCCCTTTCCTGCTGGTTGCTCACATCTGGTCTCCCCAGATTGCCCGGCTGGAGCAGACATGGATGACCCTGCGGCAGCGACACACCGAGGGTGCCATCCTCTACGAGAAGAAGCTCAAGCCGTTTCTCAAGAGCCTCAATGAAGGCAAAGGTACTGCCTCCCCCCATGTTGCTGTGACCCTGCCCAGGTTTCAGCCCTTCCTGGGCCGGCAGAGACTCTGCCTGTGTTGATGATGAAGAGAGCTTGACTGGGCTCCGTGCAAATTGTTCTGCACCCACTCTGCACCTGGCAACTGTGTAAGCGGCCCAGTCAACCGGGCAGTGGATTTAGTTGAAGGCATCTGTCCGGGACTTAGGAGCCCTGGGGACTTTCTGGGAGCTCAGGCAGGCCCCACTCTTTCCCTCTCGCATCTCAGTTTTGGGGAGCACAGTGGGCAGTGGAGCCCTCCAGCGTGGCTAAAAGCCTGCTGTCCCCTACTGCAGAAGGACCGCCACTGAGCAACACCACATTTCCTCATGTACTGCCACTCATCACTCTGCTGGAGTGTGACTCGGCCCCTGCAGAGGGTCCCGAGCCCTGGGGCAGCACGGAGCACGGCATGGAGGTGGTGCTGGCCCACCTGGAGGCTGCCCGCACTGTGGCCCACCACGGAGGCCTGTACCACACCAACGCGGAGGTCAAGCTGCAGGGTGAGTCACTGGTCCTTCCAGCCTGGCCCTCCCTCCACTCGCTTGCTCTCCCCTTTCCTCCAAACATCCATTCCCATTTCTCCACCTCTTTCCTGCCCTGTCTCCCTGACTCGTTTTTATCATTCCTTTTCCTCTTTACTCATCAGTTCAATAAGTTGTTAGTGGCAGGCACCAGGTGGACACACATGATTCAAAGAGCATCATAGCTGTGTGTTTTAGCTTCCCTGAGCCTCAGTTTTCTCCTCTGTGAAGTGGGCGCTCGCCTGGTATCCTGGGGCTGAGACAGACCTGCCCTGGCCTCTGGGAGCTCCCAGTCTAGTCAAAAGGTAGAACTTTCTTGTGAAAGGAGCAAAAAGAAAGTGGCTTCAGACAATCCTTCCTTTACTGATTTAGGCATTATTTAAGTCATAAAAGTTCACTGTAGACAAATTTGAAGTTAAAGCTGAGCAAAAACAAGGTAAAAAAAATCACCCACAATTACCCAGAGGTAAATGCTATGAGCATTCTGATATATGTCTTTCCTGACTTTTCTTTAGAAAAAACAAAGAATTTTTTTGGTATTGGCTTTCAAAATGTATATATGTTTCTTAGGAAAAATTTTGGAGCTTACAGAAAAAATACAAAAACATAAAAGAATTACCCAAGTCACCCCTTCAATTAACATTAATGTTTTATCTTCTAGTCATTGTTAGTTATGAAAAAAAAAAAACAACTAGATTTTATTTTCATTTGAATCACACTAACTTTATAAATTAACTTAGGGAGAATTGACATCTTTATGATGTTAACTCTTCTTTATCCCAAATGCCTTTCCATTTGTTCAACACTTCCCTTTGTTTTTCAGAGATTGCTTTAGTATTTTTTTTTTCTTTAGACTATTAGGCCTTGAACATCTTTTTAAATTGTTGTTCTATCACAGATGTCCCAATTTTTCACCCACTGCTCTCTACTGCCCCCCACCACAGTCAATCCCCACCCTGTTGTTCATGTCCATGGGTCATTTATACATGTTCCTATGCTCCTTGACTATACCCTTCCCCTTCTTTCCCTCTTTATCCCCCCACCCTACCCCGTCACTGTCAGTCTGTTCTTCTATTCATTTTAAAATTATATGTTGCAAGTAGTAGGGCAAAGACTTGGTACTAAACAGTGTGGCCAAGTTTATCAGAAAAACCTGAATCTCTGGCAGAGCTGGGGGGAGGAGTCCCTTGGACTGGGGCCCAGAGGGACGTGGCAGCTCTTTGCCGAGGCCCCAAACTCCCCAGCTGGATGGCGGTCCCCTAACCCCTGTGCCCCACCCTGCAGGGTTCCAGGCCCAGCCCGAGATCCTGGAGGTGTTCAGCACCGAGTTCCAGATGCGCCTCCTCTGGGGCAGCCAGGGCGCCAGCAGCAGCCAGGCTCGGCGCTATGAGAAGTTTGACAAGGTCCTCACTGCCCTGTCCCACAAACTGGAGCCTGCCGTCCGCTCCAGCGAGCTGTGACTCCCGTGGACGCTTGCCCTCTGCAGCTGCAGGCAGCACTGGGGACAGAGGGGCACAGACCTTTCCCTGGAGCACCCCAGGGACACTGTGATTAGCCCAAGAATGTTCTTGGCTCAACACCAGGACCTCCCTTGCGCCTCCAGGGTTCTGCATGGACTCTGGGCTCCATCCCATCAGCTACATGCTCACCAAGTCCCCTTTCAGGAAGAACTGGAACTCCTGTTTCCTCCTCCAGCTTCTGCTTCCCCACTTCCTGCTGAGGTGCCCTGGGTTTGAGCCATGGGAGGCTCCTCATGCCTCCTCACTCTCTCCAGGCATCTGCTCCCCACAAATACCAAGGCCTCCATCTGGCTGTAAATAAGTCCTTCTGTTCTGTAAATAGATGTACAGAAGCCATGCTCTTTCTTTCATAAAATAAACTTTTATGACTCATTCTTCTTTCTCTCTCAGGGAGCCCTGGGGTGGAAGGAGGCATCTTTTCTCAGGTGAAAGGGGCAAAAATGAACTCAACGGATATTTACTTAGCACCTAGGACATTCCAGATTGTACCAGTCGCTAGGGTTACTACCCTGGGATTTAGTTACAGACAGTGGGGGAGATAAATAGCCAGTTTCCACCAGTGAGAGATGTACTGATTTGCCCCCGTCCTACCCTGGGAAGTTACAGCAAAGGTTCCCAGAAAGGCACAACCAAGGATTCCAGATGTTTGGGGTTGAAGGGCTTTTTGAAATCTAGGATTTTACCTCCCTTCTAGAAAACCAAGAACTGTGACCTGGGTCACCACAACAGAATGAAGAAGGCTGGAACCCAGGCATCCTGATCTGGAGTTTTCCTCTCTCCTCAATACTAAGAACTACTAATTTCAGGCTTTGAAACATGACCTCAGAAGTCGTGTGTGAGTGTGTGTTTGTGTTGAGTGGGGCAAAGCATCTTTGAAAAGGGACATGAACCCATGAGCCTAGTTGTCTTGATTTTATAGGTGGGGGAGGTAGGCAATGTGGACTAACATGATTCTAAGACAGACTAGAAGTCTGGGGAGCCCATTCACTGAATTTGAAACACCTGGGTTTCTTTCCTTTCTGAATCCTGAGAGAGGCTGGGTAACATAGTGCATCCAACCTTTGCCGGCAGCCAGACTTGGGTCCAGTTCTATTGTTTACTAGCTGAGTAACATTGGCTATAAGTGAGGCTTAACCTCTCAGGTCCCAATTTCCACTTCAATAAAGTGGTACAATAACAGAATGTCTTAGGATTGCTGTCAAAACATTTAGTGCATAGTAGCTGCTAGATAAGGAACCAGTATGTTTTATACATAATGGGTTGTCAGTGATAATTTGAGTGCTTTGAACCCAAACACGGTACCTGTACCCCATTGAAATACCACCATTTCTCTATGACTGGTACTGTTATCCTATTACAAGATACGTAAGGCACCTAACACTAATGACACACAGTAGGTGCTTGGAAAGCTATTAGTGAGAGTTCTTTAAAAAGCATGAAAAAGGCGCTTTGCAAGGTGTAAGGTGCCCATGTTACATCATCCTGTGGTCATAATTCTTATTATTCTTTTGGAGCTACTATAATGGTACCCTAGTTACCGTGGCCATGGAAACGCGGACCGCGTTCCCGGATTGGACAGTTCGCGGGCTCCCCCTGGAGGCTACCTCCCGCACCTGCTGCGGGACGACTGGGCGGGTCTTCGAGAGGTGCGAGAGGGGAGCCGGGAGTTGTAGGCCAAGGGCGAGGCTTCCGCGGAGCGATGCACGCCGGGAGCTGTAGTTCTCCGGAGAGGCGGTTGCCCGCCCTAGACCCAGCTTGTCTCTCACCTGGATGGCGGCTGAGACGCGAGGCTGCCGACCCTGGGGCTCGCTCCTCCTCGGGCTGCTCGGGCTGGTCTCGGCCGCGGCCGCCGCCTGGGACCTGACTTCGCTGCGCTGCAACTTCGGCACCTCCTGCGAATGTGATTTCCAGCCCGACTTCCAGGGTGAGGAGCGAAGGGGCGGGAAGCCCCAAGAGCCCACGGACTCCGGCGTGGCGCCAGGACCGGACCTGGAGCGTAGAACCGGAGGGCGGAACCCCAGGGTCCTGGGCGACCGGGGCCGGAAGTGGGTCCCGCGTTGAGGGACAGCCTAGAGCCTGGGGCGCGGGTTTGGGGCTGCTTGTTCCGGGGGAGGCTCGGCCTCCGTCGTGGAATGGCCGTGGAGGGAGAAGCCTGCCTTGCGGGTGGGCGGAGGGTCCTGGGGCCGGCCCCGCCGACAGCTCGCCCCACTTCGGGCTGAGCGCAGTTCAGAGGGAGGCCAGCTGGGGGCGCTGCGCCGGAGACCCAGAGAGCCCCGCAGACATCTCACGAAAACGTCCCAGACCGCGGGGATCCCCAGGCCAGGTTCCAGCTTTCTCTTCCCCCATGAGCCGCGGTGGGGCCTGTCCTCGGCGCTGACACTGTCCTCCTCTGTGGCCCTAGGTCTGGAGTGTGACCTGGCCCAGCACCTGGCGGGCCAGCACTTGGCCAGGGCGCTGGTGGTGAAGGCGCTGAAGGCCTTCGCGCGGGACCCGGCCCCGACCAAGCCGCTGGTCCTGTCCCTGCATGGCTGGACGGGCACCGGCAAGTCCTATGTCAGCTCCCTGCTGGCACACTACCTCTTCCGGGGTGGCCTCCGCAGCCCCTTCGTGCACCACTTTTCTCCCATCATCCACTTCCCCCATCCCAGCCACTTGGAGCGCTACAAGGTAGGCTGGTTGCATCTGACCGTTATCCTGCATCTCGGGGAGCCAAGCACTAGGCAGTGAGTCCAGAGTCCGGAGTTGGGAGGCGGGGTGCTGCCCTTGCTCGGGCCGCGCTGCCAGTCGGAGCGAGCGAGCCCGCAGGACCCATCCTGAGCAGCGCTTGGGAGGCGCCACTCCCCCGGCAGAGAGTTCGTTCTTAATTCCTGGGTGGCGGGGGAGCATGATGGTACCTACCTGCCACGGATGTTGTGAAGAACAGGAACTTGCGTCATGACAGGTATTAGTTATTGGGCATTTACCTTTGCCAGACGGTCTGCATTGCCTCCTCTCTGAAAGCACTTAGTCCCGATGTAAGGTTCAGAGTAAGTACTTAGTAAATATTAGCTTTTACTACTACTATTACTATTATTGTAGTTATTGATTGCAAGGTGCTTTCCAGACTGATTTGTTTCAACTGTGAAAACTGCTGAGAAAGTTCATGGGGCAGGAAGGCGCCTCCCCCATACAGAAGGCAGTAAGGTGTCAGGGAGGGAGTCCTGACGGCAGGTGCCGGACCTGGGTTTGGGTCCCTGCTCTCTTGCTGACTTGCTGTTGGAGCTCAGACAAATCTATGCCTCTCTCAGGGCCACAGTTTTGCCATCAGTCCTACTAAGGGATTAGTGCTGTCTGAGAGACCCTATCTCCCAGGGAAGGGGGTCTCAGTTCTCACCTGGGGAAGCGGCCTAGGGCTGGGACAGTGTCTGCAGCCCCCCTCCAACTCCTGCCTCTCTCCTGCAGAAAGATCTTAAGAACTGGGTCCAGGGAAACCTCACTGTTTGTGGCCGCTCCCTCTTCCTCTTCGATGAGATGGACAAGCTGTCTCCAGGCCTGATAGAGGTCCTGCGACCTTTCCTGGGCTCCTCCTGGGTTGTGTACGGGACCAACTATCGGAAAGCCATCTTCATCTTCATCAGGTGGTGTGCAGCTGGGCCATGGGCACAGTGATGGGGACACTTGGAGGTCCCCACTCTCTAGTCTTAGCCTGTTGTCCCACAGCAGAAAACAGGCCCCCTGGGCCCAGTCAGGCTTTCCCAAAGCCCCCTATCCTCTCGATAGTGACACTGCCATTCAAGGTGGTAGACTTCCCTTTTGACATATCTCAAAGCCCATTCTGGGCCCAGTCATTTTGGTCTTTACCATTTCCTTGTGGAAGCCCTGCTGGCTCAAGAATGTTCCCTCTTTGTGGCCAGGAGGACATGGCCTGGGAGAAACAGAACTAGGGTTCTAGTAACACCTCTAAGAGTCTTTGCTATGTTTCCTCAGGCAAATTACTTTGCCTCTCTGAGCTCCCATATCCTCTCTGAACAGCAGGGCCGAATGTACACCCCCCTGTCCTCCTAGAGGCTGGGTGAGGGGAGGCCAATAAGGGACTCAAAAGTGTTTTGTAGATTGTAAAGTGCCTGGCATCTATAGGTGAATTTCCAGGGGCCATGGTTGTGGACATCAGCTCTGGGGAGGGGAACTGGTCCTTTGGGGTGTCTTCAGTGGGCTTGGCTCTTGCTGGCACTGAGCTGGAGCCTCAGGCCCAGGTTGTGTTAGGTGACATGGGGGAAGCAGGGCCAAATCCTGCCCCTGAGTGGCTAAGTCTTAGCTCGGGTCCCCATGGTTTTAGCAACACGGGTGGCGAGCAGATCAACCAGGTGGTGCTGGAGGCATGGCGCAGCCGCCGGGAGCGTGAGGAGATCCTCCTACAGGAGCTGGAGCCTGTCATCTCTCGGGCTGTGCTGGACAACCCACACCGTGAGTTAGGCTCAGGAGCCCACCCTGGGGTGGCTTCCACAGGCTGGGCTTCACACCCAGATCCATTGAGCTGGGATCTGATGCTCTGCCTACCAAACTAGTACTTCCCAGCCCAGGCTCTGGTGCTCCCGGCTGTCAGCAGCACCGCCCCCCGCCCCCCGCCCCCCCAAGCCCAGAAGGTGGCTGAGAGCCGCATACCTCCACGGGCCTTCAGGGGGCAGAAGCCCAGCTCCTGTGAAGCACAGCTGCTTTCCCCTGCGTCCCTTCCTGCAGATGGCTTCTGGCGCTCAGGCATCATGGAAGAGCACCTCCTGGATGCCCTGGTGCCCTTCCTACCACTCCAGCGGCACCATGTGCGGCACTGTGTGCTCAACGAGCTGGCCCAGCTGGGCCTGGAGCCCAGGGATGAGGTTGTCCAGGCCGTGCTGGACAGCACGACCTTCTTTCCTGAGGACGAGCAGCTCTTTTCCTCCAATGGCTGCAAGACTGTGGCTTCCCGAATCGCCTTCTTCCTCTGACTCTCCAGGCGGTGTCCTTGCCCTTCTCTACCTGGCCAGGTCACGAGGGACCCTGTTGCTAAGCCTCCTGGAGAGCGGGAGCCGGAGCACAAGTGGAAGATGAGGAGCATTGGCCAGGCCATGAGACAGGGCCGGGTGGGCCCTAGCCTCTTAGCTGGTCTGAGGGCATCTTGGCCTTGCATCCATCCCCAGGGAAAAGTGGTGGTCACCCCCGAACCTCCATGAGCCTTGACCTTGCCCTCCAGCCTGAGCCTTCTTAAAATGTGAATTGTAACTCAGGGACTGCGGCTCCTGGCTGTTCCCTCCCTCCTTGGTCTTTCCCGTTGACCCCTTGCCCCACCACTCTACCCCACACCCCACGTCCCAGGATAGGAAAGCCAGGCTGAGGCTTCTCAGTCTCTGCAGACACAGGGGCTCAAGTGGCCACTTGAGCCTGGTTTTTAAAGTTTTTCATGTTGTAAAAAAAGCGAACAAATACAATAAACTTAGCCACGAGACCAGAGGAACGTTGGCTGAGGTTTCTAATTGCTGAGTGTGAATGTGGTAGAATATTTCCCATCTCCAGCAATAAATGAGGAGTTACCCCTTCAGGGAAGAGGTTAACTGTCTGGGCCCAGGTGCTGGTCAGTCTGGATTTTGCTGGGGTACTGGCTCAGGTCCTGGGTGACATCAGTCTTGCTGAAACGCAGGCTGGTGCTCTGGTTCCAGCTCTGGGAAACCTTGGTCTCGCTGGGACTCAGGCCCTGGCCCTGGCCCTGGGTGGGCCCAGTACTGCTGGGGCTGCAAGTTGGGTCATAGAAAGTCTCGGTCTTGCTGGAACTTCGGATCAGTCCCCAGCTCCGACCCTGGGTGGCCTCAGTCTTGCTGGGTCCCCAGGTCCAGCCATGAGTACCCTTGGTCTTTCTGAGCCTCTGCCTTGGGCCCTGGGTGACCTTGGTCTGGCTGGGCTTCTGCCTTGGGCCCTGGGCAGCCGTGGTCGGGCTGGGCTTCTGCCTTGGACCCTGGGCAGCCTTGGTTGGGCTGGGCTTCTCACGCCGGCGCCGGCTGTGTGTGGCCCGCGTCCCTCCGGCTCTCCAGCTCTGGCCATTGGCGGCCCTAGTATTTTTGGAGCGCTGGCTCAGTCTTAGGCCCTCCCTGTTGGTTCCCGAGTCTGATGATTGGGTCTTCAGCAGGGAGGCATTGGAGATTGTCACAGTGGAGGTTGAGGTGCTCCTATATTCCTGACAGGGGCTGGACAGCTCCGTCTCTGAGGTAGACAGGGTCCTGACTGGGCAAGGTGTGTGAGTGCACCATCAGGCCCCGTTCCCTGGGCAGCTCCAGGAAAAGGAGGCCTAGGCTTCCCTGTGCCCGTATCCCAGAGGCCTTGTGTGGCCGAGGGGAAGGCCTGCCAGAGCACGCCAGCCCACCCGTCCTCAGCAACCTGGCCTCCGTGGTGCTGGCCACCCCTCGCCCTCTTGTGTCCCAGCCACAGCCAACAGCCAGCACTTCTCCCTGATCCACCCTTCCCGCACTTGACTCACCCCTACTCCTCCTTCAGGTCCTGGAAGCCCTCTCTGACCCCCCAAAGGGGCCTAAATGTACCCACAGCCCTCCAGTGGACGTCCACACTGTCCTGCCCACTTGTTTACCTATGTGCCTTCCTCCCTTTAGGACTGAGAGCTCCCGCTGCAGGGACTGGGCCATTCATGCCCCTAACCAGCGTGTGGCAGAGCCCAGCTCCCCAACTCCGTGGTGGGTTGAGTTGCACTGAATGGAAGCACAAGGCCTGCTCACACCTGCCCTCGGGGCTCTCTTAGGAGCAGCATTCCTGGGTGTTTGGGTTTTGTCTCTTCCATGCTAGTGCCTGGCAGAATTGAGGGGACAAGCCCCTTGGACGTGCACACGGAGAGGCAAGGGGGCAGAGAGAAGACGGGCCTGAGGCGGGATTGTGGGGGAGTGACGAGAAGTGAGGGCTGGTCCCAGGCCTGGGCAGGGCACGGCCGCCCCCGGGGCTCAGCACGGACCCTGCAGAGGTGGGACTACACTCCCCCTTTACGGTCATGCACCTCTAAGCGGCAGAGCCCATGCTGACAGCAGGCCAGGGAGCCTCCCAGCCTGACCTTTGCCCACTCTGCTGCTTTGGCTCATGTAGGCCTGGCGGGGACAGTGGGGACTCACAGCCCAAGATGGAGCCTGAAGAAGTCTGGTCGAGGTAGCTGTCGGACAGGGACTTCACCTTGCTAGGACCTGGCTCCGGCTTCTCCTAGGGCAAGAGACGGGCAGGGCAGTCAGGCTGCAGGAAGCCTGGGGACCATGGCTGTAGCTTGGGAAGGCCAGCAGGCGCTGGGACCATCGGTGACTATTCCCTTGAACTTAGAGCTTCTCAGGGGTCCCAGATTAGGCTGGGTGGGCACAGGAAGAGGCTTCAACAGGAAGGGGGAGTGGCCAGCCTGGGCAGGCATGCTGATGAGAGCCAGGCACTGTTCAAGAGGCTGCATAGGCCTCAGTTTCCCCAGTCTGCAAAATGCAAATGCATCCAAGTCTAGAACAGGCTTCTGTAAACTAAAGTGTTGTACCCTGGGGAATGGCTGGCTAGTGAGGAACTGAGGAGCTTCTCCATGCTTTACATGTTTTATCCCATTTCATCCTCCCACACAGCTATCTGGCAGGAAACTACCGCTATTACCCTTTCCTGGACCAGAAGACCAAGGCTCTGAGCACCTGAGCAGTCTGCCCAGGGCACTCACTCAGCTAAGGAGAAGCTGGGCTTGCATCCAGGTCGGGCCTGCAGGGCTCCACAGCCAGGCTCTCAGCTGCTGGTCTGCAGCTGCCGTGGGGGTCGATGGCAGAGGTGCGGGGCGCTGGTAGTGCTAAGCCAGCTCTGCACCTCCCTGAGGGAGGGTGGGGCTCACAGTGACTTCAGGGGTGCACAGACTGAAGGTTTATATTTTTGTATTCTACTGTGAGCTAGAAAAATGTTGAGCTAGCCTTTTCCGTGTGTGGCAGGGGATTCTGGGAGCCCTCTCCTTCAAGCGTGTAAAGTTTCCTTGGCACACTGATTACATGCTGTCCCGTAGCAGCAGAGTGGGTCATACACCGTGGGATAGTCGCAGGACAGGACTCTCCACAGCAGTGGGGATGAGCAGCCAGCCTGGGTGGGTGCCACAGACACTGTCTCATGGAGGGAGCAGAGACAAGGTGCACGGACCTGGGTCCTGAACAGACTCACTCATCCTCAGTTAGCTGGCCTGGGCCGCGCGGAGGGAGGGGCCTCTGCAGCATTAATGGAGGGGAGTGCAGGAGGGGCCCACGTCCTCATGCGCATGCCCTCAGGGGTACCCCTCACTGGGACTGTCCCCATGTCATCATAGAGGTCCCTAGACTCAGTCACGCAGCTGAGTGGTGGCAGGGCCAGGCCTGGAAGCCTGCCGTGAGCCCTCTTGCACCCCGCAGCTCTGGCTTGAGCCGAATTCCACCCAATGGACCTCGAGTTCTGGCCTCTGGCCCACTGACCTCTTCCTTGGGGTCCTTGGCCTCCTCTGGGTGTTCTGGCTCTGCCTGCAGGGTCGGGGGAGCAGAGTCCAGCTTCTCAGAGGTCTGCAAAGGCTGTTTCGGCTTCCATAAGAGTTGCAGGGCTCGGGCCTTCTGGCGCTCCAGTTCCCGCTTCCTGAGCTGCCTGCCCAGCCATGGCCCCAGCGCACCGGGTCAGTCTCCCCGACCCATCCCCCCATCCCCAGGACCGGACTGTGGCCTGAGGAGGCAGCTGGGGCCAGGGGAGTCTTGAGCCCCAGTTGCACCCTCCTGGCCTGTAGCCCCTGCTCCAGGAACTTACCCCATGAGGCCTTGAGAGAGGCTCTCGTGCAGCCTGCTTTCCATCACCCGACTCAGCTGCAACCTGGCCAGCTGGGCCACCTGGCTGCCCAGCACCTCGTCCACCATCATGCCCGGGAAGAGGCTGGTCATCAGCGGGAGCAGCTGCCAGGGAAGGGAGTGGCCAGAGCCACGTGTGGGCCGGGGCAGGGAGCTACCAGGATGGCGGGCTGCCCTGTCCTTGCAGAGTCCCTTTGCAGGGCTGACGAGGGAAGAGTTTGTAAATTGTTGTTTTTAAAGGGCTGGACCCTTGTGCCCGAGAATGATGAGGAGATCTCAAGGAAGGAGTTATTCAGAGAGGACGCGCTGATGGTGAGTCTAGCCACGGGTTCTGGAGCCAGGCAGATCAGGGTCTAACCTCTAAGACGGTGACCTGGGACAAGGGCATGGGCTTCTCTGAGCCCTACCCTCTTCGCTTGTAAATTGGCAAGTGATACTATCTCCTGCCTTACAGGGTGCTAAAGAGGGTTAGACAGTGGTACAAGTTGAAGTAGCTAGAACAGTGCCTGGCACATGGCAAATGCTCTGGCATTAGCACCTCTTATTAGTTGCTAGGAAACCAACTTTCTTTGAGGGACAGGGAGTATCTTCAGGTGGTCAGGGGAATTGCTCTGGAGCCTGCCCTCCTGGCCCCCAGCAGGAACCCACCTTCGGTTGCTTAGGGTCAAGGATCAGGGCAGTGGCAACATCCTGGCGGGCCCCCAAAATGTTCTGAGTGAACAGCCGGCTCCTGGCGCGGTGCAGGTAGTGCTGAGCCCTATGGGGGCTGTGCTGAATGGCCATAGAGAAGTGGTTCTCTGCTTTCTGGAATTGCCTGTGAGATAGCGTGCCACGGCTGCAGTGAGCTGGGCCACCTGGTGGCGGTGGGGGGGGATAGCAGCTTCTGGGCTCCGCGGGGGAGTTGGTGGAAAACCAGGCTGATCTCTATCCCCTGGCACGGTGCCCCTCTGCTCTCCTTCTACCAGCCATGCCTGCTCTTGATGGACCCAACACTCAAAAGCTAGTGAGTGGACATTTTTATGATCTTGAATTCGGGAAGGCCTTTCTGAGGCTGTTGTACACCTAGCAACTAAAAATTGAAAACTAAAAACTAAACATTAAAAATTAAAAAATGATGCTTTGCTATACTAGCAATTTAAACATTCAAAGTCAAGTGCAAGAGGGCATTTTTCCCCCCTACTAAATTAGCAAGGTTGAAAAATGGTCCTGGCTTTGGCCTGGTAGCTCAGCTGGTTAGAGCATCATCCTGATTACAGTAAGGTTGCCCGGGGTTTCAATCCCCAGTGGGCACGTACGAGAATAAACCAGTGCATGAATAAATAAATGGAACAATAAATTGATGTCTCTCTCTCTCTTTTTTCCCCCTCCCCCCTTCTTTCCTGTCTGTAAAAATCAATATAAAAAATAAAAAAATAAAGAAAAGTCTTAATATCTCCCAACTAGGGAGATTTGGGGAAACCAAGACTTTTCCTGGGAGAAACTTATATTGGTTCACTGTTTTTGGAGAACACTTGAATATTATATAAACAATATTTCCCACTCTTTAACCCAACAATTTAACTCTTGGCAATGTAACTATAGTGTTAGGAATATGAGTGCATGAAAATGTATGTCCTGAGTGCTCATTACTGCACTATTTATAGTAAAAAAACTGAAAGCAGCTCAAATATTCATCAGCACTAACATGGGTAAATAAATAAAAGACAATCCTCTGTGGACCTCCACAGAATGGAATACTATATAAACAGTAAAAGGGAATGAGGTAGTCCTATATGTAATGCCATGGGAAGTAAACAAGCAAGGCAATACACAATGTAGCATGATCCCACGTTTGTAAATGATCATCGTTAATACATGCATAGGAAGCAATCCAAAGGAATCTTTACCAAACTTAAGGGGACGGGGAGGAGTTCGGACGTAGATATTTCAAGGACCTCTCAAGTTCTGAGTTATACCTTAAGTTTTCTGTAAAAAGTACAATTACCATAATAGTCAGGAAAAATGTGAAGTATTTTTAGCGGAAACTGCGAGAATAAAATCTATATTTAGGAGACAACTGGGAGAGCAGAAGCATCCTGATCTGAGACTCCCAGCTGGCGGCCTCAGGCCCGGGCCCCGCCCCCAGGACAGGCCCCGCCCCTCGCCCCGCCCCCGCGTGGGCGCACCTGCTCCGCTGTTCGCAGAAACCCATCTTCTCCTGCAGGAGGCCCATGCGCAGGTTGGCGCCCTCGTCCTGCGGACTCAGCTCCAGCGCCTGCTGGTAGTCCGCCTCGGCAAAGGTCAGGTGGCCCAGCTGGAAGAAACAGTCTGCGCCCGGGAACGGCGGTAGGGGCTGAGCGGATCCCCACCCCCAGTGTCGGGGAGCCCAGCTCAGCCTGCTGCACCCCCCAGAGGACGAAGCCCGAAGCTGGGGGCCCGGAACCCCAGTGGGCCGTGCGGGAGGCCCCGCGTGCCCGACTTCTGAACAGCCCGCAGACAGACTGCAGCCAGTGTGTCGAAGGCAGAGCTTCCCCAGAGTGTCCTTGGCCACTGAGACTTAAATGTCCTCTTTTCCTCTTTCCTCCCCGCCCCTCCCTCCGGGGCCTCAAGTGCCCAGCGCGGGCCTTCGAGAGGCAAGGGGCTCTGGCTGCCGCCCCGCTCACCGCCGCGGTTGATGTAGAGGCCTTTCTCGCGCTGCTCGTCCTTGAGCACCTTGTTGAGCAGCAGCACGCCCTCCTGGTAGGCACCGTGCATGTAGCAGTGCACCGCGAAGTCGTTGTAAGCCAGCAGGAGCTGGCGCTGCGCCTGCTGCGCCATGTCCTCCTGGCTCTCCGTCATCATGTCCAGCGCCTTCAGGAGGTCCTCCACGGCGGCGTCAAACTCCCTGAGTCGCCGGTACATGATGCCCCTATGGGGAGAGGACATGAAGCCCAAAGTACCGCCCTAGACTGGGGGTAGCTGGGCAAGCCACTGCCCGCCCCCACCCCCACCCCCAAGCCTTACCACCCGTGGTGACGGTGATGGCTCCCCACGACCCTCACTGGGTTTGCCTTGTGGGGCCTGGATAGTTACTCAGATAACCTGCTAGTGGCTAATTTTAACTAGCTTCCCTTTTTCTTTTTGGGAGCCAGGCGCCTGCCAACCTTTACACAGCACAGATGTTTCACCCCCACTGTGCATATAGGAAAGCCCAGGCTTCAAGGAAGTTAAGTGAGGCCCTGACTCATGTGGTGAGTCCTTGTTGGGTCAGATTCATGCCCAAGCCTTGTCCACTGAGCTGGACTAGCAGGCCTGTGGGTCCAGGACTCCTGTTATCTGGGGCTGCTGCCTGCAGGAACCGCCCGCCATGATGCCTGGCCCCCAGTGGGGAATCAGGAAAAGATTAGTCGAGGTTGGATGGGGAAACTGAGGCCCACATAGACTCCTGAGCTCCCGGAGCACTCAGCTGGCACCTCCCCACCAGTACCGGAAGAGGAAGAGGCTGGGGTCCAGAGGGTTGTTCTCAATGGCGCAGTTGATGCACTGCAGTGCGTGCTGCAGCTTGCCCTGCACGGCTAGGATCCTGGCATCCTGGTGTGACTTCTGGGCTTGGTCCACCATCACCCTGAGCAGCACCTTGGCCTGTGGGTGCTTGGGATCTAATAGCAAGGCACTGTGCAGGTCTTGATAGCAGAGGTTGGGCTGCAGGGGCCGGGGTGACACCAGGGGCATCAGCTAAGCTGAGCCCTACCCTGTCCAGTAGGGGGAGGCAGAATGCCAGGCTTGCAGCGGCCTTTCTCCGGGCAGGCGGGCACCATGCCATGCAACCTTAGGGGCCCCGCTTTGCTGTTTGGCCTTTTCTGCCTCTTGAATCAGGCAAGGGACATAATGGGAAAATCCCATTGGACCTCCACAAAATGGAATACTATGTAAACAGTAAAAGGGAATGAGGTAGTCCTACATGTAATGCCATGGGAAGTAAACAAGCAAGGACATGCACAATGTTGCATGATCCCGCTTTTGTAAATGATCATCGTTAATACATGCATAGGAAACAATCCAAAGGAATCTACCAAACTTATGGGGACGGGGAGGAGTTCGGAGGTAGATATTTCAAGGACCTCTCAAGTTCTGAGTTATAAGCAGGCCCAATCCCTGCTCCCCCTTTCCAGATATGACCTTAGGTGCGCCAGGTCAGCCTTGCTGGTTTCCACCCTGGACTGCGGACTCGGAGGACTGCCTCCTTGGAGGATTTCCGTGAAGCTCATTCAGGGTCAGGGGAGAGCATGGCATCCTGATGGTGACTGTCAAGTCCTTCCTAGCCTTCCCTCCCCTACTGCCTTGACCTTTAAGCCCAAGAAAACTTTGACCAAGAACAGATTCAGGCCTGGGCAGGTGCAGAAAACACCCCCAGCCAGATACCTTTCCCTGGGTGAGCAGGTCTGTGTCAGTCACACCCAGTTTCAGCACCCCTGTGAGCACTCAGCGTGGGCGCTGGTAATTGGAGAGGGGACACATGGGGGAGGCTAGGGACGGGACTTTGGAGCAGGCCTTAGGTCAAGGGCAGGGCCACTGAGAACCTTAAGCAAGTCCTGTATCCCCATCTGTGAAAAGATGACAGGGGGTTGTATCTACTGAAACGGTTCTTGTGTGCCTTTAAGATAAACATGAGTCAAGTGTTTAGCAACTGCATTACAAGGGCTGAAGTGGTGGGAATAGCTAAAATCCAGACAGTCTACAATTACCAATAATTACTAGTCTCCTGCCTTTGAAGGACACTCCCCCACTGACTCACTGCGGGACCCATAAGCCCAACCCCAGCATAGGGAGGCTGGCATTTCCTACCGCCCCCAGGATGCCCCACCTGGTGAGCTGAGGTGAACTCCCACCCACCCACTGTTCCTTCCCCTCCCAGTGTCCCAGCTCCCAGGCACTGGGCCAAGCCAGAACACTGGTCATTGTTCTGGATCTTTTCCTTCCCTCATGCACCTTCCCAGTCAGTCTCTGGTCCTGACTGCCAAGGATGGTGGAACTGCCTTCTTGCCCTTCTCCCCCGGCCCTTCCTCTTCTGCAGGATGGCACCTAGCCTCCTCCCCAGGCTCCTGGCCCCCAGACTTGCTCCCTCCAGCCCACCCTCCCTCTGGCAGCCAAAAGGATCTTTCTAAAGCCCTGGGGACACCCTTCTGAGGCTCCTACAGTTCCCAGGAAGAAGGCAGGGTTGTCCTGGGTCCACAAGGCCCTGCCTGATGCCCTCATACACCTAAAGTCCCCTCCTCCCTGGTGACCCCAAGTTCCCTTGCCCCTAAGCTGCTCCCTGTGCTGTCCTTCCCCATGCTTAGCCTAGGGAGTGTGCCAGCTGAGGGTGCTTAGTAAGTGTTCACTGAGCCAAATAAGGAAAGGCAGGAAGGAAAGAGGGCGGCCACCTTGGCTAATGGATCCTGAATTTCCTATGCTCCTGAAATCATTCCTCATGCAATTGCTTAATCAGGAATGCCTTCCCAAGGCTGTGAGTTCTGTGATGGCAGCGATGGCACAGATCTCTTACCTTGCGGTTTCTGGGGGCAATGCAGGCCTGGCACAGAACCAGGCCTGTGTGACAATGGAACAACTACCTGGCTGGGTAGCTGAGTGGTCGATGCCAGCTGGGGCCTGTGCCCACAGAGAACAGTGACTCACCGCACTGTGGGAGGTGGCTTCAGGGCTGGCTGATGGACTAGCAGCCTTCTACAATCTAGGGGCACGCTGGGGGAAGGGCCACCATGCGTCCTGTTCTACCTTCTGGAAGAAGTTATAGAGCCTGGCCCGGAGGATGTAGACATCGGCATTGGTTGTGCCATTCTTCACCTCCTTGGAGACAAGTGAGAGGCAGTCGTGATGTCGTTTGAGGGCCAGGAGACAGGCCATGCTGAGGGCAAAGAGCAAAGGTGCTCTGCCTGTTAAAGCAGCAATTTTCAACCTTTCTTATGTCATGGCATACAGAAACTAATTACTAAAATTCTGCAGCACACCAAGCAATACTATATTTTTTGCCGATCTGACAAAAAGTTATAGTTTTGATTTATTCACACCACACAGCTATTGTGTGGGCTGTTACTTATTTTTAATCCTCACCTGAGAGAGAAAGAGAGAAACATTGATGCGAAAGGAACATTAATCCGGCTGAGGAACAGAACCTGCACCCCAGTCATATGCTCTGATGGGGTATTGAACCTGTGACCTTTTGGTATATGGGACAATGATTCAATTGACTGAGCCACACCAGCCAGGGCTGTTGTCATTTTTAAATTTGACAATCTAAGGGAAAAGAGGTCAGTGCCTCCGACTACTAAATAGGTATTGAATATGTAAAAAATTCTTGTGGCATCCTGGTTGAAAATCTCTGTGCTAGAGGGGCAGGAAATGGCCGCTGGAGAACCGGCAAGGGGCCAGCAAGGGTGCAAGCGGGACACTCACCATCGGTAACGGAAGCAGGGTTTCTCGGGCTGGAGCTCTGACGCTTGCGAGAAGATATTCAGGGCATCCAGAAAGGCACGTTGCTCAAACAGGCACTGGCCCTGGGGACACAGGAGCAGTCACCTTTGTTTCCATCCCTGGCCCAGCAGCACTCATGAGACGGGGTGGGCAACACTGGGTGGAAGGGGAAAGAGACAAGAGACAGGGACAGAGCTCTTTAGAGCTGGAGAGACTTCAAGAGACACACAGAGATGGAGAGAGATACAGAGCTAGGGAGAGACAGCATGAGATAGTGAGAAATACAATTGGCGAGAGACAGACAGCAATGCAGAGACACAGGGACAAAGAGAAATGGACAGTCTGGGAGGTAGACAAGCATAGCAGAGCCAACAGTAACAGGCTCCAGCCAGGACCAGGGCTTGGCAGGGGCGCTGAGCCCTGTGTGGAGAACCTGAACTATCTCACTGGTGCTAACTAGCATCATCCCCCTTTCAAATGAAAGAACTGAGGCTCTGAGAGGGGAAGTAACTTTCCCACGTCACACAGGAAGGGTCAGTACTGGACTCAGGACTTCAACAGATTAAGCATGAGATTTGGGTATTCCAAAGGTTTCATTTCAAGAATTGAATAATCATTGACATTAAAAACAAAGTTATCAAAGTTCTCAAAATGGAAAAAAAAATTGGGACTTTGTTGGTATTTATGGTTTAATATTTGTTTAAATTGCAAATGGGGCCAGTATTACCTTTTTAGTGCTTAGAGTCTCTAGATTCTAGGTGTGTAGTGCTCAATACAATAGCCATGAGCTTCATGTGGCTACATAAATTTAACTAAAATGAAATACAATTCAAAAAATTAGTTCCTCAGTCACACTTTGCCACATTTCAAGGGCTCAACAGATCCACGTGAGAAATGGCTACTAGATGGGACTGTGCTGAGGAGGTCATTGTCATTATTGCAGAAGGTTCTGCTGGACAATGTTACAGAAGTTTCCCCAGCCCTGGTGGTTGGCCTGCTCAGGAGGTGGGACAGACAGGTCACGAGAGGGGCAAGTGAGAGACACACAGACACAGGGACATACATGGAGGTTCCCAGGGGGCCAGAACTAGTCCCAGGAGCAAGGAAAGCCCCACAGCCAGACGGAAACCCAGCGGGTCTGCGGCAGAAGGGGGCCCTAGCGTGGCCCTGGGCGGCCCCAGGCACCTGCAGGTGAAGCACCAGGGTGAGGCGCTCCCGGAGCTTGGTGTCCTCCGGCTGGGAGGAGAGGGCCCTTCGCAGGTTCTGGGCAGCCGAGGAGAAGTCACACAGCTGGATGTAGGCTTCAGCTCGTAAGGCGTAGAAATCTACCTGGGGGAGGGGGAAACCCAGGCTGCTGCCCCCTCCACAGTCCGCCTTGAGGCTTGACACTCAGTTACCAGCGGGGACTTGGTGGTCCTGGAAGGAGGGTCCTGGCAGGTGTGACAGGGAGTGGGAAGTGTGTGCCCATCCAAACCCGCCCCCTCACCAGCTTGGAGTCCAGGTGGAGGGCACGGGAGAAGAACAGCACGGCCAACTCCCAGTCTCCTCGCTCCAAGCACTGGTAGCCTTGGTGGTAGCTATGGGACAGGGGGCACATACAGAGGGACTGGCCCTGACCTTGACCAGCCCAGGGCAGACAGCTGGAGCCGCGCAAGTGGGTGGGAGGCACTTGGGTGGAGAGACGGGAGGGGTAGAGACCGAAATTCTTAGAGCTCAATTGGGCCAGCAGCCTCTGACCCACCGAGGCAGAAGAATCCTATTACACAGGTGAGTTCCCGGAAGCCCAGGCAGGGAGAATAACTGGCCCCAAGTTTCTCAGCATGTCAATGGCTCTGCAGAACACACACCAGGGACCCTGGACAACGTAGTCACTCACTATTGCCCAACTTTTAAGGGCACTGTTAACCCAGGGCCTGTTGTTTTCATCTCATCAAAGCTCTGGAACACCTGGCTGGTCCCAAAGATGCGCTGCAGGAACTCCTTTGGGAACGCAGTCATCTGTGGCTTTGGGATCCGCTGTGAAGGAGCCTGTTCATGCCCCAGGGGATCCTAGGACCGAGGGACAGCAAGCTGGAGCTGGCCTCAGAGGTGACCCCATGCACTTGCACACTCTGGGTGGGTGTGTCACAGGAGGGACAGGAATGAGGCCTGGCGGGAGGCACAGTCGGGAGTCTGGTGGCACTCCCTGCCTTATTCCCCACAGGGATAGTCCCACCCCTCGCTCTAGCCTTGCCTCTCTCCCTCTCCTATGGTCCAGGTCAGGGGTCAAGACTCTCAGTCTCACACTGCCCTCTGCTCTCTTCCTGGTCCCCATCGGCATCTTTCTCCAGCTACTGACACTCAAAACTCTAATGTCCCCAGTTCGGGCCCTATCCCACGCTGCAGTCTCCAGGGGTCTGCGGCTCCTAGCATATCGTGTGTGACCCCCACAGCCAGCAGGTCAAACTGAGCCCCCTCCCCTGACTTCTGCTCTAGCTTTCCCGTCTCGGTACGCCGACCTTCTCTGCCAGTCAGAGACCCAGGTCCCATCAGTCCTCAAGTCCTGTCTGTCCCACTTCCTAAAGACCTCTTAGCACCTCCTCTTCTCTCACCCGCTCATCTGGGCCAATGTCGTCTCCGCCAGGACACCAGCATCGGCCACCCCTCAACCTCCCCACTGGCCCCACGTCCCCAAGCGGCCTGGGACTTCCCTGAATGGCACAACTGGTCTTGCCCCTCCCGGACTTAGAACCTTTCCTGTGAACTCATAGTGGGTGTCTTCTCTCCCGATACCTGCCTTTGCTTTCTCCCGCCCTTCTCTGGAGTCCGCCATGAAGCCCCTTCTAGGAAGACCTGTGCCCCTGAGTCGGTTAACGCGGGGGTGGTCCTCGCCCAGACGTTGCTAGGTAACCCCTCCAGGACGCCCACAGGGCCCGCCCCCGGCCACGCCCCCCGGAAGCCACGCAGTTTGAGAGCAGTAAACTTTACTAGCTGGGGAAGCCGAGGCTGCGGCGTGGGGAGAACTGGCCGGGTTTCCGCAGCGAGGCAGGACCACAGTGCGGGTCAGGGCAAGGTTCGTCCCTCCAATCCGGAGGTAAAGCAAGGGCTCTGTGAGTCCCCCAGCAAACCCTTTCCCTGCGGGGCGCGCTGACGCCGCGGACGCAGCCACCGCCCCGCTACTTCCGCCCCTCAGAACCATGGTGGCCCGGGGCACGCCCTGGATTGGACGCTGGAGGTAGGTGGTGAGCGCGATTGGTCGAGAGGTGGTGACGTCAGCGCCGGGGCCCTGGAGGGCAGCAGCATGCCGCCGCCGGGCCTCTCGCGCGTGGGGTCGTGGCTGGGTTGGGGCATGAGCCGCTGCGTCTTGGAGCCCCGGCCCCCCGGGAAGCTGTGGCTGGTGAGTGGCGTGAGGGGATGCGACGTAGGGGCTCCCGGAGCCTACCTCCGGCTTTGCCCTTGTCTCCTGGGCAAAGCCCCCCAAATTCCTTGTCTCAGTCTTCTTACCTAGAACTGGGTCCGATGCCCCGAAGGGCTCCAGACTCCCGCAGCTCCGCTCATGCACCCGGGCGTCCTGCGCGCAGCCCGCGGGGCACCAGTTTCCACTCAGCCTTCTGGGTCGCCGGGGTGTCTGGGCCTCCTCTTCGCGACTTGCCCGCTGTTCCTGCTTTCTTCTGCTTTGGGTCTCAGGGGGCGTTGTGAGCCAGAGGGCGGCGGGAGTTGTTGGGCCTCAGTTTCCGCGGTGCCGCCCGCAGGTGGCCGGCCTGGGGAACCCGGGACTGCCCGGCACGCGGCACAGCGTGGGTATGGCGGTGCTGGGGCACTTGGCGCGGCGGCTGGGAGTGGCGGAGAGCTGGGCCCGTGACCGTCGCTGTGCTGCCGACCTCGCCCTGGCCTCCCTCGGGGATGCTCAGCTGGTCCTGCTCCGGCCGCGGCGGCTCATGAATGCCAACGGGCGCAGCGTGGCCCAGGCCGGTGAGTTGCGGGTGCCACGGGTGGGTGGAGGGGTCAGAGGGGATTTTGGGGGCCAGCCTACCGGTTCACCACCGGGTGCTTGTTGCGGTGCTCAGCCCCCGCTGTTGTGGGAGGGTCAGCTTCTCTAAATGGGAAGTGGGGTTCCTTGCGGCCCCTCCTTTTGGGAGCTGCGAGTTGGGCACACCAGCAGTGACCAGGGCCACCGTTTCCCTGCGCGCAGCGGAGCTGCTGGGGCTGACTGCCGAGGAGGTCTACCTGGTGCACGACGAGCTGGACAAGCCGCTGGGGAAGCTGGCTCTGAAGCTGGGGGGAAGTGCCAGGTGCGGCCCTGAGCCAGTCTGGGGGGACAGGGAAGTTGGCTTCCAAGCGGGAGTGGCGTAGGGTGCTGACCCCCCGAGCTTGGGCTGGGAGGGGTGAAGGGTGCTGACCCAGGGAAGCACTGACCGCCCCTCTCATGTCTTTGAAGAGGCCACAATGGAGTCCGTTCCTGCATTAGCTGCCTCAACTCCAATGTGAGTCCACCCTCTGTCCTGCTCTGGGTCGGGTGGTTGGGCCCCAGGCCCCAACACTCTTCACCAAAGCTGCCTGGGCCCCTCTGCTTCTCCATAGGCGATGCCACGGCTGAGGGTGGGCATCGGGCGCCCGACCCACCCTAATGCGGTTCAGGCGTATGTGCTGGGCAGCTTCTCCCCCTCAGAGCAGGAGCTGCTGCCTCCATTGCTGGAACGAGCCACAGACCTGCTCCTGGACCACATCCGTGAGCGAAGCCAAGGGCCCTTGTCTGGCACCTGACACTGGTGGACACAGTGCCTACCGACCGCCATGCCCACACACCCAGCCACGTCCACAGAGGTGCCACGCCAACCTGTGGTATCACTTTTTATGTCACTCTGTGGACTGCTCCAGACTTTCTACAGATTAAAGGGGGACTGTGGCCAGATGGGTCCAGTTTGGGGATAGGGGGTTGGTCTTCTTTCTGCGTCTTACTTGGAAGGTAGGGAAACTTCAGGAAGACTAAACTTTTTTAACATTTTTGGAGAACCAGAGAAGTGGACCTGTAAGATTTAAGATACCTGCTTGGGAACTCCTCAGGGGGTGCCTACCCTTCCCCTCCCTGTGGAGGAGGGAGGAGCCCAAGGGGCCCACAGGGCCCAGCAATCCATCCTCCCAAGGGCTATTTGGGCATGTCAGTCCGCAGAGGCCTTGCCACACCTTTCTTTGGCCCATTTCACAGATGGGAAAATGGAGGCTTTGGGAGGTCTAGCCATATCTCCAGGGTCACACAGCTGCAGTGTGCTGAGCTGTGATCTATATCCAGGGCTGGCTGCCATCTTGCTGTCACTGGGGCCCAGGGCATGCTCACCTCAGAGCTGCTGTGTGTGTGGCATGTTCTCACACGGGTGGCATATGAGAGCAGCCTGAGGTCCTCAGGGTTGGGGGGAATGTGGGCCCGTCGGGGCACCAGGCCCAGGTCTCCCGGCTGGTAGGGCGTGATGCTAGACAGTTGCTGCTGCACGGACCCTGCCTTGGGTAGCTGGGTGCTGGGAAAGGACAGACCAGTGTCATCACCTCCTTTTCACAGATGAGGAAGCTGAGGTTCAGAGAGGCTTCGGGGAGCCCGAATTCTGGCCCAGGGCCACTGAGGACAGCCCTTGGGCAAGTCCTATAGCTGCTTCTGGGGCCACACGAAGCCACTCACTTGTCCTTGGGGCCATGGGACTGGCTCTCCATCTGGGGCCTTAGGACCGTGGCCGAAGCGAGCATGGCCAGCAGCTGCTGTAGCATCTCCCTGCGCTGCAGCTGGAACACTACCTCACAGTCGCCGTCCTCTTCCTCTGGTTGCATCTGCCAGTAGGGGTTGGGGTGGGCCCGTGAGGGTCAGGTGCATAGTGGCCCCGTCACCCATCTCTGGTAAGTCCAACCCTAGTGCCTGTTTTGCAGTGTTGCCCTGGCTGTAGTGGGACTCCCATTCTCCACATGGGAGGATTGAGGCCCAAGCCCTTCCAGGGCCTCTGGGAAGGACTCTGCCTAGTACCTTTAAGACCTTGAAGGGATCTTTGAATTGCAGAATCAGAAAAGGGCAGCCTTGCCGGGAGTCTCAGGGGAAGGTTGGGGCCTCTGGCCCTGGCTTCTCCGCAGGGCCCAGTTATCTCCCAGCAGTTTAGGGAGCACTCCCCTCCACCCAACCTTCACCCAGTCCTCATCACCTGCAGAATGTACCGGAGGAAGGCAGTGGCCTGGCCCAGGGCTGTCTCCAGGCTCGCCCGAGCCTTCTGCTCCTCGGCCAGCTGCTGCTGTAGCTGCTGCACCTCGGCCTGCTGCCGTTCCAGCCGCTGGTTCAGCTGGTCTCCCTGGCTCCTGGCCCGGGCCGGACGAGTCAGCCACCTCCCAGTTGCAGGGCGATGGGCCCTGCCATTGCTCTCTAGCCCATGGGGACCCTCATCCTGCCCCCTGCCTCAGCCTGTTTGACGGAGGAAGCCTTGAGGTCCCTTTAGAGAGGGGAAGTAACTGGCTTGTGTCACATGGCTGTGAAGAGATGGGCTCCCACCTGCTCCCACACTCCCTCGCTCACCCCTGTGCGGGCCACACCTCAGTGCCTCCTTGTCCTTCTGCAGCTGCAGGAGGCTCTGCTCCAGCTGGCTCAGCCGGAGGTGCAGCTGCTCAGCCTCCTCTCTGCCCTCCTGTTGCTCGCGGCACTTCTCTGTCAGCATGAGGATGATCTGGGGGTGGGCACAGGTGTCCATGCCCTGGGCCCGCTGCGGTCCTCAGCCAGCCCCACTCCTAGCTTCAGCTCAGCCAGGGCTCACCCCACTGTACAGAGAGGCCACGCCTCTGGGCAGCAGCTGGGCAGAGCCCCCAGCTCCCTGGGAGTGGATTCCGGTTCCCCTCCAACAAGTTACGGGACTTTAAGTAAAGAAAAACTAGAGCTGGGGCCAGCACGCTGGAGTCCCCACCAGGAGGGCCTGTCCCTTCACAGCTGCCTCCCCCAGGCTTGGCCCCAGGCCTGGCCCATCCCTGCTGGGGTGGTTTGCCCTCAGGGCAGGGTCCCTTGGGTTCCCTCCGGCTTTAGGTGCCAAACACGCTGTGATGGGGTCCCAGCAGGCACACCTTCTGGTGGCCTCTGTTGTGCTTGGCCATGACCTTCTTAGTGTTCTCCAGCAGCTCCAGCTGTTTGTTCAGCTTGTCCTGGGTGCTCTTGAGTTGGTCATTCTCCAGCAGCAGCTTCATGCCATAGTGGGAGACCTTGGACAACTGCAGAGTCACGGTGTTGTTCTCTAGGATGGCTCGCTTCGTTGTGTCCCACATCTGGCTGGTGGCCACCTTGCGGAAGTCACTGGCCACCAGATTCAGTCGCTGAATGATTTCCTTTTTCACTCTAGTCAGGATGGGTGGGAGTGAAGGGAGTCAGGCAGGGTAGGCATAGACCTCAGGCACCCTCTTCCTATGTGAGGGTCCCCAGAGTGTTTAGGGCCACCTCTGCTCTTCTCAGGAGGGGCGGACTGTGGGCAGGAGGCTTCTCACTGTAGACCCTTTGTAGCTTTGGAATTGTGAACCAAATCACTGTATTACCTGTGAAATAAAGACGTATAACTCAAGTTACGATGTGGTGAAAGGACATTCAGGGATTCTCCAATGCCAGCACGAGGCTTGAGCTGGGCAGCTTGGTTCCTTTCTCCCACCCTCCATTAACCAGCCAGGATTCCAAGGAGCCCAGGGTGGGGAGGTGATGAGCTAGGGCCATCTCCCCCGTTAGAAGCCAAGGCTAGTAGATCTGAGGACTGGGCTGTGCCTGGCCCCACTGATGAAGGCTGCCGGCGCCTGGCATGCCCACCTGTCCTTGTCCAGCACCGACTTCTTCTCCAGGTTGTACACATAATCCTTGTATTCTTTCTCCTGCTTCTGCAGCTGGTCCTCCAGTGACGTGAACTTCTCCATGAGCTCCTCCTTCTGCAGCCGGAACTCCTCCAGGGCTGCTAGCTTCCCCCCTGGCCCCCGCAGGGCACAGGCCTGGTGAGGGGCTGCCTGGGAGGGCTAGTCCCAGCAGCGAGGGCCTGGAGCGATGCTCCTCCCTCCCTGCTTCCTCTCACCAGCCCTGTGATGTCTGATCCAATGGGGCTGGACCCCTGCCCCTACATGCAGTCCTGCCCACTTTCATTGCCTTAGTCTGGAAAGTGCTCTGTTCCCCCCCATTAATCTGTAAAACTTGTGAGGTTCCACCTCCTCTGAGAAGCCTTCCTGGAGTTCCCCTCCACTCTCCTCTCATGAAAGGGATGGTAACCCACAACTATTCCAATTGAACACCTCTGGGCCAGGCACTCACACTGTCATTAAGTCTCAAAACACCCCTCGCTGTGTGGGTGACCTTGGCCAAGGCACTCCTTTTTTTTTTTTTTTTTAAGATTTTATTAATTATTTTTAGAGAGGGTAAGAGAGAGAGAAAGAGAGAGACACATCAATGTATGGTTGCCTTTCACTTGCCTCCAGCTACAGACCTGGCTGGAGACCTGGCTTGCAACCTGGTTAATGTGCCCTGGCTGGGAATTGAACCAGCGACCTTTGGGTTTGCAGGCTGGTGCCTTATCCACTGTGCTACCAGCCAGGGCTAAGGCACTCCTTCTTAAGGTGCTCCCTTACTTACAAATGGGGACAGTGGTATTTTCTGCCTCGTAGGATGGCTGGGACAGTTACGGGAGATAATGTGTTGGAAGCGGCACATAGGTGCTGCTATTCAAGGTAGGTGTGTTGTCCTGGTTTTCCAGGTGGGAAAATGGTGAGAGGGAAGTGCTTGCCAAGGCCACAGAAGTTGGGGCAGAGCCGGGACTTGAGCCCAGTGACCCGGCCTCTTGGGCTCCCTGCCTCGATGCGTGTGCCCAGAGGACCCCCTCACCTATGATGATGTTCTCCGCGGTGAGCTGGTCCTTGGTCTCCTGGAACTCATGGCGCACCTGAGCCAGCTGGGCCTCGAAGGCGTCCTTCTCCATCTCCTTGGCCAGCTGCAGGCTCTGGAGCTGCTCGTTGAGGTCAGCGATCTCGTCCACCCGCTGGTTGAGCGTCCGCTTGAGGAAAGCCACGATCTCCTTTTTGTTGTTGGCCAGCTGGTCAAACTCCTGGCGGAACAGCTTCTCCTGCACGGCCAGCTCATCCCACTTCCGCTGGTACCTGGGTTGAGGGCAGGGCAGAGCTCCTCAGGACCCTCCCACAGAGGCATCCTCCGCATCCAAATTCAGCCTGGTCTCCCTGATCTGTGCTCAGGGCCCGCGGCCAATGTCTGCTCAGTGCTTTACGTCCATCACGTCATTAGATTGTAAGTTCCGTGAAGGCAGAGCCTTTGTCTCCGGTGTTCACAGCTGTGACCCCCAGGCCGAGGACAGAGCCTGGTACATAGCAGGTACCCTGTGTATTGGTTAAATTCTCAATCCATAGGAGGTAGGTACTATGACGATTATATCTGTCTTACAGAGGAAGAAACAGAGGCTCAGAGGAATGAAGAAACTCATAGTAAGGGCAAAACCAGAACTTGAACCAAAGTTGGTCTGAATCCAGTTGACCAGCTCTGTGCCCGCCCCTAACATGTCTGCACTTTGCAGCCCCAAGCCCTTGCCCCTGCTTCTTCCTTACCCGCATCTGTCGAGGCTCCTTGGAGCCTCGGCCCTTGTTCTACTGGGCAGTCGAGAACTGATGTGTCTTCCCCGCTCGGCAGGCCCTGACCTCCTCCACCCCTGTATTCTCAGGCCTCGCAAATAGGAAGCCCCCAGTAACTGTCTCCCAACTGCCTTTACCCCTAAATGCGTGCAATCTGGTGTCTCAGCTGGAAGGAACTGGTGAGTTGGAGTTTCACAGAATTGATTTACTGGTTTCCAGTGGAACGGTGTTTTACTTCACATGTATCCAGCATCATTGGAACCACTGCCATACCCAGGGCTGCGCCTCCTTGTGAACAAGGCAGTGGCCTGGCCCAGGGAGGCCGGGGCTTCCATTCTGGCGCCTCTTCCCCTTGAAGTGACATCCCTCCCTGGGCCTCAGTCCCTCCACCTGAGCGATGGGGATGGTGTCACGCTCTCTGTCGTGGCTCTGTTTCAGGAACACAGTGACCACCAGCACAGGGCCCACCTGGCGCACACGAGGGACTCAACATTCACTTCACCTGCAACATGTGGGCGAAAACCATACCTACTCATCACCAAGAGGCCTGTCTTCTTAAGCGTCACCCTGAGACCTAGCCAGTGTGTTGTAACTGGGAGGAAACGTCGTTTGAAAATAAGAGAAGCGGGCAAGTCAGCATGTCTCGGAAGTCAGAGAAACCCCCATCCCTGGCCCAGCGCACCGGCCACCCACCGGGCCAGCCTGTCCTCCAGGTCTCGGATCTGGATGTGGTAGAACTCCCGGAGCTCCTTGGCCAACGTCACGTCCATTGCGGTGCTGGGATCCTTCTTGCTGCCTTTCTTCTTCTTGGCCTCGGGCTCCTTGGCCCCCTTGTTTACCTTTTTTTTGGGAGCCATGGCTGATGGCCACCACTACTCCCGGCTCCTTTAAAAGGTCAGGTGGTTGCTAAGGAAGTTGGTGTCATACATAGCAACGGACTGAGGGGGTGAGGCTGGCCTTAAAGGGGCCCTGCCCTCTTGCTGGCATGCGAGTGGCCCCCACCTTGAAGGTTGACAGCACCCCCATGGAGGCCCTGGGCTGGGGTGTCTCAGCAGGATGCCAGGCTCGGGGGGCACTCTTTTGGGTTCTGGGGGGACTCCTTGTCCCCCAAGTGATAATAAGCGCTGTGGGAATATTTCCTGGATGGAAATCACCACCACGCCCCCTTTGCGCCCAGAGCTCCCCAGGACCAGAAGCGGGTCACCTGGCCCTAGGTTGAGGGGCCCCTTCCCCAAGGCCTCTGTGGCCAGCTTCCTTCCGTGCTGTCGCTACACAGAATCATTCTCTCGGTTCACCCAAAGCGGGGTGGGGAGGCAGCGTGATAAATATGTATTTTTAATTTTTTAAATGAGTTTATTTGAGCCAAACTGATGGTATGCTAGGGAGCAAGATCTCAAATGTTCAAAATAGACGTTTTATATAGGAGGCGTCCATACTGGGGTCCCAGGACACCCCCGTCCAGAGGCTGGTTTGGTCTCCCACAAGGCTCTGTGAAAGTGTCCCCTTGCCCCACGCTGCCCCCGGCTAGCAAAGACAGGCCTGCTCTGCAGTTTGGCCTGGGGCGGCGGCAACGAAACCACTCTTCCCCCAGTGCTTGTGGCCCGGGCACTTCCTGGGAGAGGGGCAGGTCCTCTTCATCCTCACCGTCCTAAGGCTTGGCACTTGGCAAAGATGACATATGCCACCCTGAAGGTCTGGTGACTGGACAAGGTGTTCCTTCAACACTGGGGGTTGGTCTGAATGGCCAGATCTGTGAACAGTGGGACCCTTGCAGTGGGTGCCAGGGGACACGGAAGGGCTGGAAACGGAGGTGGGTGTTTTTTTTTGTTTTTTGTTTTGTAATGAGGAAGGATGGATGGATCGTTGGTTGGTTAAAAAGTGGGATCAAGTTAGTCTGCCCTGGACGCAGACAGGGTGATAGAGGCCCCAGGGGGCAGAGAGGCCTGACCCAGGGCCCAAGCCTTCGGCAGCCCCTCCAGCCCAGAGCAATGCCCCCCCTCCAGCTGGGCACTGCCCCCTCCCTGGCCTGGGCGGCTGCTCCACAGGGGCCTAGCTCCACGGCGCCTGACCCCACTGGCTGCCCGCTCCCTCCTCAGGCCGCCTGGGTTTCTACCTTTACCTGAGGCCCATCTCGGGAGGGGTGGCTCTGAATCCCCAGCCTGATGGGCAGTACGGCCAGCATGCCTGCAGCCCACAGGTGTCCACTCTGGGACCTGTACTGCCTCCTGTGTTAGCACTGGCGTGGCTCCTGGAGGTCAGGGTGGTTTACAAATGTAGTCACAGCCACATGGCAAAAGTGACCACTTGGACTTCCCACCAGCCTTCTAGGTGGTGGGTGGGGAAGGGATGCTACATGTTGAAGGTACCCCTTTCTGGAGTTTGGAAAGTCTCCCCAAAGCTCTCCATTCTGGGACCACAGGCTCTCACCGTTCCCGGTGAAACCATCCCATCTCATGGCTGCTTCTCGAACTGCCTTCCGTGTCGCATCGTGGGGACAGGTAGAGGTGGGCCCAGAGCTGCTGGAGCTGCCAGACTTAATGAGCTGAGTCTTCTGCAAGGAGCCAGTGAAGGGCAAGCAGTGGCTGGTAGGCTGGGGCACTGCCCCTCTGGAAGGTGCTGGAGGAAAGGAGGCTTAGGCCCGAGGCAGACGGGGGGGGGGCCAGGCATCATAAACATGCCTGACACCTTGCCTACCTCTACGGAGCACATGGCATTATATCCATTCATTCATCCAGGGCGTGTGTGTGTGTGTGTGTGTGTGTGAGAGAGAGAGAGAGAGCGCACTGCCTTCCACTAGTGTGAGCTCATGAAGACCCAGTCTGTCTTGTTCGTGGCTGCGTCCTCAGAGCTGAGGATGAAAGCTGGCACATAGTAGGCATTCAGTAAACATCCACTTCCTAAGCCCGCACATGGAGGAAATTCTCGAAAGGCATATAGTAAGGAGTTGATCCACCCTCCTTTCAGCAAAACAATTTAACTGGTGAAGATTATTTTTAAAAAAAGAAACAATGATGGGGGGCAATGGAGCACAACTGGGGAACAATTGGGACAACTGTAACAGATCAAAAATATTTTTAAATAAAATAAGAACAGCCAAAGAGATTAATAATAATTAAAAAAAAATGATTTTAAGTGTTTGGAAATTATTTTGAGGGCATGCAGGAAATGAAAAACATTCCAGAAAATCTAAGTCTCCAACAAGAATGAATGTGGTATTTGAGCAATGACCCACTGTCTTGCCTGCTGTGGTAAGACACACACACAAAATGTATTACGTTAAACTTGCCACCAGGTTTCTGACACGTATCTCTTTAAAAATTTCCAGTGTCTTGTGTTATTCATAAGGAGCCCCTTGCGGCTATACTTGAATTGATACTAATGAGGTGATTCCTGGGTTGGGGACAGCTGCAAGACAGGGCTGCTCACCACAAAGACCAAGCACAACACTAGAGGGTTAGCGTTTTCAGCAGACCCCGCCCCCACCCCACCCCCACCCTGGACCTCTGGGGAAAGAGGAGCTGGAGACTGATGTCAATGATCATCCGCCAATGATGCCATCAACCATGCCTTCCTAGTGAAACCTCCATACCAACTCCTAAACACGGGGTTTGGGGAGCTTCCGGGTTGGTGAACATTGAGCACATCCAGTGAGCTCAATGAACTCCAAGTTGAATAAACTCAGGAGGATTCACACCTAGACATACCATAGTCAAAACATAGAAAAAGACAAAGGCAAAAGAACCTTGAAAGCAGCAATAGATAAACTAATCACATGTAATGGTTCCTCAATAAAATTAACAGCTTGGCCTCTCCTGAGAAACCATGGAGGCCAGGGACAGTAAAATGAGAAAGTGCTGAAAGAAAACCCGTCAACCGATGATTCTGGATCCAGCAAAACTATCCTTCAGCTCACCCTCACTCCTCCATAGGCAGCACTCACAGGAGGGGACAAAGTTCCTCACCAAGGTCATGTGGGTCTGTGCTTGTAGTCACTCTGCCCTTCTGCCTTCCAGGAACGTATGTCTGGTGTCACACTGAGGTGGGTGTACAGGCCTCCCAGCAGGGTCTGGCTGAGACCCCCAGCCTGGACCTGAGCTCCTAGGAAGGCAAAGTAACTGCCTGCAGCTCCCGCCCCGTCTCGGTTAGTATTGCTCAGTTAAGGATTCAGCACTACCTGCTTTGGTTTGTTTCAGAACCTCCTCCCCTTCAAAGAATATTGAACACAACTGGAGACTTTTTGGAGGAATGACTTGCAGGCTCCACCTTGAGTGGTGTAACTTGAGAACCAAGACTTCTGCCAGGATCACAGCAAAGGCCAGCCTTGGTTGCCACTGGGTGGCAGTGAGAGGGGTGAAGTCCCAGGGTCCCTGGGTCTAAGGATTGCAAAAATAGTCAAGGAGATTAGCAAGCCACTGTTGTGGGCCTGGAGGGTACAGATGGCCCTAGGATGAGGGAAGAACAGTATTCACTTTTCTTTACTGTGAACTCCCTGTAGGACAATTTAGAATTTAAGAATTCTGACCCTGGATCCAATGCCAAGGCTTTTGGGTTACCAGTGAAGCAGCTAGTGATATAAAACAGTGAGTATCTGATGCTCCCCAGCTGGATGGAGTGAGCTTCAGGAGTTATTTCATCTCTCCGAGTCTCAGCTTCCTCATCTGTAAAATGGAAGGGACCCACCCACCATTACCTCCTTTAAGGCAAGTTTTACTAGCCAATAACTGAGTTGTGGACCTACAACTTCCACCACTGGCCCTGACTTACTAGATTTTGTGACGCTATGAAGAAGGCAAGGGTTTGAATGAAGGAGTGACTGGAGACAAGTTTCTACAAAGCACCCTACTTCTCCGGGCCCAGTGTTCTAGCAGGTTTCCAGTGCGGCCCAACCCCAACTGAATGGCTGCTGCCCACGCTGGGCCAAACTCCTCGCAGCCTCCCCAGGTCGTGAGCAGCCTTCGAGACCAGCAGGACACACACCAGCTTCCGATCTGGAAAGAAGCTCATTAGAAGGCCGGATGGCATGGCATCAGGGAGAGAGGAAGGCAGTGACACTGACAAAGTGACGCATCGCATGCCCTCAGTATACTGTCACCAATGCTTGGGTAGGGAGCACCGGCAAAGACACAGCCCTAGAACTAGGGCAATGGAGGAACTACCTCAGCTACAGGACATGCCTTCTTGCGACCAGGGCCCAAGACAAACTTCACCATTGTCCCCACATATGTGATAGCTAGAGCTCTTAATGGAAGTTAGCTGTCGCCCGGATCCAGAAGACTCCAAGCCAAGGCTGGGGGTGGCTGGGCTTTTTTGCTGTGGATCCTTGCAAGAGTCTTTCTCCTTCCACCCCACAGAAAAACAAGTCCAGAGTCGCCTTGGACGCTATGAATGGGCGCTGATGTATTTATTTATTAGACTCGAGTGCTTTAGTACAGAACAGTACAGAGATGATACATGTTTGTGCTTCAATACTTTCAAACACTGAGATTCTCATAATTTCAAGGTAAACAAGTTTCAAGACAGATTAGCTTTTTTAAAATATCCTTTTGATAAATTACTTTCATATAAATAACAGGGAAAGGAAAACCAACACGTCTGACAAACAAGGTCCTGAAGCATGAGCATCGTTGGTCGAGGGAGGTGGGGGAACAAAACAAGCAGTGACGGTAAGAAAACAACAATGCAAGTACCTAACGGTTCTGTCCTAAGGAAATAAGGTATCTGAAGGGGGAGAGGGAGACAGACCTGAAAACTAATCTGAGTGCAGAGGAGAGAACACCACAATGCACCTACCGGGCGGGCGAGGAACGTGTTCTCAGAGCGGGGCCGCGTGGAACTAGCTACACCACGTTTGCAACGACATCACAAGACGGGAATATACACACGGTCTGCAGGAGTTAAAGGGTGGCAGGGGGCTGGACAGGGGACATTTTTGTGACTTCCACTGTCATTATATTTCATGACAACAGCAGCAGAATAAACGGTGTGCTCACTTCCGGAGAACAAGAACTGCTGAGTCTTGAGGATGATGAGACATCCTGACTGCGTTTGCTTCTTTAATTTTTGCATTAGAGCTAAGTTTTATACAGCTAAGTTTTTATACAGAGAATAAAATGATCAGTTTCTCTTACAAGCACAACAACACATGACCCTGCATTACAAAAAATAAAGTATTAGGAAGTATCTTAAACTGAAGATAATCTGAGTGGGGAAAAGTCTGCATTAATCCAACGAGCTATTCTTCCGGCCATGTGATGCCTTAGGGGACAGACCGTCTCTACAGGAAAGGACCCTCCGACCAGCAGCCTGCAGAACCCATTCCTGGCCCTTGAGCTCTACCCAGGCTGACCTCACTAAAAGGGGGATCTCTAGTTAAAAGAATCCTAACCACTTCTCCAAGAGATGGAGGTGTCCCGTGGGAGCTTGCTCCTCACTTATCTGGGGAGTCATTCTGTAGCAATGACAACAGAATGACTGCCCTCAGGATCACAGCGCTGGGGACGCAGGCCAGGGAGGGTGCTGTGACAAGCAGAATGCCAGCTGGCACCCAGCCTGACTTCACATAGACATCCGGCCCCCGCCCACAGCTCTAGCTCCACCTACCGAGATGCCACCTGGTCCTCACTGCCCAGCATAAGTGGCTGAGCGTAGGCGCCCACGGGTAGGAACTGGAGCGCGAGAACAGATCTATCCTCAGTTTGCGATACTCCTGGGACAGACAGCGGAGTCCCCAAAAGAACAGAAACAACCCAAGACAGGTTTGTAAAAATACCCAAGCATCTACCTTCCCATACTCAAGCAATGTACACATGTCGCACTGGGTTATGTACAAGGTCACAGAATCGTAGCTAACGGGAAGAAGGCATCCATTCGTTCTAGACAGTTCCAACACTTCTCCAGCAGTGTGCCCCTTACGTACGGGCTTCTCCTTGTAGGGTGCATATAGAAGAAAGTTGTTTTAAAAAAACACAATGCATTATTTTCCTCTGTTTCCAATGAGAAGAGGGCATCATTAAATACGAGAACTCAGCGGCGACAGCACCAGCCTGGCGTGCAGAGCTGGGAGGGAGGGAGCAAGGGTCAGCAAAGGAACAGAGGCGGAGGGCGGCGGGGGCTGCAGAGCACGGGGGGAGGAGGGGTTGCTTATTTTTTTAACTGCTTATCTCTTCATCTGTTTTATTCAGTTTCTTCAGCGTGTCCAGCAGTTTCTGTGGGGTGAGAATGTGCGTGGATCCTGGGGGAGGCAGAAAAGACAGTGAGCTCATGGGCTCCGGTTCTGAACTCGTTCTCCTTCCCTGCGCCTCTGCACTCCCAGGTGTGCACCCGTTCCCCGCCCCCACCCTGGTCTTGGTCAGTGGAAGCAGGGAGGGGGCTGGGGACGGGGCTGGGGCCCTGTCACCACAGGCCTGGGAAACATGTGGGGACTTTGGGGATTTCGGGCAAACAAAACACATCCTCCAGCTCAGGCAGGGTCCCAGGCTGCACCAAGGAAGGGCTCAGCGCCATCTGCCAGGGGACAGGGCAGCTGCATTTTGAACTTGAGGTGAAGCTGGGAGAGGAATTCCAAACCATTGGGCAGGGGAGAAGGGTGGGAAGGGGGCAGGGGTTATGAAGGGCCTGTGTGTGGAAAGAACGGTGCCTGGCAAGGAGGAAGTGGGCAGGAGGAACACCTGGGGGGAAGTCACTGACCTCTGGGAGCCAGCGGGTTGACACTGCCGTGCTGGGTGGGACCTCAGGTGTGAAAGGGAGGGAGAGGGCCAAGGGACCTGAGGCCTTACCTTGCGAGACCGTGCATTGTAAGAGGTTAGAAATGCTTGCAAAAATTTAAGCTAATGGAATTAGATACGCTTCTACGGAAAAATAAAAATTAAAAAAATAATAAATGACGTCCTTTTTCATAAGGAGAGATTGAGTGAGTGCAGTGAAAAAAGATGCATGGATTGTGTGGCTCGGACATGGACTCACTCAAACAGAACAGAAGTGACTTGTGTACGCATGAGGCCTGCACGCATGCAGCAGGGGACTTCAAAGAAAGAGATCCTGGTGGGAGAGAACTCAACAAAAGAGGTCCGTACTTGAAAATGTGCCTCCCTGGAGGTGCGGGCAAGGGACTGGCCTTCGTGGATCGAGGGGAACAGAAATCTCAGGAGGTCAGATTTCCGCCCTGAGAGCAGGGCGGAGAAGGCGCTGGCTGGCTTGCTGGGTGATTCCCTAGTCCAGGGTCCCTATGCCTCTGACCACTACTTGTTCAGCTGACCCGTGGCAGCTGGGACTGCAGGCCTTGGACCCCCCTGGTCAGTCTAAATCAGCGGACAATGTGTCAACATTCCGTCCTCTGCAGTTCCAGCCCCAGCCACCTGGCGCCGCTGGGTGGCTACTTTCCATTCGCCGGATGGGATGCCCACACAGCGGGACCAGTCCCTGAGCTCTAATGCTGACTCATTACCCTGCTGCAGCCGTGACGCAGGTGTCAGCAATAGGTCCCTGGGTGTTATCCTGACGCTCCTTTCCCCTGAAGGTCATTCCTGTGACCTTACCAACCTTCCTACAGTCCTAAAGAGTATCAAAGGCGCTCTACGGATGGGGAAGCAGGACGTACGTGTTACCAAATTCTTAATCAGAGAACCGGTGCGAGAATGAGGGCGCTCTGAGGAGTGGACAGTCTGTGTCTAGCCCGAGAGGCGGCGTGGGGGCCGGTGCAGGAGTTAGCCCGGGGCTTCCAGGTTAAGACAACAGCAGCTCACATGCCAGAGGAAACTGTCCCTCCTCTCGCCACCCACCCAGTTCCAGGGCAAGTCGCAGGCAGACTCAATTAGAGGAAACATCAAAACGGGCCTGCGGATCAGAGGCCAGTCCCAAAGTGCTTCCTCCCCTTGCTACTTTGCAGGAGGCTAAAAAGAGGTGAAGGAACCCATGCTCTAGAATGTTCTGATGTTACCTGATTACTGACCACCAGTCACTGACGGAAAGAAGAAAACTCCCGGGACCAGAAGGGCGACCATCAAGGCCTGAAGGACCCCAAGCCGGGCCTGCTCCTGGGCCCCACCTCACCCGGCCTGTTTAAAGGGCTCAGGGCAGCTGGGGTTAATCCGGAGCAGCTGAGAGCCAATGCCTGCCACCCAATCGTCTGCACCGTTTCATGGTCTTGGTCAGCCTGTTCACCACCGTACATGCTGCTGACTGAGCGGGGTGAGCTGAAGCCACATTTTTAAATGTCCTCATTTTGCGCCCACAGGTGGCTGACCATGCGGCCCCCTGCAACAGCAGGCGGTTCCACTGCTCTGCACACCTCTCTTATCCTACGTCACTGCAAGATGAAGACATGTGAAGGCTGACCTCCCCAGACAAAGTCATTCAAAGCTGTCAGCCAGGCACAGCAAGGTCTGCCAGGTCGAAATCTCTCTTTTTTCAATCATAGGGTTAGAGAACGGCTCCGGCCCACCCTGCACCTACAGGCGGGAGAACGGAGCCTGCACTGTGCTGGTGGCACAGCCAGGCCCAGACGCCCTGTCACTGGTCTCAGTTCTGGGCACGCTGGGACCGCCTGCCCGGGGCGGGGGCAGGCAAGCGAGGACTTCAATGGGTAGGCTCTGAATTCAAATTCAAACCTCAGTCCCACTGAAAATGACACTTGTCTGACCCCAATTTGGAATAAGGCAGAGTATTCAATATAAAAATCCCCAAACCTTCCTCCCAGGTGTAAGAGCCACAGGCCTAAGCGTTCTCACCCAGCCCTTCGGCCTTCTCCCGTTAGCCCCCGGAAGTCCCTCACGATCGGCACTTTGAAAAACCACCCCAAGTGCAGAGGTGAAGCGCTAGCGAACAGATCCCATTTTTCAGACCATCCGAAGAGAGGAGCGATTAGCAGGAAAACTCATCTCTTGAAACACACATCGCTGCAAATCCCAGTGTCTGGGAGGAGACAGTCCCGGTGCTCTAATGCTCTGCATAGTCCTAGTCTCTGGTCACCTGGACAATGTATTGGAGGGGCAAGTCCCACTTTAATCTGCTTTCTGACCTCCCTGGTATTGGGGCTCCGGGCCTAGCTTTTTCTCAACTGAACCCAACAATGCCTTTCAGAAGTCACAATGTACAGCTGGAGACTATTTGTGCTCCCTTTGCTCTGGTGGCAGCTGGGACCTTCTCTGCTGATGGAGCCCAAAACAAAGGACACCGGCCTGCACAGGAGAGGTTTCTTCTGAGGCAGGACCCCAGAGTGAGGCCTGCAGGAGCCCCTAGGAGCTGGGTGTGTGATTCTTTCAGACCCTGCGAGTGGCCTGTCACTGCAGCTGCCTCAACACCTGTCCTTCTCCGAGTCTGAAAATATATCTTGCGGTAAGTGCCACCCACCCACCTGCCATCTGCACGCAGAACTAGAGAGCTCTGATTAGCAACCTACCAAGGGGCTTCTAAAAATGACTATTTCCATGGACTTTGCACAGACTTGGTTTTCCTTGGGAAGGCAGCCTGGGCAGGGTAAGAGATGCCCAGGGCCACAGCCAGCCCAGTGTCCTGGCCCAGAGCCACTTGCTATTTCTTACGTCTTGGCTGCCCAGGGAAGGGAAGGGAAGAAAAGGAGAGAAACGGCTTGACCTTCAGAGCGAGTCCTCTGGGGACGAGCACACTCCTCTCCTATATGTAAGCGCCTTCTGAGCTTCCTAGCCAAGGTTTGGATGGCCTGCCTCTGAGGTCACCAGGGGGTAAGAGTGGGTGGCATGGCATGACGTGAGTCACCAATCTGAATTACCGACTTACAGATGGTCAGAGCTTGGAGAAGCCCTGGGACCCTGTGATCCAGCCTCCCTGTGTCCCATACACTGTGGTCCCCATTCTTCACAGGTCACTCACATTCTAAGACTCCCCAGGCCACATCTCAGCCCGGGTGGGCAGGGGGCATTTTCAGGGTCCACTGCTGATGGGAGTGCGTGAAGTTAGGCGCACAAAATGTCAAAATGTGGCCTTGTCACAGAATGGGTAACATAGCTAGGGCCTGACTAATGTCACAGTGGAGCTCTGGGTCAGCCTGCCGTTTCGACTCTCCAGAGGAGGCTCCCACCACACGTGAAGGGTGGAAGGAGAGGAGGGAGTGAAGGCAGGAATAAAATCTGCAGGACCTACCAGGTAGCTGGGATGGGAACAGCGGGGGAGAGAGAACAACCTTTAAAAGAGCACAGATTTTCATGCCCAGGCTCTCAGCTCTCACCAAGAGGCTGCAGGGGTAGGAGGGCGTGACGGCTCAACTCTTGAGAGGATCACAGGAGAATTGAAAGAAAAGCAGTTACTGAAAAAGCAAATGACTAGTGCGTGCCATTTGCCCCAGGGAACCCGAGACATGGGCTCTTTCCATGGATGGCTGGGGTTCACCAGGTACCCAGGGGCTCATGACCCCACGACCCCTTGCTCCTCAGGGTAGGTGCCCTTTCCAGCAAGGAGGCATTTGCATGTCTGACACCCACTGACTTGAGTCTATTCTCTCTCTGTGCAGCCTTCCCCATGATCAGTGCCCATGGGTGTGTCCGCTGGAGCTCTGCCTTCCTGGACATGACTATCTCTTGAACGCCTGCTGACCTTCTCAAAGTTCCCACACGGCGTCCTGACCAGGACACAGTGTGTTCTCTTCCTGCGCCCACACAGTGGCCCCCGAGCCAGTAGGCTTGGGCGCCGCGCCTCTGGCCTTCCCTCCACTCCCAGCCGTGCTGGAGGCCCGGTCACAGCAGTTTTTCTCATTTTCATTGTGGAAACCCCTGCGGGCTGCAGCTGTGGGACTGAGCAGCAGGGACCCAAGGCCTGAGTGAGCTGGCCAGCCGGCCCGTGGCCCCGGGGCAGGGTGTGTGAAGGCGGCAGCGGACACATTTTCAATCGGTGTTAAGAACTGCAAGCATTTTCTTGGTAAAGAAAAATCAAATAAAGAACAAACTAAAAAGGAAAAAATAATAAAGTGTGACGGAATAATCAAAGAAAACCCTTCAGAGTGGAAGAGTTTCTTTTCTGTAATAAGCTGCTTTTACTTTGTTTCTTTGGCTCTCACTCCATTGTTGGAGCCTGATCCTCAAAAGATACCCTAGAGGACTCCCTGAAGTCGGGGTGTCTCAGGTCCATGAGAAATTTGGTGGGAGTAAGAATATGAGTAGAACCTGCGGGAGAACAGAGGCCAGCTGACTGCTTGAACAAAGGTACGTTACAGGAACATGCCAACTTAGGCCTACGTTTTAGCAGCTGGTGAGGTATGAGAAAGCGTGATGCACGCATGTGCACACATGCGCACACAAACACACACGTGTGGGCACTGCAAGGATGGCTGGCATGCACGAAGCAGGCGAGGCCACACAGCTGACATCGGCTGTCGGAGCGAGGCCCCCCCGTGAATCTGTGGGCCCCCTTCTCCCTCCCCAGAGGTGACCAGCTCCCTGTAGGGAGTCTCAGGTAGGGGCCAAAGCTGAGGAAGGAGGTTAAACCCCAAGCTGGGCTCTGACAGCTTCTGCCCAGGAGAGCTGTGAGCTGGGAAGCGTGCAACGCGTGCGTGCGACAGGGATGCAGGCGGGGAACACAGCTGCATCACGGGGCCTACGTAACAAGGGGGAAACAGTACAGGGAGCGATGGCGACCGGACAGGGAAGCTTCCAGGAGGGCGAAGGGAGGAAGGATGTCCCGTCTTCCCACGGAATGGTAGCATCTAGAAGACAGTGGACAGTGCCAGGCCCATCTTGGACATACCCGGCACCGGCCGCATGGACCTGTCTGCAGAGCCTGCTCCCGCTGAGAGCCCCGGGGGACCATGACTTGTCACTCAGGGGGAGACTGTACAAGCTGACGCATCTTATCGAGGTGAAGGGAGAGGGTGGGACCTGGCCGGGGCAGTACGTGCTGACGGCCTCCTGCCAGTTACTGTCAGGAGGCACCCAGACAAGTGCTACTTCATTTCGTTAAGAGGAGGATGGGGCAAAGGGGAAAACACCTGGAGAAAGCAAGATTTTCCCCACTGTACTCTTTCTCTTCCAGCCCTAGAAACTGGGGAGGCTCCTAGAGGCATGAAAAAAGGAGAAAACCCCTACTGCAGTAAGTTAGCTCTTACGGTGGCTGTTTCCTCAGGAAAACCATCCAGAAACACCAGAAAGGGTGTGACAGGCCTAGAGAGTGGTAGGGCCGGGCAGGGGACCGCAGCAGAGTCCAGCAGCCAGGCTGTGCGTGTGGGCAGCATCTGCTCACGCACTGCGTCTGTCCATCCCCAACCCGGAGGGGAAGGTTGGGGCCAGAGTTTCCCTTTGCGCCACCTAGCCACTCTGTGCGGGAGCCCCGGTGCTGGAACACAGACAAGTGCCACCTTGGGCCTAGCTCGAGGCTGGAGGTGGGTGTTCTTAACCCCATGTGGTTGGATGCAGAGGTGGCAGCCTGGGGAGGTGTGGTGTGCGCTCCAGGGGACCCAGGGGGCAGTGGCAGAGTGGAAGGTGGGCCTGGGCTTGCTGGAGTCCGAGATCACCACTTCCCCTGCATGCAGCTGCCTCTCGCCACGAGACAGCGCGGACATGAGGACGGGGACCCTTGCCCCCTCAGCTTCTGCCATCCACAAACAGGTCTAGAGGCTAAGATCGGCAGGAGCGATGGAGAGTCAGACGGAATGAAACACAAAGCATGGGATGGAGTCCGAGTGCGATGCAGCAGCCCCTTCCCTCTAGAAAACATGCCCACTCACCTATCAGCACTTCCCACTTGCCGTTGGCCTGGGTCACCTCGTATGCACAGCGCATCTCACTCAGACTCACGCCTCCCAGGATGAAAATAATGAGGCGGGGACCGCTGCGGTACTCCCCTGGCGCCTTGTTCTTATGCCAGTGCCCGTAGCGGGCGCTGAGGGGGGTGGGAGAGAGAGAGAAATTAATAATGTTCTTCTGCATGTGCTGTTCTTACAACTTCACACCTCCCTGGCTCGCTGACACATTCATCCTGGACGAGTGACCCAGAATAGATGTGTAGGAAGTGTTGTGAATGAAATGTCAAGTTCCCTGGCTGTCTGGAGGGGAGTCACTGTGTGCGCCTGCGGTGTGACCTAGTTACTCTCTCAGAAACATGCAGGCGGCAGCCAGGTTCAGGTTGGCTTTACGGTGTGACATGTTATGTTCAACAGCTCCACCTGGCATGATGTTTGTTCAGGAGTCTACCCCTGGTTGTACAAGTCTCTAGGCTTGTCTGGGAGATTGCTGGCAGTGGACAGGGACGGCAGTGTCTAAGGCCTGGCTGAGGAGCACAAATGTGCCCCAAGTGCCCCACTGAGCAGGGCTGCCCCAGCTCCGGAAAACCAGCCCAAGGCAGATACTGCCCTTGCCCTCCAAGGCCCACAGTTAACCACAGTGAGGGGGGCGGAGGGTGGGGGAAGGAAGCAGGTCCTGACTGTGCTCAGTGACACACACAGGGCAGGGCTGTCTAGCACTCACTGTCTGGGAGCCCCTGGGGAAGGCTTCCCTGAAGAGGTGACACTGAGCTGCCTCCTGAAAGATAGACATTTTGGTGGTGGGACATTTCCCCAGAGGTAACCCCTCCCGCTGGGCTTTCTCAACAGATCTTCATCTTGTCCAGGTTAATAAAATGGAAAACACAAAACAAAAATCAGGAGAACACATCTCTGGACAGTGAAATCTTTGCCCTTCCTCCTGACTTATGATTGCATTCAAGTCACTTTCCATATCTCGAAGACGCTGGTGGCCCATGTGGCCCAACACCGAGAACGTCATAGTTACTTTGCCTGAGCTATCGTTGATCTTCTGACACTGCCAGCCAGCCAGCCTGGGGCGCTACTTGGGATTTTGAATTTTATTCCCACGTCAATAAACACTGGGCCTCCATGGGTGGGGGTGGTCCACAATGTGATACATGCCACGCAGGCTGCTGCCCCGGAGAACCGGGAACTACATGTTACAGCAGTGCCAATGGTAGCTCTCCTGGAGCTGGTGACCCTCCCATTCCAAGCTCATGGGCTCAGTGCTGACTGTCCTCAAGAGCCAAGCAAAGCTGTGTGATCAGAAGAACGGAGCGGCACTCTGGCTCCGAGTACCCTGCCATCGCAGGGAAGACAGACTTCCCGTGGGTCACGGAGGAACCAAGACCACACACACAAGGGAGACGAGAAGGAGGTGAAATGCCCCAGAGTCCAGGCACATGGTGATCTCATCCGTGAGCACAACAGGGAGGAGGATGAGAGGAAGAGCTTTGAAAATCAGGCCTCGCAGGCTCCGCGGGCAACCGAGAACACACGGAGAGGAGCATCTGGGGAAAGACTGCTGGCCACTCTCGCCCTGAAGCTGAGAAACGTCTGAGCATCTCCATGCACCTGGCAGAAGCCCAGTGAGCCAAGGCACCCAAATGGCCATCAGGGATGGATCTGGGGAAGGGGGCTCTGTGCAGTGGACGTATTCACCCCCTTCTGAATGACCACGATCAAGGCATTAGTCAGAGTGAAGGCACGTAGCGCCCGTTAGTGCAGGTTCTGCCCTAGAGGCCGCACAGCAACAAACGCAAACCTCTGCCCCTGCCGAGCTGGCGTTCTCACTGGGAGGGTGGTCGCCAACAGGGCAGGTGCAAGCGGTACCCCAGGTGGTGGCTCCACGGAGGAAAATAAAGCAGGAAGAGAGACGGAAGGGCTGTGGGGAGGTTGCAATGTTTAAAATTTTCTGTAACACCTTTATCGGGTGATAGTTCCCATATCATACAATTCACTCATTAAAGTGACAACACGATAGTTTTTTAGTATATTCACAGAACCGGGAATGATCTTCCTAGTCAATGTTAGAGGAGTGTCTGTTTTCTGTCTTTTGATATATATATATATATATATCAGCCATACATACTGTACAGATATGTGGGTGTGTGCATATATGGATATATTATGTATACATGCGTGTGTGCATATATATTTACGGGATCGAACCTGCAACCCTGGGGTACTGGGATGATGCTCTAACCAACTGAGCTATACAGCCAGGGTTTGTACCATTTAATCACCACCCAAAAGAACCCCACGCCTACCAGTGGTCACTCCCGTTTCTCCACCCCCACTCCCATCCCCAGTCCTCGGCAACCACCAACCTACTCTGTCTTTATAGATTTGCCTATTCTGAACATTTCCCGTAAATGGAACCATACAATATGTGATCTTCAACAATTTCTTTTTTTTTAGCAAAATGTTTCAAGTTTTATCCATGTTGTAGCATGCATCAGTAGTACTTCATTCCTTTTTTGGGGTAAATAATATTCCATTGCATGAATCTACCATACTTTCTTTATTGTCCATCAGTTGACGGACATTTGGGTCATTTCTACTTTTGAGCTATTTATGAACAATGCTGCTGGGCACACTGATGTACCGTAACTTTAAACAGGGTGGTGAGGGAAGATCAGAAAGGATAATACTTGATCAAAGACCTAAAGGAGATAAGAAGCAAATCAGGCAGATGGATTACAGACAGATCATTTCAGGTAGCGGGGAAAGCAAGTGCAAAGGTCCTGAGGCAGAAGCCTGGCATATTCAAGGGAGAGCAAGGAGGCCGGTGTGGCTCTCGTGGAGCAACAGAAGAGAGGGGTGAGGAACAAGCTGCAGAGGAAGGGAAGCCAGACGGAAGAGCCTCGAGGGCACTGCAAGGACAGGGCCTGCTACCTGGCCACGATGCGCACGGTGAGAGGGCGCACTGTGCTGCCGCGCGACAGTGCTACTAAGTAGCTGACACCCAACCAGAGCTGGTCCCGCTTCCCGCCCCCTCGCCTCTCAGGTCTCTCACCTACCTGACGGCGGTGGTGCTGAAGGAGGCAGAGGAGCGGGTAGAGATATACGGGTAGTGCTTGGTGTCGAGTTTGTCCTCAATAGTGTCCTGGAGAGGAAAGAGACCGAGGTTAGGTTTGCCACCTGCTGGGGAAGGGATGGTGGGAACCCAGGTAAGACAATTGGAAGAACTTAGCAAAACCCACGGCCAGGTCTGCAACAGCCAGACCCCCACCCTGCTGCCGGTGCCGGGGTTGCCGGCATGGAGGTGGGGGGTGCCGGGGAGTGTCGGGGGCAGTGCTCAGTGAGGGGAGGATGCACCATAAGCCTGTAGGTCTGCTCTTTAAGAGGAGTTAAAACTGCATTGATTTTTCTTGCTTCCCTTCTAATTAATTCTTTTTCTCCCTCTGTTACATTTTATGCTGTATTCTGTCCAATAAATCCCTGACACTTAGCAACAGTCTTGTGGAAACTAGGCACGGGCATCTCTCATGCAGGAGAATGCCTTCCACCCTCCCACCCTGCATCTCCCAAGGGGCTCACTATCTGGAGGGTGGATTCCAGCTCCCCGCCTCCTGCTGCCTAGAAATCGACGCTTCCCCTAATGGCTCCCATGCAAAGGACTGGGAAGGAGGGCCAGAAAAAGGGAGCAGAGAACAAAGCGGGGAATGAGACAGGGGTTGGCTTTATCTATTGCACCAAGCAAAGGAATGTAATAGGTTTCTCAGTGTCTCATGTTCACTCATCCTTTGGGTTTGTGAGTTTTAAAAATAGGAAGCTGACTCGCTATCTATATTTACAATTTATTTATTTAGTTATAAAAGATTTTATTCACTATTCTTAGAGAGAGAAGGGCAGGCAGAGGGGAAGAAAGGGCGAGAAACATCCATGTATAGTTGCCTTTCACTTGCCTCCAGCTGCAGACCTGGTTGGAGACCTGGCTTGCAACCTGGTTATGTGCCCTGGCTGGGAGTTGAACCAGCGACCTTTGAGTTCGCAGGCTGGCACCTTATCCACTGTGCTACCAGCCAGGGCAATATATTTATTTAACACACAATTTAGTATGAACACCTGGTCTGCTATGAATTAACAAAGGGATCGTGGGCAAGTCCCTTCACTCTCGGGACCCCAGTCCCGTCCACCTGTCAAGTGTAAGAGTTGGACAGATTACCTCCAACCCCTTCCCAAAGATCTAGCAGAGTAGGGTTCTGTGCAGGGTTTCCTGGATCTACAAGAGAGATGGGAGGGACGGGCTACTGGACAAATATGAAGCTACAATGCACAAAGCATGGGGCCAGAGGACATGTCAGTTGAGGGCACAGGGCCACGGTATAAAAATATGACCCAAAACCCCAAGCAGCATACACACACACAAAGAGCCCTGCTAGCCCTGGCTGGGGAGGCTCAGTAGATTGGGCACCAGCCTGCAATTGGAAAGGCTGCTGGTTTGATTCCTGGTCGGGGCACATGCCTGGGTTATGAGCCAGGTCCCCAGTTCGGGGCGTGAGAGGCAACCAATTGATGCTCCTCTTATACATCAACGTTTCTCTCCCTTTCTCCCTCCCTTCCCATCTCTCTAAAAATAAATAAAAAACAAAAACCCTTATTAAGAAAAAGAGCCCCCCCAACACACACTACAGGATTCCAGGGGAGGCCTCTGTGGGGCCAAGTGTCAGACGGGGGTGGGGGGGGTGGAGGGGTGGCATATGGAATGGTGAGACCTGAGGGGATGTTAAAGGTAGGCAGGATTCAGAAAGTAAAAACGTGAACAGAAACAGGTTTGAACAGAACAGGCAGAAATACTCTTGGCAGGGTCTCTGGTTGGCATGGAGGGTTGAGGGCGGGGAGCGGTGGGAAAGGGGGGCAGGCTGGGGTCGTGTTCTGGAGGCCTTTTCACACCTGCAGTTGTCCAAGAGGCACGGCCACACCTCAGCATGGAGCTTGTTACGCATCGGGCCTTTGGATGCTGTGGTACGTATGTCTCCTTTAGGGGAGCTACCATGGAAGGGTCCAGAACAGGGGCTAGATCGTATGGATCCTGGGGATTTGACCTGGGAGTCTCTTGGGACTGCTTTTCATAAGCTCTCAGGACAAGATGTGCTCTGGAGACCTGGGTGCAGGTCTTTGGGGGTCCCTCCCACCCTGCCACCACTGACCTCCATGATATCTTTAATGATTGGGGTCCATCGCGAGAGCTGGTAGGTCTGCTCACTGATGCGCTCCTTCCGCTCGGGCTTGCTCCTGCGACGCAACGTGGACTGCGAACACACACACACGCGCACACGCACACACGCTAGACCAAGTCAGGGGCCACGGGGGCCCTGGGCGACCTTGCCGGCCTCTGAAACTCTCCCCCAAGGACTCCCTCCAGAAAGGCAGCATGGGCAAGGGCTAAAGATCCGGGGACCATTTCTCTGGAAAAGCCAAACTTACGCCTATTTTAGGAACCTGTAGCAAGGCTGGTTCTTTAAAGTCATTAAAAACGGCAAATGTGGGTCAAGTATAACAGTGTCATTAAAATAAAAATCCAGTTAGTTAAAACCCTGTTTTGCTGCCCATTAACTACAGCTTTAGTATGACCTATTCTTCGACTTTGTTTCAACAGCGCACGCTGCACTGAAGGAACCACCTCCATTCTCAGTTTGGTGCCGTCTGTAAACAATGATCTGAAAACGCCAGTTACAGGTCCCTGGTCTGGTGGCTCCAGGATGAATTCTAGGCTCCAAGGTTCTAAAAGGAGGGTCTCGGCAAGGCGAGTTTGACTAGCACGGGCGCTGGGCTGACTGCCTGCGGGAAGAACGCCCACCAGGTCCCTGCCGGCCAGGCTCCAGCCAAGTGCTCAGGCCTCTTCCGCACCCTGCCTCCTCCAGAGCCCACTGTGTGGGGGGACTTGCCAGACCACCTGCCCTGACGTGGTCCCGAGTCATCGCCAGTGCAGGGCACTCAAAGGGGCAAAACGGCTTGACGCTCGGTGTCGATTCTCACAGAAGCAGCTGAGTTGGAGGTGCCCAAAGGCAGAGCCAGGCCAACCCGGAGAAGCCGGTGTGACCCCTGCTGTGGCCTGGCTTTAGTGACCGTGCTGGACTCCTGGGTGTATCTTTAGTTCTCTGGTTTTACCTGTTTTCTCGTTCTCAGTGTTGACTGTGTGTATCCTAAGCTGCCCACCCGCTTCCCCGCTGCCTCCCTGCCCCGCGGGCCCCTTACATCGGTGACAATGGGCACGCCCAGGTGCGCCATGTTGGTGATGATCTCGCTGTCCTCCGGGGGGATCTGTGCGTGCTGGATCAGCTTGTTCAGGTTCTCCTCAGTGATACCTGGGAGAACAACACCCCCGCCCCAGAGGCAGAGCTCAGAGGCGTGAGAGAGGCAACCACTCAACGTATCTTTTGCACATCAATGTTTCTCCCCTTCTCTTTCTCCCGCCCTTCTCTTCCCTGGCCCCCATGATAAATAAATAAAGCCTTTAAAAAGGGGCTGAGGAGCAGCCTCCTGTTCTTGGCTACATGTCCATGCTATCGCCAACCCTAGAGTCACAGGGTTCCACCTCCAGTGGAAACAGATTTGACTAATTACTTTCCCCCCAAGGTAAAGGGCCCCTAGGACCTTCCCGTTAAATACCCTTGTTTTGTCTCTCCCAGTTGCCCCTCTTCTGCCTCCCCCCCCATTCCTACCATTCTTCAGAAAGATGTAGAGAAGGATGATGCGGATTTTGTCATAAGTGCTGACGTTGGCATCTAGCAGGATGGGGACAATGGCTCTCATGGGGTCCTTGATCTTCTCGCCTTCAGCATCTGTGCCCATGGCCAGGTCCTACAGAAAACACACCACGTCAGCCCCATGTCTGGTGACAGTCCAGATAGAAAAGCGCTGGTTTGAAAATGTCTTGGATATGTGGGTGGGTCAGGGACCGGTTCACCCAGGTATTCTCTCACAACGCTGGGGAACTACCTCGGGGCACCCGCACTGTCTTCTAGTACATCGGTGGGAAAGAAGCTCCAGGGTTCACTGTCCAAACACAGAAACCACAGTGATTTGCCACCTTGTTGAAAGGTAGGCTGTCCCCCTCAGGTGAGGGCCAGCGCCCCGGTGCCAGCTCCCAGGACAGTGCCAAAGCTGGTAGGTCCTCTAGAGACACACACCTGCCCGGGGCAGGGCTTAGAGGGGCTCACTTCCCCACTGGAGGGGCTTGGGGTCTGGGAGGGTCCCCTGCCTGGCTTGACTCCTCCCTCTGCTTTCCCGGCACTGAAGGGCGTGCTTTCTGAGGTTTAACTACTCAGGGTTTGAGTCTTTTAGTCTTCCAAACATTACTAGGGTGAGGAGACAAAAGAACAGGCTACCCAGCCTGCAAATCCAACCCAGGGAGAGGAAGGAGGAAATGGCTGACCAGAGAACTGCAGGCGAAGGCGAGTGAAATAAGCACAGTCTGCCGACCCCACTTTACGACTCAGGCAAGGGTCAGATCCATTCTCAACATGCCGGAGAAAGCAGTGCTATGGCCTTGGCCCATCAAGAACCATTTGGCTTTATTCTCAAGAGACCAGACGCAGCCACTTTCTCTGTGGCTCTCTGTGGTTCCCCGAAGGTGTCTGTCTGCTCTCGAGATCCCAGGAGTTCATAATGATTATGATCCCAAGTTTGTGGCCTCTTCCCAGTCTGGGTGGGAGGAAGGAGGCAATGGATTGAAGCGGGTCTTAAAAACCCAAGCTGAGCCCTGGCTGGTGGCACAGTGGATAGGCGCGGGCCTGCGAACCCAAAGGTCGCTGGTTCGATTCCCAGCCAGGGCACATAACCAGGTTGCAAGCCAGGTCTCCAGCCAGGTCAGTAGCTGGAGGCAGGTGAAAGGCATGGATGTCTCTCTCCCTCTCTGCCTCTCTCCCTTCCTCTCCCTCTAAAAAATAATAAAAAATCTTTAAACAGAACAAAACCAAACAAAACCCACACTGAGCACATCACACATCAAACCAGATTTGAATCTTGGCTTCACACAGAACTTGAGCTGCTGTTTCCCATGAAAAGGGATTATTTAATGCCCTCTCTTCCTTTAGAAGCTGACTCTCGTTGAGTCATGTTATCGCACTAGAGGAATGGGACGACTCCACACAACACTCCTGAGAGTGTGGCAGCCTTGCCATTCCCTTTTGCAGATGAGGACTATAAAGAGAGAAACACCAGCTGGTGTGGCCACAGTGGAGGGAGTACGGTCAGAACGTAAGAGTCAGCCAGCCTGCCCATGCTGGGCGCAGAGCCCTTGGAAAGGCAGGCATGTGAACCCACACGGCACCACGGTTCAGGCCAGGCCAGTCCCTACCATTGCGAGTGTGATGCACTGGCTGCTGGGAGGTGAGACTCATGGTCCAGCAGGCTTTCCCTCCTAGGATTCTGCAGGATAGTCAAAGTTCCAGGCTGAAACTCAGCTGGGCAAACGGGCCTGGCAGGGAGGGAAGGAAAGGTCGTACCTGCTCTACTCGGCACAGCTTGTCCACGGTGCCCTGGTAGTGCTTCATGCAGTCCTCGGCGAGGTGCAGGTGGGTCGAATACTAGGAAAGAGGGGTTTGTCACGAAGGAATGACTCATGGATCTGTGCGACCTCTACCAAGCACCTATGATACACAAACACTGGGCTGGGCACCAAGGAGTCTCCAGCCCCCTGGAGGAGGGGAAACGTGCAGACTGGCACACGAGCACCACAAAGTAGGGAGTTGTGTGTGTCGGGAGAGAGGGACAATCCACATTCTGAAAAAGGCCAGAGAGAGGAGGAATCCTTCGGCGGGGAGGGTGTATGACGGCTTCAGGTGAGCCCACAAATACTTTGATAGTTCCCTCCAGAAGGAGGAGATCAGGCCCTCTGTCCTTGAGTGGATCTAGTGACTCGCTTCTAACGGTGGAGGAAGTGACGTGGGACATGCCAAGCAGCCCCATGGTGAGCCCATAGAAGAGGAATGGGAAGGATAAAGAGGAGAAAGGAAAGTCATAGAAAATAAGCTGTCTATCCCAGCCTTCCATTTTCACCTAATAAAAATGGAAGAGGACTGAGAATTTGTGATGTCAATGTATTGGTTAGTGTAGCAGGATGCTGGGATGGGCTTCTGAAGCTGTTCACACGCATGGTTCCGATCGATCACTTTGGACTACTGTACCTTGCTGAGCTCTTTCTGGTACTGGGGCATTTTCTTCAGCATCTGGGACAGGTCCCGCATGGTCGTCTGCAAGGGAAAGGAAAGCATATGGTATCAGGCCGGCTGCCCTGATCTAAGAGGCTGTGCTGGTCTGGTGGGTGCAGGCCAGGAATCCCCAAGTGCACTCTGGGACTGTCAAAGTGAAGCCGCTCAACACGTAGTCATGTGTGCGCAGATGCCAGGCCTCTGGCTCAAAAAAAGATTGACCCAAATACCATGACTGTCGTACAGGTGGAGAACTGAACTCTGAGGTCCAGCAATTCTGTTTCACTCATTGCACTAGGAAGTAACTGAGAGCATGGTTCTTGCCAGGAAAGAACATTTTGCTGCTTCTCTGCACCCTCACTCAGGCCCTCCTGGCCCAGGTCCACGCTTTGTCCCGGCAGCAAGGCTGCAGCTGTGTAGACAGGTGGACCGTAGGGAGAAGGCGGAAACGGGGTGGAAGCTGCATCAGGGCAGGTGGAAGGGGTCTGTTTACTTCTTAACTGTGTGACCCACCGAACCCCACTCATTTATCCAACAGAAATGTATTGAATTACCACCACATACCAGACACTTTAATGGCGTCACAGGTGGGTGCACAGGGCACGGGCACGTCACTGGTCTAGGGATCAGCAGGGCAGGTTCTCCCCTAACACCCCACAAAAAAAGTGACCAGGACGTCCCATGGCAAGGCTCAGGTAAGGAACTCAGGTGTGGCTGGGGCAAGGCGGAGGGGATGAAGGAGGGAGAGGGAGATGAGACCAGAGTCTCTGGGGCCTCAGGATGCAGGTGCTGTAAGGTGAGTAGGAAATGGGGCTTGATTCTCCTGGGAACAGGAAGTCCCTAAATGGTTTTAAGCAAGGAAGTGACATGATCGGCGCTGCATCTTCCCTAAGATGAGTAAGCCACCTCTGATAAACAGCCAGGATAAGGAGAGGCCCAGGAAAGTTGGGTCAGGAATTCTAATTCCTTCACAAGCTAAAAAAGGCTTTGCAGTTCTTCCGGCTTAAACTGAATCATGATCCGAAACAGCGAAGAGGAATCCTGAGAGTAACAAAAAGAAGCTCTCTATAAATATCAGAAGACAGGCTGGGCAAAACTAAAGACAGAATGATCGTGGATAAAGGGGGGACTATGACCTCCCCAAATCACCGGCTTGCTGGTCCCAGAGAGAAAGCAGGGGTCAAGCTAAAGGGCGCTGCAGCGTTAGTGTGGGTTTACCTTCTCTCCTGTGTTCATTCTCTTGCTGGAAGAAAAGTCTTTCAGAGAACGGGTGACTTCCCTGGAAGACAGAAGGAGGCAGCTAAGTTTCAAAGCAACACTACGTGCTCTGTGTGGATGCTATAGGGATAATGCATTTCCTTCAGGAAAATGTGGTGATTTTTCCTGCCAGGAAGGCATGAATTTCGAGTGCTTTTCTAAGAGATTTTCTCAAGTGTTTTTCCGACTACTATTCTAAACCAGGGCTCTCCAGAAAAGAAGGAAACACTAGGACATCTATTTTATGTTTATTTTTACTTCATCCTTTACAAATTTATGTTTTTGTGTATGTTGCAAAGTACACACATTAGGACCATGAAGCACATGTTGACAGTGAATCAACATTTTCCGAAAGTTGAGTGATCCCCAAGTGTGGAGACCACTCCTCCTTAAAAATTTCCCGAGGCTATCACCGATGCCAGGGAGCAGAATGTGTCTTCTTGTAAAAACAGAATTGTTTAAAGGCCTCATAACAATATTTAGATATTGGAAACATTTTGAAACATTTCCAAACCGAGGCATGTTCCGTGTATAGGACATCAGCTCTTGCTCAGGAATTTTACTATGACAACAGGAGAGAAAGATGACACAGCAGCCGCATGAGAGAACTGCATGGGATGGCGTCTGGCTCTTTCGATAGCACTTCACGTGTTTAGCGTGTATCCAGCCTTCTGCTGAGGCAGCTACGAATGCTTTCTAGAACTCCTGAGGACCCCGCCGCACAGAAGGGGTGTTCTAACTTCCTGAGGCTGGCAGAGCCCTAGCGCAGAGACTGGAAGGGACTTAGCACCGTAGGTTAGTGGCTGGCAGGTTAGCAGGCGGGCGACCAGCCGGAGTGGTGACTCCACCCGCTGGTAAGCTAGCCCTGCCCCGGTTGCCTGGCGTCCTGCCCAGGAAACCGCCCTTGGGGGCAAGCATGTCACCCTGCAGAGGGCGGAGAAGGGGCTCTTACTGGGACACTTCTGCAATGTGCTTGTGGCGCAGCGTTATCCACAGGTCGTCGTCCTCGTCCAGGAGCACTTCCTTCACCCGCGCCTCTCCGATGCCGCTAGTCTCGTACCTAAAGAGGGGAGGGCCCAGCCAAATTCACCCAGGTCCCCCCGGCTTCTCCCAAGCAAGGGCTCACGGCCCTCAGCAGGCAGGCGTCCATTGGAACGAGTCCACCAACTCCATGGCCGTCCGGTGCCTGACGTACGGGCACCGGTGGCTGCCACTCCAGGGGCAAAGAGGCCAAAGCTCAAATCAAGGTCAACTGACTTGAAGCTCTGTTTCAGATTCCTCAGGGTCACCTGAGCCACATGGTTCAGGGAATGAGTTCAGGGTAACTTATAAGGGGCAAAGGTCACGTGTTGTCCCTCCCTTGGAAAGGACTGGGGACCAACCTCCAAGGTGTGGTGCCGAACAACCTTTCAGCAGCTACCACGACAGGCCCTCGGCCTACGACTACACGTGAAATTGTGAACATCCACAGGAAGGCAGCCATCACAGGTGCCAAAGGGAGAGGAGCAGGGTTTCAATCAGAATTTGAGAACCTTCATTTTGAAACCCCTACCTTTACGACCAACGTTGTCAAATACATGACATGGAAACAATGCAGTCTGTTCCCACGGACATCAAGCATGTTTGTAGAAACTGAGTTTCTAATTTGCTACCAAGAAAAATGCTTATAATAAAGAAAACAGCTCCTCTGCAAATAAGCTACAGTAAGGAACTCCTGTTGACATATTATGTCATCATATTTGGTGATCCATAACTAAGGAGACCCAACTAAGATGCACATACATGCCCAAATCCACATATTGACACATCCAAGCTGCCTATAGACAGCGGGAGGTGAATTAATGACACCCTGATGCCAAACCAGAGGTGTTTCTGGTTCACCTGTAAAGGCGCAGCCCCTCCGGGGTGTGTACACTTACTTGTACACGTCATTCTCAATAGGCAGCAGGTCGTAACTCATAGCCTGAAAGGTCAGCTCGTGAAGTACAGGGGAACTGGGGTCAAAGCCGCGGTCCAGGATCAGGAGCTGGGAGCGAGCCTTGTCTGGGCCCTAGAAGGAAGGACACAGGGAACTTCCACCAGCCACTCCGTCCAGTGCTGCCTTTCACAACTGGCGTAGCCCCTCCTGTAAAAGGGGGCTGAGGGAAGTGACGTGGAGGTAAAACCCAGTAACAGAGCACTGAATATAGTCCGTTTACTGCTCTACAAGAATACCAGTAAGCAATTTCCGGTCAAGATGGACGCAAAAGTAGACACGCTTAGTTTCCTTGTGCAAAAAGAATTAACAACTAAATCTCAAAACAAATAACACTCAGAACTGCCAGAATATCAAACTGCAAGGAAGTCCAACAACCAAGGATTTAAAGAAGTTACATTCATCCAAAGGGGTAGAAGGGGTGGAGAGGCGGCATGGCCTGGAGAGGAGGCGGTGGTGGCCTGGGCCACTCACATGTGGTGGATAAAAACCGGAAGGGACACCCTGGGATCCAGGGATCCTAGCCCCAAGCCAGACTGCACAGCCCGCCCAGGGATCTAATGCCAGGAGGATGAAGATAAATCCCAATAACTTCTGGCCGTAAAAACCACTGGGGATTGGGGTGGCAGAAGAAGGTGGCGTATTTTCAGAAGCTTGAATTAAAGGCCCACAGGGTCTTAAAACATACGCCAACCCACCCACTCTGGGATTCATCACCATCCCAACAGCTAGAAGGGTGCCAGGCCCGTATGGGGCATGAGTGAAGTGACTGGAAGTGTGGCAAGTGCTGGGAAAATCACCAGAAGCCAGGCAGTGGCACATTCCCCACTCCTAGCCCTCCCCCAACACAGAGCCACACAGCAGTGAAGCAGGCTGCCCCTCCCTGGCAATTGCCCAAGGCTCCACCCCACACCATTTGCAGGTGCCTCTTCCACACAGGCCATGCCACTAAGACACGGAGGCAAAGCAGCTCTACCTAATACACAGAAGCAAACACAGGGAGGCTGCCAAATAGGAGAGACAAAAAAATATGGCCCGAATAAAAGAACATCAAAACCCTGAAAATAGAACAAAATGAAATGGAGATAGCTAATCTATCAGGATGTGCAGAGAACTCATTGAGTACAGCAACAACATAAAGGAAGAAATTAAGAAAAATCTACAGGAAACCAACAATGATAGGAAGGAAACTGGGATTCAAGTCAATGATTTGGAACAAAAGTAAGCAATAAACATTCATTTGGAACAGAAGGAAGAAACATCTGAAGAAAACGAGAAGAGGATTAGGAACCTCTGGGACAACTTTAAACATACCAACATCCAAATCACAGGGGTACCAGGAGAAGAGAAAGAGCAAGAAATTGAGAGCTTGTTTAAAAAAATAATGAAAGAAAACTCCTCCAATTTGGTGAAGGAAATAGACATACAAGTCCAGGAAGCACAGAATCCCAAACAAACTAGGCCCAAAGAAGAATACACTAAGACACATCATAATTAAAATGCCAAAGGTTAAAGATAAAGGCAGACTCTTAAAAGCACCAAGAGAAAAGCAGAGTTACCTACAAAGGAATTCCTATAAAATCAGCTGATTTCCCAAAGGAAGCCAATACCGACAACCAGGAGTATCCTATCCAGCAAAGCTATCATTTAGAATGGAAGGGCAGATAAAATGCTTCCCAGACAAGGAAGAGCTAAAGGAGTTCATCATCATCAAGCCGTTATTAAATGAAATGTTAAAGGAACTTATTTGAAAAAAGATTAAAACTATGAACATTAAAAAGTCAACAGGCCCTGGCTGGTAGCACAGTGGATAAGGTGCCGGCCTGAGAACCCAAAGGTCACAGGTTCGATTCCCCAGCCAGGGCACATAACCAGGTTGCAAACCAGGTCTCCAGTCAGGTCTGTGGCTGGAGGCAGGTGAAAAGCAACCATACATTGATGTCTCTCTCCCTCTCTGCCTCTCTCCCTTCCCCTCCTTCTAAAAATAATGAAATAAAATCTTAAAAAAAAAAAAAAAAGTCAACAAATTCACAACTATCAACAACGGAATCTAAACAAACAAAGCAAACAACTACAATGAGCAGAATCATAGGTATAAAGATCATTGGGAGGGTTATCAGCTGGGAGAAGGAAGGGGGAGAAATGAGAAAATGCTGCAGGGATTAGAAAGCATAATTGGTGGGTACAAAATAGACAGGGATGTTAAGAACAGTATAGGAAATGGGGAAGTTGAAGAACTTACATGCACGACCATGGACATGAACTAAGCGGGGAGATTGCTGGAGGGAAGGGGGGTACCAGGTAGAGAGGGCGAAGGGGGAAAACTGGGACAACTGTAATAAAATAACCAATAAAATATGCTTTAAAAAAGAACATAAGTCAACGCCAGTGAGAGAGAATCCAATGCATCTGCTCCACGATGAGTGTCCTTGGAGGCAGATCTACAGCTGGCTGGGGTCTGAAGGGCTCTCATGAAGCACAGAACCACCTGGGCTCAGCGACAAATGGGTGGCCCCCTACCAGTCCACCTGGGACCAAGTGGGTTCCCAGGGGGTGGGACTCTTGGTTTCAAAAACCAAGATGATGAGAGACTCTGTGTCTTGACTGCAGTTGTATCACAAGAATCTCTACAAGTGATACAACTGAACAGAACTGGCATGTGCAGACTGGTGAGCAAGGCCTGAAGACGGTACCGGGGCCCATTTTCTGGGGCTGGTGCACTACGGACAGGTTCCCAGGAGGCAGGGCTTCCAGTGCTAGACCTGGGGCATCCCGGAGGACAGAAACCAGCCGGCCGCCCTGGTAACACCGAACGACCCCCACCAGCCTGCCCAAGGGGTCAAGCGTTTCACTGGAGGCCCAGAAGCAGGGACAGTGGCCCTCATGTCTGCTCTGTGAGCAACTGAGATGTCCCCAGGACTGCCACCCCACCGAAGGGGTCACCTGGTGAAAGAATCACATGGTCCATGTCCAGACTTACCTCCCCCATGGTTGGGTCATCAGCTTTGTAGGCATCGAGCTTGTCCTGGATCAACTGAGCCAGCAAAGCATTGTCCTTGTATTCCCTGACAAAGGAGGAGTGACACAGAGTGAATGGCCCTCGCAGGGGACAAAGGCAGGACAGTGCGGGCAAGGTCAAGGGAGATGTGAGCTTCATCCGCCCTGTTCTTTTACAATGATAATAATTCACAAATTACATGGATATTAAAAAGGACGCACAAAAGGAAATAGCTAGGTGCTTGGAACATAAACAAGAGTGATTTTCCAGGTCCTTTTCCTTTCAACTATCGAAGTGAAAACAGAGATAGTCTTTTCAGGCAGTCTCAGATAAACAACTACACATCAGAAGAGGGTCCTGACCGCCCACCCTTTTCCCACAACGAGGCTGTGTGAGCCTGGCCCATCTGATTCTCACTTCCCTCAACCCAAATTCCCTTGGGTCTTGTTTTGACACCAAGTGACATTTTCTGCAGGCAGAGCCTGAGAGGTGTAAGTGAGAACCACTGAACCTTACCCTTGGCCCACCCGATAGCATTTCCTGGGGCCCCACCCAATCGTAACTTCGTGTGCAGCTGCGGCCTGCCACCTGGCCAGGGTCAGGAGTAAGGTACTCTGTGCCCAGCCCCGCGCCCCCTCCAGCGAACTCTAACCTCCCACTACTCTGCCGGAGACATGGCCTCAGCCGCCATCTCTGCACTTCCACCAGGCTTTCGTCAGCAAACACCAGAAACGGAGGAAGGCCAGATGGCAGGGCAGATGGAGAAAGGTGCTTTTCTACAGCTACTTGACCAGCCATAGGACAGGTGGGACACTGACCCTTGCACTCCAAGTCCAGGCCCCCGGCTCCCCTTGGAGTGCCCCCCACTTTCTCCTCGCCTGATTCCCACTCACACGCCCATCTTCACGCTCCCATAACACTGCATTCACTGCCCGTCACACCCCCTGCAGTTTCCCAGTGACAGCCTCTAAGGGCGCAATCCCAAATCTGGTGTGAGGGGCCTCCAGAAATGGCCTAATCCTCCCCAGGTTCGCCCTTGGTTTTCCCAGCTCCGTGCTTTTGCTCGTACCAATGGCAACGGCTACCTGTCCACAGAAAAGACCCTGCCCCTCCTCATCCAAACCTGTCCTCCAAGACCTAGTCCAAATGTCACCTCTAGCCTGAAGCTGTTCTTGATCCCCTCAGCCTGAGGGGCCCTCTCCTCCTGGGAGTGCCCAGGCCCTCGGCCTGCCTGTCCCAGCGCACTGGTCTCGTGGGCCCGCACGCTGGTCCCTCACCTGCCCGCACAGGCCAGGGCTGTGGCCTTGGGTAAGTCCCCCAGCACATCCGTGATAAGCGAATGACTATAAAATGGGAGGAATGTGTCCTTTAGAGAAACATTCTTTTTGTTTTACCTCACTCTGAAACATCCTCTGCAAAGATGCTGACTGTTTTTAAAGGTCAGCAGGAGATGCAAGTTGATAGGAGGTCTGGGTTGCGTTACATAGGGGTTCATAGCAGTTCCTCATAACCCAACATGAGCCGGGACAGGCCCCAAGCGGCACGCCGCCTTACCCCCGGTACCGCACGGCTGGGTACTCCTTCAGGGTGGCACACAGCGTTGCGATCTGCTCTGCCAGGCGCTCCAGGATAGGATTCTTCATCTGAGCCTTGTGGGGGCTGTAGAAGCTCTGGAAAGAGTCTGCAGAGTCCAGGGAATAGACCTGAGGAGGAGGGGAAAACAGGCATGTCTATAGTGTTTGCATCCAGAAAGACGAGCTGCCAGGATTTCCTCCAACCCTGGCAGCGAGTCGACGGAACCTGTTTTCATATGTTCAAATACGGGCAGGTGTCTTCTGTGGCAGGCACTGCGCTAGACACTGGGGAACTGTCAGAGACCAAAACAGGACGGTCCTTGTGGAGTGTGTGAAGGGAAGGCAGATGACTTAGAAACAGTAAACATAACAGGGTGTGAGAAATTGGTAAATGCATGAAAAAATAATAAAGCAGGAGAAGAAGGCTGGAAGGGCTGGACAGGGTGGAGAAGGCCTCCCTGAGATGGGCTGAGGGAGGCGAGTTTCTCACCAGCAGGGGGCCCTCCACGCAGAGGCAGGAGTGTCTGATGGGCAAGGAGGCCAGGAGGAGAGCAGGAAAGGCTAGTGACAGACTTCAGAGCCCATTACAGGTTTAAGTGGATAAGAGAGAAGCTAGAAATTGGGCTGTGACTGTGCGCAAATAATGGAGCCTTTGGAGTTAACAATTGCACATCCTCAATGTTCTATTTTTCTTTCTCTTTGGAGAATTCCAGAAGTTTAGGCTGCCTGCCTACCGGCTATATTCTTCCCTCAGAAGCTCATTTATGTCAACCAACCTGATCATCTAGAAAAGCTGAGGGGTTTTTAAATTTTTTTAAAAAATTTAATATTTTTCCTGTCCTGGCTGGTGTGGCTCAGTGGACTGAGTGCCGGCCTGTGACCCAAAGAGTTGCCAGTTTGATTCCCAGTCACGGCGGGGGCCTGGGTTGCAGGCCAGGTCTCCAGTTGGGGGCGCACAAGAGTCAACCACACATTGATGTTTCTTTCCCTCTTTCTCCCTCCCTTCCTTTCTCTCTAAAAATAAAGAAATAGAAAAGGTGTATTACTTTTAAAAAATGTATCAAATATATGTTTGGACATGAACCATTCTCTGTGACAGGGTGCACAGAGGAAATAAAATTTCCTGCCCTCAGGTTGAGAATAGGCCTTGGGCCAAGCAAGCCCGAAAAGAGATGGTCTCTAAATGTTCACGCTGTATTTTCTCCCACCCTTCCTTAGCTAAGACTAGGCCACTCTTTGGTGTCTAGAAGCTGATTTAATATAAAGATTCCATATGCCACAATCATTTAAAAAAAAAATCTCTACAAAGTATCTGCAAGTCCTATTATTTTGTCTGTTTGCTAGGAGAAGACATTTTAATAAATCTGAAAATACAAAGATATTCATTCTGTCCACTCCCTCACAATCAGCTTCACCCTTTCTGGTTTAACAACTTTGGGTTTTTCCAAGGAGGGTGGTTTGTTGCCACAGCACCTGGCACTGGAAGTGTTAACGGCTAATGACGAAGGTTACCATCTGTTCTCTCAGCACGTGACAGGCGGAGGTTCTCTCTACATGGAAACAGTCTCCTTCAGAGCAGATGGGAGCTGTCTGATCCCTTCCCACCTCACCCTCCAGGCTGTTTTTGGATTGGCTATCCAGGAGTTAGCCAGCTGCAGTGAACAGTGTGAGCAAGGAACAACGCAGACAAAGAAAGGCACTACGGCTTTTAAAAAGTCAGAAACAATGGGGGAGTAAGATGAGGGCCTGGTGGACCCCTAAGGAGTACAGCCTCTTTTGGTTACCTACACTTCCACTTACATCACCTCATTCAGGAACTCAGAGGGTGACCCCTTCCCTGCCCCACTGTTTATCCCCACCCTCCCCAGCTCCGGATGGAAGGATGAGGCCACAGCCCTCCGAGGCCCTCACACCCAGCCTCACCTGGGATTCATAGGGGAGAAAGGCGATGTTGATTTCCGTCAGAGTTTTGATGACTTTGGCTGCTCTGGATTTTACCAGCTCGTTAAACAGGGCATCTGGACAAGCTGCAAGAATGACACAGGACGCTAGGTTTTCCTGTCCCTTCGCTGGCTCATTTCAATAAGTCGCATGTGTCTAGGGATTCTTTATTTATTTGGATTTTAAAAAGGCAAATAGAAAGTTCATCCCATCCTAAACTATCTGCTACCTCTAGGCTATAAAAGGAACATAAAAACACCTACAAGCCCTGGCTGGTAGCACAGTGGTTAAGGCGCCAGCCTGCGAACCCAAAGATCACAGGTTCGATTCCCCAGCCAGGGCACATAACCAGGTTGCAAACCAGGTCTCCAATCAGGTCTGTGGCTGGAGGCAGGTGAAGCACAACCATACATTGATGTCTCTCTCCCTCTCTGCCTCTCTCCCTTCCCCTCTTTCTAAAAATAATGAAATAAAATCTTTAAAAAGAAAAACAAAAAACACCTACAAGATCCTCCTCATATAACAGAGGAACAATGGGCAACAAGGATTGAGATATTGAGAGCCAATGAAAACTTTTATGTTGAGGACAGGAATGAACAAACCCACAGGAGATTAAGAAGGAAGAAGGGAAAGGCCTGTAATAAACATAGACACCACAGATCTGACATGTCGATGAAAAATAAAGAAAAATAGAATCACTGGGCCATGCGAAGCAGACATTCCCTCCCCGTGGACCCTCTGAGGATCTCAGCTGCCCAGGGGACCCCCCTCCTTGGTGGGGAACCACGATCGCACATGACTCACTTGGGCCGAACATGGGGTACAGGGTCCCAGAAATGTGTTACTGTTTTATTATTACCAACATGATCAACTTGCCCTCTTTGTCATCCATGTTCAAATAGTATAAAATTATTCTCTGCCAGAGCCTTCCCTGACTTCCTCAGTGGTGAGTTTTGAGGGTTTTTCCTCAGGAGAAGAAACTAGGGAAACTGTTATTGCTGTACCCTCTGTGGCTACCCAGCCCTACGCATCTCTCTCAGCTACAGCCAAGGTGATCAAGGTGTCAGCGCACTGGGCTCCATGCACACAACCTGCACAAACTAACAAAACCAGACGCCAGGACGCTGGTGCCGTTCTGCCTGAGACAGAGTGGCTGGGAGTCCACACGGTGAAACCCCAGGGAAGCTTTGGGAAATTCTGCTCATCCCTGAACCCTCTAATCCTGAGAAGAGGCGCTATGTTTCATTAGGAAGGGCTTCACAACCTAGCAGGTTTATATTTGTGCATGCTTATTTTTGTCTCTTATGTAATTTTTCTTCACAGCAGCGACCTGTTTCTTCCCTGCTGCCCTGGCTTGGATTTGGTCCGGCTCTGCCATGCAGAAAGGCCAACCTGGAGGAGCTGTACTTACAGTCAGTGAAGAAGACATGGGCAGCCCGGTACTTAGCGGTTGGTGGGTCCTTAAAGTCATTGATGAGAGAGCGGACGGACTGTGGGAAGGGAAAAAAGAAGGCGCTGAATCCAATTCTAGAAGCAAATGGAACCTGTATCTGGACTAAAATCCAAGAGGGCTTTCACGCTGCTCGAACAAATAGTGACAGGTTTGGAAGGTATAATTCTAACTGTGTTAGGCAATGACTGAGTCCTGGGGACTTGAAATTAGGGTTGAGAGTCCAGATGAACAAAAGCCTTCCTCCTAGGCTGTTCCAGAACGACAGCGTCAATTCTTTGGAGCCACCATAACATGGGTGTCTAAGAAAAGACCCACAAGAGAGGAAATTGGTCAGAAACCTTCCGAGAGACTCATACTGATGAAGTTCTGGCCATTTACTCGCGTCTTCAGGACCCATATGTAAGCCAGTTTTTAAAGTGACTTCACCCCCTCACCACACCCTCCCTCCCTGTTTGAGGACTCTAGGCTTAAACTGAGCAGCATGTTAAATGCATGCTTAACCTAGAAACCGCGGGCCCTCTGGGTTGTGTAGACACCAAGCCAGCCGTGAGACCTTCGCCACACCCTTCTTGGGGAAGGATTTACCTTCTCAGACGGAGTGATGAGATACACGGCTTCCAGGCTGGGCAGTGGCTCTCTGCACTTGTTGATATCTTCCACAACTAGGTAACAAAACAGCAGCCCACCGTGAATAAGGAAACACAACTGGTCATTGCAAAGCTAGAAGCAATAGGTGTTGACTATCTTCAGATGGGCAAAGATAAAGTCCAGGGTGGGGTGGGGGGCACTGCCCCTTCCTTAGAACTACCACATTCCACTGTCCCACAGTGCTCAAGATTTTAGAAAACCCGAAACCTTATCACACTAGATATTTCCCATTTCCCATTTCAGTTTAAGTAAATTCCTCGATCTGCTCTGATTGAAAGTGAAAAATGCTGCCTTATTCTGTCATGAACAGTCTTTTGCCTCTTCCTTCAGTTTTTTTTTTTTTTTTTTTCATTTGTCCCAAATAACCCCAATTCCTTTAGAATTTCCATGTTAGGTTTATTTATCAACCATTGGATAGTTTTATCATTTCCTTCTATATGTCAAATGAGGACATTCCAAAATATCCTCTATAGAATATGGTCCCTCTCAATAGTTCCAAGATTAAACATTAGAGTTTCTTAAAGCAAACCAGGGGTTTTTCACGGTTATGTCAACTATGTCACCTGGAAATAAGAGCTGGGGGACAGCCATCACCTTACTAGTTGCCTGACAGCTTAGGAGAGTCACCTCCACAGTACTGTCCTCTGGTGTAGAGAGGGCAACATGTACTATGGTGCCAGTGCCATCCTTCCTACGCAGGTGGTTGAGGGAACTAAAAGCATCACTTTAGAAGTAGCCCTTGTGACATTTATAAAGACTTCTCATACCAAATGATGTTCAAATTAATACCCAAATCCCTCAACCTTCTACTTCACCATTGGCTGTCCATGTTTGAATTCCATAAGCATATAATACTTCCTCCCAAAATGTTTTGGGATTCAACACAGGGCTACTAACTGTGAAATTCTGCCAAATAAGGACATATTTAAAAAGCCACCGCTGGGGCAGTGTGAAGTGCAGCAGTGGGGATGAACCCTCGTCTACCACAGGGAGTCAACGGACAACAGCTAACATCGATAGAAGGCATAATATTACAAGTATTTATTTAGAAAGCCAGGAAGAGAACCCGAAGAGCAGAGTGGCTATTTCAGGGGCCTGGGGGAGAAGGGAGCAGGGTGGGGCATAGCTGCTCCTTTGTTAGAAGTTCGTCAGCTCCATTTGGCTCCCCCCACCCACCAATTCTGTACATTTTTTGCTTTGATAGAGAAAAACATTGTTTTTAAAAACTACACCCTGACTGGTGGCTCAGTGGATAAGGTGCTGGCCTGCGATCTCAAAGGTTGCTGGTTTGACTCCCAGCCAGGGCACATAACCGGGTTGCAAGCCAGGTCTCCAGCCAGGTCCCCGGCTAGAGGCAGGTGAAAGGCAACCACACATTGATGTCTCTCTCCCTTTGTGCCTCTCTCCCTTCCCCTCTTTCTGAAAAATAATAAAATCTTTTAAAAAAATTAACAAAGAAAATAACTTTATAAGCTCAAAACAGGGGTAAACCTGGCTTTGGATAACTGAATAACAAAAAGTCCCATAAAAAATTAGGCACTTCTATTTATAGGACTATGTTTCTGATAATAGATAATCTGTACTTTTAAAAATTAGGAAATCAAGTTGTGACTACACCTCCAACAGTATATATATATATATATATATATATATATATCACCTATAATTTAATCAACGGCATATCCTCAATGTTTATTAGCATAATTTCACAACTTACAAACATTTTAAAATCTCAAATCATGGGAAAGACACAATCTTGGAATAAAGGACAAGCCTCTGAATTAAATTCACTAAGTCTGATGAAAACCTCTCCCCCCCGCCCCCATGGTTTTCCTCCTGTAACTCGTACAGCCGTGATTCTGACATTGTGCAGCCGCAGCTGGTGAGCCATCAGTCCTAGGAAGTGGTCTCTTGGGAACCAGCTGGGGGCTGCATCCCACCCAAAATTTTTTCAGAGGAAAAACAAAGGTTAACTTCCTACCTCAAAAGAGATTGGTTTGCAATCAATGCTGTTTCCAAGGTTGAAATATAATCCCTCTTAAAAGGAGGCCTGAATAAGGTGAGAGTGAACACCAATGCGCTTAAGAGCTCTGGGATGAGAGCCAGGCCCCAGTCCTCCTCTCAGGGGTCACATTGGCTAAGGACCTTGTGCAGGTGACTTTTAAACATCTACTTATTGTACTCTGGCTGGTGGCACAGTGGATAAGGCGCCGGCCTGCAAACCCAAAGGTCACTGGTTCGATTCCCAGCCAGGGCACATAACCAGGTTGAAGCCAGGTCTCCAGCCAGGTCCACAGCTGGAGGCAGGTAAAAGGCAACCACCTTCCCCTTCCCCTCTCTCTAAAAACAATAAATAAAATCTTTTTAAAATAAATAAATAAAAATCTACTTATTGTGAAATTAGAACACACATTTGTAAAGAACCAATAAAACATAAACATACAAATAATATAAAGCAAATGTCTATAGAAGCGCCACCTCGGTTAGGAAGCAGAAGCCACCAGGATGGCAGAAGTGCCCCATTCCCCTCCCTTCTCAATTCCTCAACTTCCTCCCTTCTCTCCTGGAAGAACCAGCATCCTGACAGGAATAGTAGTCACTTCTCTTCATGGTTTTACTACTGTGCCTGCATTTCAAGACCATGTGGCCGTTTTGCCTGGATTTGAATTTTATATGAGCTAAAGCATACTGCAGGTACTTTTTCGTACCTTGCTTCTTTTGCTCACCAATGCTTCTTGGATTCATTCTTGTTAGTGTGAGTCATCAGAGGTCTTTCATTTTCATTGATGCACTGTATAGTGTTCTGCTGTACGACTCTACCACAATTTAGCTTACTATTCTGCTTCTGATAGACTTGCGGTATTATTACTATTATTATATTATTATTATTATTATTGGTTGTTTCCACTTCAGGGTGACTATAAACAAAGATCCGTGAGCATTCCTGCACATGCATCCTGGGCACACACACCCGAGGTTGTCTAGGACAGGCATGTCACCTCAGGCCCGTGAGCTTCTAGGACAGTGCATACCTTCAACTCTACTAGACACTGCCAAGTGCTTTCCAACGTAGCTGTGCCAACTGACACTCATCACATAGAAGTTACCATTTTTCTATATGCTCTATGTCAGTTGGCATTATCAGAGTTCAAATAACTCTGATTTTAATTGTATTTCCCTGGGTGAGCAATGTTTCATGTATTCGTTGGTTACTTTGGATTTCTTCTTTTGTGTAGTGCCTGCTCAGGTTTTTTGCCCATTTTCCCCTATTGGAAGGCCTGCCTTTTTTTCTTGAGTTAACCTTCCTATTGGCATCCTTTAATGAGCCATAAAGATATTTAATGAGCATCAGTGAAGAACAGGAAGCCCTGGGTATTGGTCTTACCACCCAGTTGCTGGAAGAATCTAAAGTCATGTGAGATAATCCGGAATAGGGAGGAGGGAAGCCAGGCACAGAAGGCAGGCCTGAGCGCCCCAGGAGGGCGGAGAATGAGTGCTCACTTGTTATCCCCTCGGTCATGATGTCCGTCATCTTGCAGCAGGAGGACAGCATCCGCATGCTCAGCTGATCCACCACCAGCACCTGGAAGCAGAGAGGCCAGCTTAGGGCCTGACCGGCACCTTCCCACTCTCTTGTCAGCCTGCACATCAGCCTTCAACCAGAGCCCACACGTGCAGGACACTGGCTCTCGGTATTTCCCGTGGGCCAAAGTTTGCTGAAATGCATGCCAGCTTTTGTTCCTCCCACACGCATACCTCACTTGGGAATTAAGAGTTCACTCTCACTGACTTGACTTAATTTTATCAGCTTAAAAAAAATAACCTTTTAATTTTTCATGACAAAGAGAATAATTACTCATAAAAATGCAGAGGGAGAGGGAGAGAGAGAGAGAGAGAGAGAGAGAGAGAGAGAGAGAGAGAGAGAGAATCTCTAGCACCCACACTCAGAGAAAACTATATTGGAGAGTATTTTTTCAGGGCATAACATTTTCTTGCAGGAAGACTGCGCACTCAGGTCACACGCAGGGGACTGGAAGGTGAGGACGGTCACAATATCATCAGGAGGCACCTTCACCAGCACATTCGTTGTCTGGGGGTAAACTGTGCTTCAGTCCGGATGGGAGGAAAAAGACATGTCATCGGGTCTAAAAGCTTCACGCTTACAATTCCTCAGCTCTTAGCCCATTCAGCTCACGGTGGAGAGGCATGCAGTTTAAACAAGGCTCGCTCTCTCCTCCTTTCATGATACACACGGAGGTAACAGAGGCTAGACATGATGTGGCCCAGGAAGCATTCGGCTGCAGTATAAAGGCCAGTTTTTGTTTTATGAGGCAGCTTCCTCAAGATCCTTTCAGAGCTGGTATGTCCACAGCGACAGGCACACGTGGTTTCCACCAGATGGCCTCCCGCTCTGGCGGAAGGTGGATGTGCCCATTGAGACAGGCTCGCAGGCCAGCGTGAGGCTTGGCCCTGCTCCTGGGCCAGTTGCCTGGGCCCAGCGGACTTGGGAACGCGTGGGCTCTTTGACCTCAGGGAAGCTTGGGGGCAAGAATGGCTGGAATAAACGCTCCATTATGACACGCAGGGAGATTCCAGAGAAACTGCATGCTCTCCTGGCAAGTGTAAGGCCCAGCCCCAGACGACCAAGTGGCCCTTAAAACTCTGACTTCCTGAACGAGGGACAGGTGCTGCCCTACACGCTTTGCATCACCCTCTCCAGACACTGAGGCCATAATCAGTTTGATGGGCTTAAACACATTGTCCAAGAAACACGGGGCACTGCTCTCCAAGTTCTAGGAATAAACACGCAGTGGCTGCCATGGGGACAGACCAGAAGAGTCTTTTTCACACTGCTGTGTGGCACCAGGGCCACCAGAGGGGCCAGGGGGGCCTCATCTTGCTCAGCGAGGGCAGGCAGAACTGCAAGCTCTTCTGTTTATGTATTCTATGGGCTCCAGGTAAGATTTTGTTTGAATAAAATAGTTCCACTGTTAAATTGCCCCACCTGGTGCTCTTTCAGATAAGCTTTATGACCAAGAGATTTCATAACCAGAATCCTATCAAATGAGAGGCATAAGAAGATTACTGTTTTGTTTTTCTTTTCTTTTCCTTTTCTTTAATTCTCTAGACACAACATAGGTCTTCACTCCCTGCCTTTCCCACAACTCTACCCCTACTGTTATTCTTTCCATGTGAACTCACCTTTAAGGCCATTAACCAACCCCTTCTACTTACCTTCCACTCCCCCTTCTTCTTCACCTTCTTTATCACATCATGCATGATCTCTAAAAAAGGACAGTGACAGGAAGGGAGGGAGAAAAGGAGGGGAAAAGGAGATTTAGTGTAATGTCAAGGACTTCTAACACCTGCCCATGAGGCTAGGTCATTTTTCTCCCCATTGGCTTTGTTCTTTGCTCAACCAACCTGTTCACTGAGCCATAATCAATCTGTTATAAAGAGAGCTCTTTTTCTATTTCCTTAATTGGGGGATCCTCAAAGTTTTTGGTCTCAGGGCTACTTTATACTTTTAAAAACTGAGGTTCTCAAAGAATGTTTACTGTGTGTTTACCATATTAAAATAGTAAACCTGAGAAATTTTAAAAAACAAATTCGTTAAAATAACAATCAACTTATTATAGGTTAACAAAAACAGCATTTTAATGACATGTGACTCTATTTTCTGCAAGAAAAAGGTTTTAGGGAGAAGACTGAAATTTTTCTAATTTTGCAACCCTCTCTCATGTCCGGCTTCATAGAAGACAGCTGGATTCTCCTGTCTGCTTCTGTTGTGAATCCAAGAGCAACTGGCAAGCTCCATGTGGACTCGTTAAAGAATACGAGTGAAGAAGGCAAGTAACACCTTATTGGTCTTATTAACAAGATAGTTTTGACCTCATGGATACCCAAGAGGGTCTCACATACCCTACATTAAGTGTATAAAAGGCTGTGACATCACCTCGGGTCACGCGAGCCTCCTCAAGCTCCAGAAGCAAACAGAAGAGCAGCTTTGAACCCTGAGCATATCTGTGAGGTGTCCTCACCCCCAAACCACCATTTTGGTAAGCCCCGGTCTCCGTCACACTCCCTGCCACACACACACCAGCACCCAGCCGCTCGGGTTTCCTAGGAAATGCCACTCTCACCCCCATTTCTGAACCTGGGTAGAAAATGAGCCAGGAAGGACTCAGGAGGCTAGCAGTCATCGTTAGCAAATATGTCTCAAACATGTGGTTCATTCTCCAGAGGATAGCAATTCCTAAATCTGCTTTTGACCACCTTCAATAATCTGGTATGTCCTAAAGTGTTTAAGAATGGTATCCCTGATTATAAAAACACACTCACCGGTAAACTTGGAGAACACAGAGAAGTATAAAGAAGTAAATACCATGTATTACTCGTGCACTTAAAAAAATCAAAAAGAAAAACCATCCGTAATCCTGCCAACTTGAAATGCTTAATGAATATTTTAGTTATTTCTTACTAGCTTCTTCGTGCTGTATATATAATTTTGATTATGCTTTTTTTTTTTTTTACAGTTAAAAAACTCACTTCCCCACATTAATAAAAGTGCTTCCTAGGATTTTAAATGCAAGCCTAACAGTACCTGGTTTAGTTAACAATTTCCCCAATACTCATGTAGATTATTTCCCATGTTTCCATGTCATGAAAATTTGGAAACAAATATATTCAATGACAGAGAAGTGATAAATAAATTACGTTACATTTATACAATGGAATACTTATATACTCGATAGAAATGATGATAGGCTAAACTATATATTCATTCATTCACTCTTTCATTTGCAACATTTGTGGAGTAACCACTGTTTGCCACCCATGAAGCAAACAGGCAGGGGCAGCAGGGAAGGAGGAAGGAGATGCTGGTGGGTTTAAAGATGTGGTGGCAGAGATGGGGTGCCCCTGCTGGAGAGGAGGTCGCTGGCTAAAAGTGGGCACAGTGGCATTGTATATGGAAGGTTTGAAGAAAGAGGGTATTGAATCTTCCCAAAGGTTAGGAAAGTGAATTTACTGTAGAGATGTTTCAGCATTTCCAAACAGTATTAAGGACTAATTTGAGGTTCATGACCACAGGTTTAATGTGAAAGCAGGCAGCTCAATTGTGATACGTATGCTTTATCAAACCATGTTTGGCTGTCCAGCTACAAACCAAGGAGGAAAGACGAGTTGGTTTCAAACAAGGTTAGAGTTTCCCCAGGTGAAGATAATAAAGGTAGAAAGTGCTCAAAATATATGCTAAGGGGGGATAAAGGCATGCTACAACTTAAAAAAAAAAAAATTATATATACATATAAAAAATTAAAATACATACCAAAGTGTTATTTTTTGCACAGTAAAATTATAATTAATCTTAATTGCTAAATTTGTCTTCCTATGTTCTCCTAAGTTTTTTGCATTAAGTACATGTTATCTTTTGTAATGGGAAAAATGGTCTAAAAATAACGTCTGTGAATAACTCTGTGACAAGCGCTTTTCTTTACACAAATTATTGTGAGGCGAGCTTTCCAAGTATGAAATAAATAAGTAGAGTGTAAATGTCCTGGGCTCTTGTTAAATTCTGATGAATTCTTTTCCAAAAGCACAATTTACACCCTCACCAGTACTTTGCACGACTCTTCAAACTGACATACTGACTGATAAACTAATACCTGAGGTGTGCTTATTTGAATCTTTGCTAATGTGTCAGCAGAAAGTGGTAATTTCACTATTTTTACTTCATTTATTTTATTACTGGAGATTAATATTTTCTTTCTTTTCTTTGCTACTGCACAAAATCAATTCCAATTTACTGACTTGGAATTCAAGTCACCCTTTGCTAGGGGAGGCCAGAGGGATCACAAGCATCGCAAGTAGTAAAAACTAGGACTAGCCCTGGCTGGTAGCACAGTGGATAAGGCACCGGCCTGCGAACCCAAAAGTCGCAGGTTCAATTCCCCAGCCAGGGCATATAACCAGGTTGCAAACCAGGTGTCTAGTCAGGTCTGTGGCTGGAGGCAGGTGAAATGCAACCATACATTGATGTCTCTCTCCCTCTCTGCCTCTCTCCCTTCCCCTCTTTCTAAAAATAATGAAATAAAATCTTTAAAAAAAAAAAATTTATAAAAAAAAAAACCTAGGACTACCACTAGGCTAAAACTCCACCCCTTCCTACTGCGCTATGCCTGCCTGCTCTGAACTTCTCGGAGTGTATGTTTGTTGTGGGTATTGTTAACAGCCAATTCTAATCCTACCCTACATTCTTCTAATCCAACACCGAAAAGGAAACAAGGGTTAGCACCCATCTGAGCATTAAGAGTCAAGTCGCTTAGGCTCCTTCCCCACAAATAATCCCCTGGCCATCACATTGCATCTCTCCTGTCAATTCTCTTTGTGTGGAAAGGACACAGGCTCTGACGCTGGTTCGGCCAGCTGGTCTTATTTCTGCGAGCCGAAACTTGTGCGCTGACAGCCAGAACATCGCTCCTCCACCCACCTTGTCTACAGAGATGGGACAAAAGAGACCGGGAGCTTCAACTGCTCCGTAATTGTGAGGGCCACGGCCCTGATGGGCTCTGCATCCCTCGTGGCCAACGGGCTAAGAAAGGAGGCTCCTTCTCAACCAAGCCATCCAGGTCGCAGGTGATCCCAAACTTCACAAAGCCCAGGTCCTGGGAAAACAGCAGGTGACCTGCGATTACCTGGGACATCTTCAGGTGCACCAGACTGCAGTCCCACAGTGCAGACTAGGGACAGCCGTACCCCGCCTGCCGCCCTCCGTGGTGACATGTTTCAGGGCCCCTGAGCTCAGGACATGCCACGACCTGTGGAACAGCATGACTAATATCTGCTGAACTGGAAGCCTGGGAGGCCTGTGAGCATCCCCAGAGTCGGCAAACCACAGCTCCCCGCTGCCCTGAACAGATGCACCAGGAGCCCAGCGTCCCTGCACCTGCGTTGGTACTACCTGTGGGCTATCACCGCCCCCATCACCACCACTGCCACCATCATCCATTTTATTTATTTATTTATTTTTAAATTTAATTTTATTGTTGTTTTATGACATCCATCTCCTTTTCCTTCCCTCTGTCCCCTTCCCCACCCACCCACTTATTTTATTTTTAAAAAAGATTTTATTCATTATTTTTAGAGTGAGGGGAAGGGAGAGAGGCAGAGAGGGAGAGAGACATCAATGTATGGTTGCCTTTCACCTGCCTCCAGCCACGGACCTGGCTGGGGACCTGGCTTGCAATCTGGTTATGTGCCCTGGCTGGGAATCGAACCAGCAGCACCTGGGTTCACAGGTCGGTGCCTTATCCACTGTGCCACCAGCCAGGGCCTTCATCATCTATTTTAAATTGTATTCGATCTTCTTAAAAAGAAAGAATCCAATGATTTACAATTGGTTTCTTACTGTTCCTCCATGGAGTTTACAAGATGTCTCTGGTTTCCCATTTTGTTTCTCTGTACACAAAGTCTTCAATCCACTCAACAATGATGATGTACTGAACACATGCTATGGGCCAGACATCCTTCCAGGTATTGGAAAGGCCATAAGGAACAAGCTAAACAAGACTCCTCCTCTCAGGTGCCTGCACCTGATGTGGAAGGGAGGCGGGAGAGAAACAATAAATACAAGGGAATAAACAAGATCGTTCTAGACAGCAAGCGCTCAAAGGAAATTTTAAAGGTGAATGAATTACATCATGATGGAGGCTTGCGAGAAGGTTGTCCGGGTGGCGAGCCGGAAGCAACCCTGTGAAAATCTGCGGGAAGTTCTCCAGGCACAGGAAGAGCAGGTGCAAGGTCCCTGTGGGAATCGAGAACAGGGCAGGCTGGGACGGAGAGGAAGCCGGAATGCAGTCTTACTGAGCTCGGTGAGGGAGGGGATGGCTCGGGCGGCTCACGGAGGGTGCCTGGAGTCTCACTTGGTCTCTGAAGCAACAACCACTCACGGAGGAAGGGCTCCACAAGCCACTCACTGTGCTCTGTCCTCTCATTCACCTTCAGGCACGACAGCTCCCTCCCACCCATCTCTGGCATCTGGCGTAAAACGCTGACTTAGCAAACTGCCGGCAGAATGAATGAACCCCCGGGTGGCGTCCCTGAGCTGTGCTTGCTGGGAGTGAAATGAGTCCGGTCACCATGCCCCTCACGGCTGAGCAGGGTAATTCAGTGGCAAACGGGGTATCATGTGAATGTATAGATACAAATGGTCAGGTCCAAAGTTTCTGCCATCTTAGCATTTTTCTATATACTAACTTTTTAACCAGTGTCTAATTGAGATACCACACCTTGGCCAAAATTCTTTTAAAAGTTCATATGAGGCCCTGGCTGGTGGCTCAATGGATAAGGCGCTGGCCTGCGAACCCAAGGGTTGCTGGTTCGATTCCCAGCCAGGGCACATAACCAGGTTGCAAGCCAGGTCTCCAGCCAGGTCTGTGGCTGGAGGCAGGTGAAAGGCAACCATACATGGATGTCCCTCTCCCTCTCTGCCTCTCTCCCTTCCCCTCTCTCTAAAAATAATAAATACATAAAATATATATTTTAAATATTAAAAAATAAAATAATAAAATTATGATAATGGATGCACAATGCTGTGAATTTACTAAAAACCATTGAATTGTATACTTTATTATTTTAAATGTATTTATTTATTTAAAAAATACGGAATGCTTCACGAATTTGCGTGTCATCCTTGCGTAGGGGCCATGCTAATCTCCGTATTGTTCCAATTTTAGTATACATGCTGCCGAAGCAAGCACTGAATTGTGTACTTTAAATGGGTGGATGGTAGTATAGTGCGTGAGTCTATCTGATGAAAGCTCATTTTTTAAAGCCAAAGAATTTTAGACAAAAACTTCAAACTCAAAAAACGAATCAGTTGTGCTTAATATAGAAGTATTCTATAGTGTCTTCATCTGAGGACAGGAATCCTTGCTTACCCCTTACAATATCAGTTATTTAAAACTAATTTCCTATAAACTTATATCTAAATTGCACTTTGTGGAAGTGAGGGACCAAAATAGAGACCACAAATTGTTAGCCACAGGACAAGCAAGAACAGGGTACCGCTCCCTATAGCTGTTGGATGAAGGCTGGGAAATCTGAGAATGGTCCCATTTAGATTTCCTTTTCGGGTGGTGGGCACTGGGAGAGGAGGGAGAAGACCCATTGTTTGGAGTGGTCACCAGCTTCAGCCCACGCCGAGAGGGGTGAACAATGACTTGATTCCACTGCCCTTGTAAGCGCCCCCAGAGACTGCACAGAGCAAACGTCTGGCACTATGACACCCAATCTTGGGCTGTGGCCAGAATCGGAGAGAAGTCCATTATGATAAATGCCTGATATCTGAGAAACTGAATCCTAACCTCAGACCCACAGACGCTGGATGGAGTTACAGCAATGACTGCTCACTTTCTCTTTTGCAGGAAGTCCTCATTTTCTGCTATTTTCCCCATTCTGCTTCATAAGGTTTAGAGCCAAAAGGTTAAGGAGCTAGAAAGCCTAAAGCAAAGCCTCACAGGCCTTGGAACTTTGATTAGAAATCTCAAACTGGGACAAAAAAAAAGAGATCAGAAACCGGGGTTCCCAGTCCCATGTTAGATACAGCAGCTCCAGAGGAGCTCCTTCCTCTCCTCGGGCTACCCACCACAGGATGTTCTCTGGACAAAAGCAGCTGTGAAGTTACCAAATTTATGCAAACTAAAAAAATCAATCAATCAAAACAATTTTTATCTTCTTAAAATCACTGGTGTGGCTCAGTGGATTGAGCACCAGCCTGTGAACCCAAAGATCGCTGGTTCGATTCCCAGCCAGGGCACATGCCTGGGTTGGGGGCCAGGTTCCGAGTTGGGGGTGTGCAAGGGCCAACCACACATTGATGTTTCTCTCCCTCTCTTTCTCACTCCCTTCCATTCTCTCTAAAAATAAATTAACTAAACCTTTAAAAGAAAAAGAAACAAAACCAAACCCATTACCCTTATACATTATACCCAGCCTCAGAGTTCACCGGTTAATGGCCCATTTGGTTGTCAGCCTGTATCTGTTTCTCTGCAAAAACAAAACTGTCCTCCTTCCAATACAGGCTCTATAGTGACTACAGTAATTCTGCCTTTGAACTGCAGGGACCAAGAATTGGTATCTACCTTGATCCTGGTGGGAATCTAAGATGCGGCCAGTATCTTAAATTGGTATATATGGCATTTAATGGCTCCAAATCACATTTCTTGGGTTGAGTTTCCCTAAGGACAACAGGGTTAGTGATACTACACTTTGGCAAGAGGGGAAAAGAATGAAATGTTTCATATAATCCCCCAAACTCAGAGTAGACAGGGGGCATAAGATCATCTAGTCCAGCAATTCTCCATAGGGAGGGATTTTACCACTCCCCTCCTCCCCGAAGCCCAGGGCACACTCAGCAATGTCTGGTGACATTCTCGATAGTCACAACGGGAAGGTGCTACGGGTCTCTACTGGGCAGAGGCCGGGATGCTGCTGTGCATCCCACAATGCACAGGCTCAAACGTCAATAGCGCCATAGTGCCGAGGGTGAGGAGCCACGGGCTCATCAATCTTACAAAGGAATCAAACTGAGAGAGATCAAGTGACTTGCCCATGACAGGGGTGGTAGGAATCTTAGTCTGAAATCCAAGATTCTGACCAGCCCAGTGTGTTCTGCTCCAAGATTTAACCCACTTCAGGCCTCAGGTATTTTTAAATGTTCAGTGTCACACAGCATGACAAGACCACAGGCTCAAGCCCCCTCTGAAGGCTCCAATACAGCCGTCCTAGAAGCGTCAAGCTGATGTGACAAAGGCTCGGGGAAGCTTCCACAAGGCGGAAAATATCTCCCTTACACATATACCCCAACACACACAAAGGCCTGATTTCAGGAGAGCTGCTTCTTGTTCCCAACGCCAAGTAACTAGTTACCATATGCCACCAGGAAAAGCACTGACTGGTGTGGCTCAGTCAGTTGGCCATCATCCCGAAAGCTGGTTCAATTCCCGGCCAGGGCACGTGCTTGGCTTACAGGCCAGGTCCCTGGTTGGGGGCGTGCAAGAGACAGTGGATCAATGTTTTCCTCCCTTCCCCTCTCTTTTTTTTTAAAAAAAAAAAAGGACCAGAAAAACATCCTGTTGGGGTTTGGAGTCAGGATCTACCATGGGAAGATGGTGGAGCTTTGAGAAGAAAAAACAGCTGAGACTGCATGAACTTGCACTGAATATGCACCCTGGGCGATTTCCTCATCCTCTGTAGAAAGATCAGTCCTGTGGTGCTATCACTTTCTGTTTCCCATTTCCATGGCCTGGCTAGCCCATTTGCCACTTTGTTCTGGTTTTTCACATTATCTCACATTTGAGCTCTTGGTTTGTCATTTTTAGGTTTGAGGGTGACTTGAAAAATAAATTTTTTTACCTGAGCCTTTGTCATATTTCTGTCAACTTTGCTTATCAAACATTTACGAAGTGCCTGAGTAGATATTTTACTTTTCTGCTTACATCACCTAGACCAGGGGCAGTTTTCTCTGGCCAGTGAGTTGTATTACAAATGTGTAGGTGGGCCTTCTTGGTCCCTCCCCATTTGCTTGGGCATTGTTTGAATACTGGTCTCAGAATATGTGTTGGGATAATGGTCCTTGCACTGCCTTCCACCAGGGGGTGGGGGGGTGGCGGAGAACTGACTCCAAATCACATAATTCAGTAAAAAGTTCTATGCCAAAGCCCACCCCACTGAGGGTCTATTTTGGGATCAACATGGGCTACCCAGCATCAGAAGCAATGACCTTAGGCTTCACTTGATTTCCTGCTTCACAGTCAACTAATGAACCCCTTCAGGATGAAATCCCTGGATTTCGGATGTCCCCGTATTTTTTAACCTGGCTCTGTTTAGTCAGACTTCGGTGTGCTGCCCAATCAGCACTAGAACTCCAGCAGACCATTTCCACTCCCCTCTCCGCGGGAAAGGAAAATGTGGCCACAAGAGCCAGTCATTTTGCTGTTAAGAAACTAGGGTGTGGTGGTCCTCAGCTTCTGGCTGGCAGCCACTCCTCTCCTTCCTTCCTGGAACACAGTTCCTGTAAACGATAAGGCCTTCTTTAAAAGCCTGAGTCTGTGGTCTTCCTTTCTGTAGCAGGTGTGTGGCAACTGACTTAGCAGCACAGGAAAGCGGACTCCAGCCCAAGTGGGGTCCTGCACCGGGGACAAGGAACGCTGAAAACCACCCAAATGGACACAGGGGAGTCCTCCGCAGTTTCGGGGACAGTTTCTGGCAGCACCAGATATACCTGGAACTTCATGGGACGGGGCACAGGCATGTTGGTAGAAAGGTATTTGAGAAGCAGTAAATCCTAGATCTATTCTAACACTCCCCCTCACTGGGGTGATCATCCCTCTCCCAACACAGCAGAACGGAGAAAATTTCCTATTCAGGGAGTGAAGAGAGGGGCACAGATGAGAGCATGAGTCTAACACTGAAAACAGACTAAATGACCACAGGTGGGGACTGTTGAGAACCATCCCCCACACCAGGTCCTCGTCATCCACTCAGCTCCCAGAATCCTGACAGCCAGGCCTTCATCTCCCGGGCAGGAAACAGAAAGAGACTTCTCTGGAGAACCAAGCCCAAGCAGAAAAATCTAAAGACACTGACACTGGGGAGTCGCTAAGAAACAGGCCACTCAGATGGGAGCCAGGTGCAAGGCCAGCGCACCTGACAGACCGACAGTCTCCTGCTTAATTCACCACAGCAGCCAGCCAGGACGTGCCTCATCTCCAACACAAGTTCCTGCACGGAAAGTAGTGACCAAAGTAAACAAAGCCACAACAAAACCCGGAGGACACAGACGATGCGGATATTAAAAAAAAATTTTTTAAGAGATATGAAAAACGATAATCATATCCATGAAACAAATAAGCTATAAATAAGAACACTAAAAAGAGCTATTAGAAATGTTTAAAGACCATGACAGCAGAAATTTAAAATTCCATTTTAGGGCTGGCAGACAAACTCGAGGGGTTCTCCCAGAAAGCACAGCAAAGAGCCAAAGAGATACATAATTGAAAAGACAAAATTAGAGGACCGGTCCAAGAGGTTTAAGATCTTAAGAGTAGGAATTCCAGGAAGAGAAAACTCAGAAGAAATGAGTGACCTTATTGATGAAGTCAATGGCATCAGATGCCAGATGGCAGAGGTTACTGCATGCCTAACAAAGGATGGCCCATGGGCCCAATTCAGCCTGCAACCTGTTTTGCACACTTTAAGCTAAAAGTGGCTTTTACACTTTAAAGGGGTAGGGAAAAAAGAAGACTGTGTGGACCATGGAAACTGAAGTAGTATTTATTACATGGACCTTTAAAAGTAATAATAGTAATTTCTACCCTGACTGGTGTGGCTTTGTGGGTTGGGCATCAGCCATCGGAAAGGCCCCTGGTTCGATTCCTACCCAGGGCACATGCCTGAGCTGCAAGCTAGGTCCCTGGTTGCGGGTGCGCAACGATCGATGTTTCTCCTGCACGTTGATGTTTCTCTTGCATTCCCCTCCCTTCCTCCCTCTCTAAAAATAAATAAAATCTTTTACAAAAATTTCTGATCTTTATCTAACATAATAGATAAAAAACAGGCAAATTGCTTTGAAAGCCTGAACACTGGGGATACATCAAAGGTTCCAGGGGGGGAACTATGAGACATACAAAGGCTCAGGAGTCTAATGTCTTCCAACTGCCCAAAGGCAACACCGGGCACAAGACAACGGCACAGCCAAGTCTTCAAAGTTCTGAAGGAAAATAACTTCGCACGTAGAACTACGCCCCTGCGGATCTCGCAGGCCTTCAAAGACATCAGCCCACTGCCTCTGACTTCCACTGTTTCTGGCAAGCAGTCTGCGGCCACCTTTGCTCCTGCTCTGCACACGATGCGTCTTTTCTCTCCAGCCAATTAAATGTTTTTCTTACGATCACTGCTTTTCATCAATTTGATTACGGTGCACCTCTGTGTGGATTTCTTCATGTTGCTTATGCCTTGGGGTTCACCGAACTTCTTAGATCTGAGTTTGTAGTTTTCATCAAATTTGGAAAATGGTCAGCTGATTTCTTAAAATCCTGTTTCCGGCCCTCCCTCCCTCCCTCCCTGTTAGGGACTCCGGTTACATAGGTTAAGCTCCTTGAAGTTGTCCTGTGACTCCCTGCTGCTCTCTTGGTTTTTTATCCCCAGGCTTTTCTCATGTTTCACTTTGGAGAGTTTCTATTGCCATGGCTTTAAGTTCACTAATTTTCTTCCCTCTGTGATATCCAACCCCTAACCCTTCAGCAAAAGGTATTTAGAGAGAGAGGCAAAAACAAGTATGGTAAGAAGTTAACGATGGTTAAGTCTAGGCAATAAGGTAGGTGGGGTGATCATTACATTATTCTTTCGATTTTTCATTAGGCTGGACATTTTCTTATGGAGACGGGAAAAGAATGAGTATTGCCATTCTTGAGAGATGGAGCAGACCATTCTGTCTCAGTTAAAGCCTGAAAAATCTTATTACTCTAACCCGAATTTCAAAGTTCCTCAATAGAAAAATAGGGGTTTGGAGAGAGAAAGAAGGAGGAGGAGACAGAGGCGGAGGAGAAAGGAGAAAGAAGAAAGAGGGGAGGAGAGAGGAAGAAGAAGAAAGCGGAAGGAGGAGAAAAGGGACTGACTGCACATTATCACCGAAGCAGTTAAGTTCAAGGTAACCCGCCCTCAGACTACCTGAGGACAGCAAACTGGAAAACTCTCCGTGGCCACGATCGGCTCATTATAAAACCCCAGAGGGGCGCTTTTGTCTGAAACACGATGGGGTCTGCAGGCTGAAGGGTTTTCAGGGGTCTGCTTCACAGCAACCTCTCCTTGAAGCCTAGAGTGTGAAATTAACACAAGCGGAGGGAGACTCTTGCTCAGCTCCAATGTTACATTTTCCTCAAATTCCTAGCAACTAGTACCAACAATATCGATGTGTCCAGAAACCAGGAAAGGGCTCTGCTCCTTCCCCTGGCTACACCAAAGCTCAAGGAAATGGGTGAAAAGAAACTAGGAGAGAAGAGGACCAATGGGCTTGGGCCCCGCTGCCCCTCTGGCATGGGGGCTCTGAAAAACCATCTAAGCCTAAAAGTCCTTCCGTCTTCCCCCTCAGCTGCCAAACAGAAGCAGCTTTGTTCCTGCTGCCACTAAAGGGAAGTTCATGAGGAGCATCAACGGGAAAGTCCTGAGTTACATCTCCGCCAAGTGTAAGCAGCTTTTCCACCCTCACAGTTACAACACCCCTAGGAGCTTATACTGGTCATTGTGACTCTGTGCTGGTAGGAACGTGAAAACAACACTGTCTGTCCCCTGCTCACTTCTGCAGGACGACTCCTGTTGCCCAGCTGAGCTGGCTGGGGACCGTTTGCAGATTTGCCAGTGGCCCTGGGAGCCACCGCATCACAGATGCTGCTGTGCTAGATTCCAACTCTTCTAACTGCTGGCTACGCCTCCTATACCTCCCCTCAGGCCCCGGGGACCTGCACACGCTTTCTCCACAAGCTAATCTTCCGGGCCAACAATTCCTTCTCCTTCTTTCCTATCTCAGTGAAGGGCCCGACATTCCAACGGGCAGCCCAAGTCAGAACACTGGGGATCTTTCCTTCTCTTCCTCATCCCCCACATCCAACCACCACCACGCCTGACATTTCCACCTCCCAAACTCCTCCATGTCCATCTTCTGTCCGCCAGCTGCTATTTCTCCATCACTGGCAGAGACCCCTTCTTACCCGCACTGTCTCCAGCCTGGATTGCCACAGCTTCCCAACTAAACCCTCTGCCCTCACCCTCTCCCATCCGCCTCCACACAGCCACCGGAGACCTTTCAAAGCTGCATTCTAGCCCTGTCTCTCCCTGACCTAAAACTTTTGATGGTGTCCCACCGCTCCTGGAACACAGTGGAAAGTTCTTCCCAAGGACAGAAGAGCCTGAGGACCTCTCCAAGTTCCCTTCACACACAAAAAAGTGAAAGAAAGGAATATTGGAAATTTGCTCTGTGAGAGCTTGCAATTCAAGCTATCAATAGTTATTCTTGCTTTGGGGCCCCAGAGACGCATGTTAAGATCAGATCAGTGTATATCAGAATAAATTATTTTAACCAATGCAAACCTTCCCAAAGAGTATCAGAGTAAGCAATCACTGTCTGTTGTCTAGCCATTATTAGATTACGTGTCTTATCAAAAATATAAGTGAGCTTTTCCAAGCATGGTTGCTGAGTCTGTGAAGCTGCCCCAGGGCTGGAGCTGTTGTATCTCCTCCCTTTCCACTCCCATTGCAACCAATAAAGGCTGTTTGTACTGTTGTTTAAAAAATATATATAGATAGATAGATATAGATATATATCCTTGATTCTTCTAATGATTTATTCAATAACCTTGAACCTTGAGCAGGTATACTGAGCTCTGTAATTACATCTATAAAATAATAACTCCTTACAGTGACTCTTTTTACATGTTCCAAGTAATGTTTTAATGTGAGCCTTAAAATAATTCTGTAGGCTGGTAGCACAGTGGATAAGGTGTTGGCCTGCAAACCCAAGGGTCGCTGGTTCGATTCCCAGCCAGGTTGCAAGCCAGGTCTCCAGCCAGGTCCATAGCTGGAGGCAGGTGAAAGGCAACCACACATGGATGTCTGTCTTTTCCTCTCTGCCTCTCTCCCTTCCCCTTTCTCTAAAAAATAATAAATAAAATTAAAAAAAAATTTTTTTAAATTCTGTAATGCTGAAATTAGAATTCCCAACTTAAAAAGTGGTTAAAACCCTGGCTGGTGGCACAGTGGATAAGGTGCCGGTCTGTGAAGCCAAGGTCACTGGTTCGATTCCCCAGCCAGGGCACATAACCAGGTTGCAAGCCAGGTCTCCAGCCAGGTCCATAGCTGGAGGCAGGTGAAAGGCAACCATACATGGATGTCTTTCTCCCTCTCTGCCCTTCTCCCTTCCCCTGTCTCTGGAAATAATAAATTAAAATCTTTAAAAAATAAATAAAATAAAATAAAATAAGAAGAGGTTAAATAACACACCCAGCTCACCCAGCCACGAAGCATTAAAACTGGGACTATTACCCTTGGCCAGTGCTGGTCATCCAGGTGGAGCACTGTCCTGTAACCCTAAAGATCGCGGGTTCAACTCCTGGTCAGAGCACATACTTGAGCTACAGGTTTGACCTCCAACTGGGGCTTGTGACAGAGACAATGGATTGATGTTTCTCTCCTTCTCTTCTTTCTCTAAAATCAATAAGCAACAAACAAACCTGGGACTGAGAGTTGGATGTCTGACTTCTAGTCTAGAAATTTTTCCAACACCCAACACTGCAGTTAGTTACCCACAAGGGAACTCCCAGAAGACTGTCAGATGATTTCTCAACAGAAACTCTGCAGGCAAGAAGGGACTGACAAGAATTCAAACTGATGAAAAACAAGGACCTACAACCAAGACTACTCTACCCAGCAAAGCTATCATTTAGAATCAAAGGATGGACAAGGAAAAGCAAAAGGGATTAATCACCCCCAATCCATTATTACAAGAAATGTTAAACAGCCTTGAAGAAGAAGAAAAATGAATAATAAATATCCACAACAAAGAATAAAATCTTACCATTTGCAACAGCATGAATGGACCTAGATGGTAGTATACTAAATGAAATAAATTAGTCAGAGAAAGACAACTACCATAAGATTTCATTTATATTGTAGAACCTAAAGAACAATATAAGCAAATAAAACAGAGACAGACTCATAGATACAGGGGACAGACTGACGACTGGCAGAGAGGAGGGGGGTTGGAGGGCTAGGTGACAAAGGTGAAGGGATTGAGAAGTGCAGAGTGGCAGTTGCAAAACAGTCACGGATATGTAAAGTACAGCATATAAAATACAGTGAGCCCTGGCTGGTGGCTCAGAGAATAAAGTGCTGGCTTGTGAACCCAAAAGTTGCTGGTTCAATTCCCAGCCAGGGCACATAACCAGGTTGCAAACCAGGTCTCCAGCCAGCTCCGTAGCTGGAGGCGGGTGAAAGGCAACCATACATTGATGTCTCTCTCCTTCTCTGCCTCACTCAAAAGAATAAATAAAATCTTTTTTAAAAAAAGAAAATACAATCAATAATAGTGTGATAACTATGTATGGTGGCAGGTGGGTACTGGAAATATCAGGGGAAACACTTTGTAAAATATATGATTGTCTGGGGAGGGGGACAGAGGGGAGCAAAAAGGGGATGGATGTAATACAACAACAATAAAATTAAAAAATATATATATATACATATATATATATATGATTGTCTAATCCCTAAGCTGTATACCTGAAACTAATACAAAATATTAAGTGTAATCTATAATTTTTAAAAAACTTAAAATTAAAATTGATTAAAATGTAAAGTAAATAAACAAAGTCTTAGATCCCTCACCCTGACTCCAGCTGTGGCAACGGCCCTGAGCAGAAGGAACTGAGTGAGGCAACCAAATAAGCGGGTCCAGCTGGGGCCTCTCCAAGTACTTCCCATATGGGCAACCGCAGGACTAGGGTTCGAAATTTACGGCTGCTGCGTTGCCAGTGATATCTATCAATTTTGGCCTGGCTACTCCACTAAAGAAAAGATACTTCATTAGCTTCCACATACCTGTTGGCTTAAGAGGTGCTGTGTGCCAAAATAAGGGAAGCCGGAGGGCAGCCTCTCGGTGCACGTTCAGTAGCCCGCTGGGTCCTGTGGCAGGACCCACCTTACATGCCATCTTACATCTGATGGTTAACATGCGAATGATACCTGAGTCCCAAACCACCTCTTAGGGAAATTTTGCCCCAATTTAAACTACTTATTACTCATAAGCATTACATCTAGTTCAAAACAAAGCAAGACTGTATTTAGAAATAAATGGCAAGAATATTTCATATTAAAAACTGCGTAAGGGGGATAAAACCTATGGGGGTCAAACATAGTTGTACTCAGTCTTAGGTGCTTTTATTATAAGAAAAGTAATTAACCAAGCATCCAAAATTAAATTAAGAACACATACCTACAACATAGATGGAAGAAAATGATTTTTTTTTTTTTTAAAGATTTTATTTCATTATTCTTAGAAAGAGGGGAAGGGGGAGAGGCAGAGAGGGAGAGAGACATCAATGCATGGTTGCTTTTCACCTGCCTCCAGCCACAGACCCGACCGGAGACCCGGTTTGCAACCTGGTTATGTGCCCTGGCTGGGGAATCGAACCTGCGACCCTTGGGTTCGCAGGCCGGCGCCTCATCCACTGTGCTACCAGCCAGGGCAGAAAATGATTTTTCATTGCAACAACATGGATGGAACTGGACAGTATTATGCTTAGTGAAATAAGCCAGTCAGTGAAGGACAAATATCATATGATCTCACCCATTACGGGACAATAATGAACAAAACTAACCTCAAGCAAAACAGAACCAAGTATATGAATACAAGGAATAGGCCTTCAGTGGTCAGGGGAACGGGGTAGGGGGGAGGGAGAGGTAGAGGCAAAGAAAGGGAGCAGCTTAGACAAGAACCTAGTATAAAGGAACCATGGACATGGACAACAGGTGGGATTGACTTTGGGGGGAATGGGTGGGTGGGTGGGTGGGGGGACAGAGGGGAGCAAAAAGGGGATGGATGTAATACAACAACAATAAAATTTAAAAAAAAAAAAAGAAAGAAAATGATTTTTCAAAAAGACAATTAAAATAGATAAGTCTCTAGCAAGTTTTTCCATAAAAATAATAGCACAAACAGGGTAGAATGGGAAAGAAGATTACAACTACCAGTGTGGAGTATCTTTTTAAAATTCTAAGAATTTAATTTAGTCAATAAATTTGAAAATTTGAAGTGAAAAGTCCTGTTTTATAAGAAAATATAAATGGCCAAAACTGACTCAAGCAGAAATAGAAAGCCTTAGTAAACAAACCGTAATCAAATAAGTTTAAAAGGCTGTCAAGCCGTGGCTGGCGTGGCTCAATGGATTGAGGTCCAGCCTGCAAACCTAAAGGTTGCCGGTGTGATTCCCAGTCAGGGCACATGCCTGGGTTGCAGGCCAGGTCCCCAGCTGGAGACTTGTGAGAGGAAGATCTATGTATCTCACACGATGTTTCTCCCCCTTTTTCCCTTCCTTCCCTTCTCTCTAAAAATAAATTTAAAACTTTTTAAAAAGGCTGTCAAATATTTAATCTCTTACCCCCAAAAAGCAACAAATTCAAGTCATTTTATGAATAAATCATTTCTAACATTCAAGGAAGGGAATTTCCATGTTACTTGATCTATTCTGGAGCATATAAAAAGATGAGGAACTCGGCCCTGGCTGGTAGCACAGTGGATAAGGAGCCGGCCTGGGCACACAAAGGTTGCAGGTTTGATTCCCAGCCAGGGCACATAACCAGGTTGCAAGCCAGGTCTCCAGTCAGGTCTGTGGCTGGAAGCAGGTGAAAAGCAACCATACATTGATGTCTCTCTCCCTCTCTGCCTTTCTCCCTTCCCCTCTTTCTAAAAATAATGAAATAAAATCTTAAAAAAAAAAAAAAAAGGTAAGGAACCTCCCAATCCATTTAAGGATAGAAAAATTCTGATGCCAAAGATCTAAAAAAGATTTCAAGGAGAAAAAGAATTATTATATATAACAGATTTCAATTGTTCGTTCCAAATGTTCAGGGAGTGCCCACGGTGTGGCAGCGCTGTTCTTCCAGGGTAAACACGCAGGGAACCGCAGAATCAAAGCCTGAGATGGGACCATACGTGGAATAACGAAAGTACTGCAAGGAGGCTATAATGTTAATAAACACCAGTTGCAGCAATAATGAGTAAAATTTAATAATACAGGAAAAGAACAATACATGACTAGCAAGTAGTTTATTTTAAAAGTGTAACAAGATTGACTGTGGGGAGTAGGGAGGGTGGGGAAGGGGAGGGCAGAAGGGAAAATGAGATGAATGTAATACAACCAAAATAAAATAAAATATAAAAAGTGTAATGATTGTTCAACATCAGATTTCATTATATTACATTACTAGAGTAAGAAAAAACTATAGGATCATTCCAAAAGCAACTGAAAAAAGCAGTTAATTCATATTTTAAAAACAAAACTCTAACAACAAGCAAAACAGAACCAAGTATATGAATACAGTGAATAGGCCTTCAGTGGTCAGGGGGAATGGGGTTGGGGGGAGGGGGGAGGCAGAGGCAAAGAAGGGGAGCAGCTTAGACAAGAACCTAGTATAAAGGAACCATGGACATGGACAACAGGTGGGATTGACTTTGGGCGGAATGGGTGGGTGGGGAGGGGGACAGAGGGGAGCAAAAAGGGGATGGATGTAATACAACAACAATAAAATTAAAAAAAAAAAAGAAAGAAAAAAACAAAAACAAAAACAAACAAAACTCTTAGTAACTAAAGGCAAGTAGTTTAAATGTCACTTCCTTAGGGAAGCTTTCTCCCCAGTCTTATGCCAGACCTCCCTGTTGTATGGAATCATACTGCCCTGTATCATTCCTTTGTAAGTTTTATCACAATTGCGACTGATCAATTATTTGTGCTAATTGTCAGACTATAAGCTCTCTGGGGGCAAGAACAGTACCTAGCTCATAATAAAAAATTCTAGAAATAAGTCTAACAGGAAGTTAGCAAACCTCACATGGAAACAATAAAAAGATCTTAGTAGGTGGAGAAATGTACTCTGCTGCTTTATGGGAGGCTTAATTTGCAAAAATATCAATTCTGCCCTGGCTGGTAGCACTGTGGATAAGGAACTGGCCTGTGAACCCAAAGGTCGCAGGTTCGATTCCCAGACAGGGCACATAACTGGGTTGTCAGCCAGGTCTCCAGCCAGGTCCGTAGCTGGAGGCAGGTGAAAGGCAACCATACACTGATGTCTCTCTCCCTCTCTGCCTCTCTCCCTTCCCTTCTCTCTAAAAATAATAAATAAAATCTTTAAAAAAATATTAATCCTCTCTAAATTAACCTATAACTTAATAAAATTTGCATAAAAGTCCCAACATTCATCTGGATTGATAAAGGCTAAAAAGAACCAAGATAATTTGGGGGGAAAATAAAGCATAATAAAGGGAGATTTCCACCTACCAGATTTCAACACATACTATAAAGCTCTGGTTATCCGAACACTAGGTTAAAAAGACATTTTGGGCTTTCTCTTTCCCATCTGATACCATTGTGGGTCATATGAACATTTTCAAAAAGAAAGAGGAGCGCTGGCTGGTGTGGCTTAGGAATCCAACAGGTGACCTTTTGCTTGGGGGGTACTCTCCAACCCACTGAGCACACCAGCCAGGGTTCCACTTTTGCTTTTAAGACAGAGTAAAAATAACTTAAAATAAAATATGTAGGTTAAAAATATAAATTGAACACTCTAATTGAAAAATGGGCAAAAGATCTGTACAGATATTTCTACAAAGAAGATACACAAACGGCCAATAAGCATAAGAAAAATGTTTAACATCACTAGCAATCAGGGAAATGCAAATTAAAACCACAGGAGCTGTGGGAGAGGGAATGGGGTAGGTGGGACGGGAAAATAATGGGGGGAAAATGGCACAACTGTAATTGAACAACAATAAATTAATTTAAAAAAATGATAAGAGGGTATCACTTCGTACCCACAGTAGCTATAATCAAAGAACAGATAATAATAAGTGTTGGTGAGGATGTTAGGAAATGGAACCCCATACACTGCTGGTGGGAACGTAACGACAGTTGTAACAAACTGTTTGAAAAAGAGTTTGGTAGGGCCTCAAAAAAAGATAAATATTGAGTTACCGAATAGCCCAGCAACTCTGTTCCTAGGTAATATCTACCCAAGTGAATTGAAAACACACATTGAACAACATAAAAATAAATAGAAGTGTAATATAAATTCTTGCAATCCATGAATATGGTATCTCTTTTCATTTATTCCTTTCATCAGTGTTTTGCAGCTTTCAGCACACAGATCTAGAACATATTCTATGGGATTTAAATATACTTAAGTATTTCATGGTTGTTTTGTTCTACTGCAAATGGTACTATTTCAAATTTCAGTTTCTAAATGTTCAGTGCTTATGTATAGAAATACAATTGATTTTCGTAAATTCACTTTAAATCTTGCAACTTTGCAAAACTGCATAAAAATTTCCTTATCACAGGGTTGCTCCCTCATTTGTGAAGCTAAGAATCATGATTTTCACATTGCAATACAGCAAAGAAACTAAACATTAAAAGTAAATTTGTTAAAATGCCAATTTTCCCCAAACTGACCAACAGATTCAACACCGTTTCAGTCAAAATCCCAGAAAGAGTTTCGAAATAGAAACTAGTAAGTTGATTCTATAATTTACATGAAAAAATAAATGAAGCAAAGGAACCAAAACAATTAAGAAAAAAAAAGTTAGAGGACTCGCGAATCTTACTTTAAAGCTACAGTAACTGAGTCGGAGTGGGTATTGGTGAAAGCACACACATACACCAATAAAAAAGAACAGGGAGTCCAGTAGACCTATCTGTAAATGGCCCACTGATTTTCAACAAAGAACCAAGACAATTCAATGGAAGAAATGATAGTCTTTCCAACAAATCGTGCTGGAACAACTGGGTATTCACATACCAAAAAAAATTCACACACACACACATGAACCTTGATCATAACTCACACCCGATACCAAAATTAACTCAAAATGGATCTCACACTAAATGTCAGGCCTAAAACTATACAATGTCTAGAAGAAATCACAGAAAAACCTTTGTGAACTTGGGTTGGGCAGATTTCTTAAGTAGGATACCAAAAACACAATCTATAAAAGAAAACATCGATAAATTGGACTTCATCAAAATTGAGAATGCTTAAAAAAATACTTTTATTTATTTATTTATATTTTTAAATTTATTATTTTTAGAGAGAGGGAAAGGGAGAGAGGCAGAGAGGGAGAGAGACATCAATGTATGGTTGCCTTTCACCTGCCTCCAGCTACAAACCTGGCTGGAGATCTGTCTTGCAACCTTATTATGTGCCCTGGCTGGGGAATTGAACCAGTGACCTTTGAGTTTGCAAGCCAGAGCCTATCCACTGTGCCACCACCCAGGGCGTGGCTTCTCTTTTTATTCTATTAAAAGTATTTTTAAGCCACGCCTTGGGTGGTGGCTCAGTGGATAGGTGCTGACCTGCGAACCCAAAGGTTGCTGGTTTGATTCTCAGCCAGGCACAAAACCAGGTTGCAGGCCAGGTCTCCGGCTAGGTCCTTAGCTGGGGGCAGGTGAAAGGCAACCATACATGGATGCTTCTCTCCCTTTCTTCCTCCCTCTCTGCCCTTCTTTCTAAAAATAATGAATAAAATCTTTTTAAAAAAGCCAAATATTTGAAAATATTTATATATCATATATCTGATCAAAAGACTTGCTCCCAGAATAAATACATATATATCTCAAAACTCGGCCCTCCATAACCAGGAGTTTAAAAAAGTATTTTCCAAATATAAAAAAAACAATATTAATTTTTAAAAAAAAGTATTTTCTATCTGCAGTTGGGAACCCCCAGATGCAGCGGGCTGACTGCATGCAATGTTCTACAGTTTTATGTAAGTGACTTGAGCATCGTGGTTTTGGTACCATGAAGGTCCTGGAACCATTTTCCAGTGGACACGGGACAATGGAGGTTTCTGGGAAGTCAAAAGTTCCATGCAGATTTCAACTACGTGGGGTGGGCACCCTAACCCCTACATTATTCAGGGGTCAACTATAGTGACAAGGAAATTGGTAGGAATGTAAAATGGAACAGCCACTTTGGAAAACAACCTAATAGTTTCTTATAAAGGCAAACACATTTGTCATGTGACCCATTCACCCTACTCCTAAGGTATTTGCATATCTAAGTGGTACTTTCACACCAAAACTGTGTGGAAAGGCTCATAGGAGCATTACAGAGGATTTTGCAATTGTCCCAAAGTGCAAACAACTCAAATGTCCTGCAGCTAAGGTATGGATAAACACAACCTAGTACATCTGTCAAACGGACAGCAGTCAGCAATGAAAAGGGACTACAGACACAGGCAACATGGATGACTCTCACATGCACTACACCACGTTAAAGAGGTCATATTTAGGCCCTGACTGGTGGCACAGTGGACAGGCGCCAGTCTATGAACCCAAAGGTCGCTGGTTTGATCCCCAGCCAGGGCACATAACCAGGTTGCAAGCCAGGTCTCCAGCTAGGTCCCCAGCTGGAGGCAGGTGAAAGTCAACCATATGTGGGTGTCTCTCTCCCTCTCTGCCTCTCTCCCTTCTCCTCTCTCTAAATATAATAAATAAAATCTTTAAAAAAAAAAAGGAGGTCATATTTAAAAAGCATCATACTATGTAATTCTATTGATACTATGTGATTTTATTGATACGATATTCTGGAAAAGGCAAAACTATAGGGATAGTAAACAGTTCAGTTTGCCAGGGGCTGGGGGTGGGATGGGAGAAATGAGTCACTAGAAAGGGGTGGCATTAGAGGGCATTTAGAGGGGGGACGGCACCATTCTGTATTTTGATTTTGGTAGGGGGCTGTTACATGACTGTATGTAATGGCTGAAATTTGAAGAACTGTTCACTGAAGTGTTTTACTGTGTACAAACTGTACCTTAATTTTAAAAATGGATATACAACATGTACTTAATATAGTACAAAATCTATTTGTTATTTCTAAGAAGAAAAAGGGTAAGAAATGAATGAAGATTGCTTCTGTCGAGATGTCCTCTCAACTTGTGACACATGCTATGAATCATGGCCTCGCCTGGAAAAGGTATTATTTAATGTACAAATGAAAACTACATTCTTTTCCAAAGGAATGGGATTCTTATCAGTGAACATGAGAAGAAGTTGCTAACAGGCAAGGAAACAATGAGAAAAACAAACAATACATTTTGTAATCCCTGCATCTTTGGAACACACTGACAGAACTTCAGGGAACAGGAATTAACTCTGGATTATACAACATGGATTTACATAACTGAAACACCACCTATTAATATAAATAAGTATAGAAATACCACAAAAGCTCTGACTGGTGTGGCTCAGTTGGTTAGGCATCATCCCACAAAGTGAAAGATTGATGGTTCAATTCCTGCTTTGGACACATGCCTGGGTTATGGGTTCAGTACCAGGTCGGGACACATATGAGAGGCAACTTATTGATGTTTTTCTCCCTCTCTTTCTCCCTCCCTTCCCCTCTCTCTAAAAATAAATATTAAAAAATTTTTAAATGCCACAAAAAGTGAAGTTGTCCTTTCTCTTACAATCTCTTTGTACAGAGCAGAAAACATTAACAGGGATGGGGGTGGGGGGGTAGGGGGAGTATAAATCGATTAGTTGGACTGGGACCAGAAATTGGGTCAGCTTACATATTTTCCACGTGTTCTTCAGGTCTACTCTTCCAGTTTCCAGTTCATTTGCACCTCTTTCAAGAAGTTTATCTGAGATTCTGCTTTCTCCCCCGAAACTCTGGCCCCATAGGATAGAGGTAGTCTGTCTCTTCTCAAAATCCTCTAAACTCTTTTACTGACCCTCTTTGTGGATCTTTTCATAATGGTGATATTTACTGAACTTACTGTATGCCAAGAACTACACTAAATGCTGTACCTGCATTACCTCATTTAATACCAAAGAGCGGCACAATGTAGGTGTTATTATTACACATTTTATAGATGTAGAAACTGAGGCATAAAAAGGTTTCTTTATTCATAAAGGTCACACAGCTAATAAATAACAGAACACAATTTTATCCCAGGTAGTCTATTTCCTGAGCCCATTCTCTAAACTGCTATATGTAAGCGTAAGTCATTCAGCCCTGGCTGGTGGCTCAGTGGACTGAGTGCCAACCTGCAAACCAAAAGGTCACTGAACCAAAAGATCGCCAGTTTGAGTCCTAGTCAGGGCACATGCCTGGGTTGCATGCCAGATCTCCAGTTGGGGGACAGGCAAGAAGCAACTAATGAATGTCTCTCTCACACATCAATGTCTCTCTCCTTCTCTTTCTTTCTCCCTTCCTTTCTCTCTAAAAATAAAGAAAATATTTTTAAAATATTGTCATTCATTCAATATTTATGGAGTACTAAGCACTGCGCTAGACCGAAGGACCTTCTGGTCTAGCTGGACAAGACTAACACAGAGAAATGTGACACACAGTATTGTGCAACACCCTGAGTGTGCTGGGAAATGACAGGGGAGTGACAGGAGAGAATTCAGGACTATCTAAGTCTGTCATACAATATGAGAGTGTCCCCCACATTTTAGTTGCTCTATATTCCCTCATAATCCCCAATAGGCTTGGAATAAACATTTGTTGAATGAACTAAAGTTGACCCATCTCCTCTGTATCTGTTGCTCCTGTACCTCCTGTCATTCTAAAAGTCAACTCAGAAGGATGTGACAAGATGCTAAAACTACATTTATTTTGCTCTCCATCATATCCTTTATTCATTCATTCCATAGTGTTCATCAACTGCCAACTATGAGCCAGCCACCCATCTTGGCATGGAATACAGTGGTGAGTATGTTAGTACAGACCCCGCTGTACTAGAAGCAACATTCCAGTGGATGAAACAAACATATGCAGAACAACAAACAGAAAAACACTGAACGAGATCATTTCAGATAATTATAAGTGCTATGAATAAAATTAAGAAATCTGATAAACAGTGACGATGGGACCCTGGCTGGTAGCACAGTGGATAAGGCGCCTGCCTGCAAACCCAAAGGTCACTGGTTTGATTCCCCAGCCAGGGCACATAACCAGGTTGCAAGCCAGGTCTCCAGCCATGACTGTAGCTGGAGGCTGGTGAAAGGCAATCATACACTGATGTTTCTCTCCCTCTCTGCCTCTCTCCCTGCCCCTCTCTCTGGAAATAATAATAAATAAAATCTTTTAAAAAATAATTAAAATGGTGCATGTTGGTGTAAAAATAACCTTTATTTCATTTTTATTTTTAGAGGAAAAAAGCAACACTAGAAACCCCATCCAAAACTAGATGCCAGAATCAAGCTGCGTTATTGACAAAGGATTTGCAGAATTTTTCCCCAAAATGCATACCTAATTCAATTGTGAAAGAAATAGAACATCATTCACACATTCTCCAATTTTATGTAAAACTGGTTTGGTTTTATTTTTATAAAAAATGGTTTTGCCATCCTGGCTGGTAGCACAGTGGATAAGGCGCTGGCCTGCAAACCCAAAGGTCACAGGTTCGATTCCCCAGCCAGGGCACATAACCAGGTTGCAAACCAGGTTGCAAACCAGGTCTCCAGTCAGGTCTGTGGCTGGAGGCAGGTGAAAGGCAACCATACATTGATGTCTCTCTCCCTCTCTGCCTCTCTCCCTTCCCATCATTCTAAAATAATGAAATAAGATATTTTTTTTAATGGCTTTGCTTTATTTCAGAAATGAAAGTCTGGTCATATATACTGATTTATTCTTACCTTTATTCCTGTTTCTAAAAGTGTGAGGGGAGGCACTGGCGGGTGTGGTTCAGGGGTATGGGCACCTGCCTGCGAACCAAAGGGTTGTCGGTTTGATTCCCAGTCAAGGCACCTGCCTGGGTAGCCTGCCAGGTCCTCAGTTGGAGGACATTGTCTGTCTTGCCTCTCGTTATCCCCCACTTGCCCTCTCTCTCTTAAAAACAAAACAAAACAAAACAAAAAAAAGAGCGAGGGGAGGGGAGGGCCAAGGAGCTACCTGCATGAACAAGGTCCTGGCAAGTGGCAAAGATGCAAAAATGTGATGCCTACAACACTTAAGGGTTTTATTTTAGAAACCATCTTATTCAAGGCATTTGAAAGGATGCAATGTTAACATTCACATTTCATATTTCTAACCTTTTAAAAAGGGCATTGGAAGTAAATGGTATATCTAAAATAACATTTTTTATTTTTACTAATGTTGCAAGGAAATGGACACCAGGCTTTAAAAATTAATTAACACTCATTCTGGCGAGTCATATAACTGCTCTGAGCCTCCATCCCCCATCTCACCCCCCATAGTTAAAATGATGGTGCTGACAATACAGAATCCCTATGGGTTCTTCCAGCCCTAAACACCCTGATTCCCCTTAGAAAAGGGAAGGTATGGGATTCCGAACCTTTACTGTGTGTGGAAGGCAGGTGTTATAGTGGGCACGTTTTTGTTTTTTTTTTTTTAAGATTTTATTTCATTATTTTTAGAAAGAGGGGAAGGGAGAGAGGCAGAGAGGGAGAGACATCAATGTTTGGTTGTGCTTCACCTGCCTCCAGCCACAGACCTGACTGGAGACCTGGTTTGCAACCTGGTTATGTGCCCTGGCTGGGGAATCGAACCTGCGACCTTTGGGTTCGCAGGCCGGCACCTTATCCACTGTGCTACTAGCCAGGGCTAGTGGGCACGTTTTTTAAAACTGGCTCATTTGGGATTCAGTTTTTAAAAACAAATTTCTTCTAATGTGGGGCTATTTCCTAGACACCCACGAAAAGAATGGGAGGGGGGGCTGTAAAAAGAGAGAGGAGAATGTGCGCTATAATAGGAGCGAATCATTGGCCAGGAAACTAGTCTCCACCATTTTCATTCTATTTCATCCCCTCCTTTAGAGCAAAGCCCAGTTTCAATTTTCTCTTAATTCCAAAAGAGGCAGCAAAATCCACAACGATCCTTACCCAATTTTTTGGTGATGGGAAAATAGCCAAAATACTGAAGAGGCACCGTTTGTCAGCACATCTCCAATCTTAGCACCAGGCCGCTGATTTCCAAATATTACGACCAACATCAGTCCTCACTCCGCTACCAGCGGCACTCACCACGATCCAGTTTTATAAATCCACGGACGTGGAGGTTTTCTTCCAAACCCACAACCAACCACTTCCTCCCCGCCGCGCGGTTTGCACAGCCCGGAACGCTGCGGCGCGCAGGGGCTGAGTCGCGCAAACAGGGACTGCAGACTGCGGCCACTCCTCCGGCCGCCGCACACCCCCGTTTTCTCATCACCCGTGTGATTCAAGAGGGTTCAGGACCCCGGTGAAATCCCGCCCTTGAAACCGAGACCCGGGAACCGGAGGGAGAGGAGAGAGGCGGTCGCAGGCCGCGGAGCCCAGCCTTTGGCAGCCCGGCTTCTCCGCCGCGGCCAGGAGCGGCCCGAGCGGGCGCGGAGCCCGCCGCTCCCAGGTGGGTCTCCGCAGCGGGACCTCGGCTCCGGCTCGGCTCCCGGGAGGGAGGAGGGCGCAG